>JAFBJR010000396.1:270918-667286 GCA_016785285.1 Brachirus orientalis
GAGAGAGAGAGAGAGAGAGAGAGAGAGAGAGAGAGAGAGAGAGAGAGCTAAAGAAGGAGAGAAACAAAGTGAAAAAATGTTAACTGAAGAAGGAAAAACTAAAGTGAGGGAGGGAAAAAGCAGAAAATAAGAGACATCCTGCACCAAACCTCCACCAAGACAGCACAAACATTATTGAACATGTAAATAATTCAGTGGATCTTAGTTAAAACACAGTAATTCATCATCACTATATAAATAATTCCACTATGTTTTTAATAAAACCATTTTATTCACATGTTTTTCACATGGTCAACTAATTTTAAGCAGTTATTTAAACATCAACAAATGTTACGGCTGCTGTCTGTGATGTCATCTTCTGCCTTGTTCTGTATCTGTGTTGTTGCTGTTAGTGTTCCCTTCCATTCACTCTACGTCACCTCATAAACATATTATTTTGTGGAGTTCTGGCTCCTGGTTTGATTTTGTGATACTGTGAAAGTTTCTCCAAGAAACAATGTCAGATCCCTGAGACTGAGATTCCCATGTTACTGAGCAAACACACTTGATCAGTAAAATCTGTCAGATAGCTGCTGGTAAAACACTGACAGAGACATGCTCCATATTCTCCACCACCAAACTGGCAGAGAGGTTATGTTCCCATCACCCCTTTCTCTACCTCCACACTAAGAGAAAGGTTTCATACCTCCAACATTCTCCACCTCCACACTCTTAATCATTATGCTACTGTAACAGAGATGTTATTTACCTCCATTTCCTCCACCTCTTCACTAACAGAGATGTGTACAACCTCTACACTCTCCTACTCCATGCTGACAGGGATGTTCTCCATCTCCATATCCTTTGCCTCTTCACTAACAGAGATGTGTACAACCTCTACACTCTCCACCTACTTCACATTCTTCACATACTCCACCTCCATGCTAACAGATATGTATGTTCACCACCTCCCCTTCCACTACCTCCAAACTGACAGAATTGTTGTCCAGCTCCACATGAATACACCTCAACATTCCCTGCATCCATGTCTTTGATCTTCACACTAACGGAAACGTTCTCCCTCTCCATACTCTCCACATTGTGGAAATTTCCATATTCTCCATGTCCACGTTCTCTGCACCAACTGAAATGCTCCTCTAACCTTCACATTATCTCTTCAATGAGAGACATTCACCACCTCCATAATAAGAGAAGGGCTGTCCACCTCCACATATTCCAGCACCACTAACAGACATTCTCCGCCTTCATGCCTCCACTATGACGTTCATGGTCATAACCTTATTGAGAACACTAGACACATGACTAATAATAGTGATGAATAATCTCTATGATCATTGTTGAGTTCTGAATGAAAAACAAAAAGCATTCTTAGTGGAGAGTAAAGACAAAGAAAAAGCAGTGATGAAAGAGAAGCTGCAGGGAAGCCTCTGGCAGGAAGAATATTAAAGCCAAGAGGATAATGGAGGGATTATAGAGGGGTGACGGAGGGATGACTTAGAGAGCAGTTTCAGTTTTACAGACAGTTCTTGCAATCATTGTAACACTGACGTCTGAACAATCTGACAGACGGAAACAAAGTGATGACAGAAAACATTAAAAGAAAATGTAAAACTGCAAAACTGCTAAATTCTTTTATAATGTTAGGTGCTGGTCAGTACTGTCAGTGCTGTGTCCATTCACATTCATCTTAACTGTATCATTAAAGCAGCTGAATTCACTGTGATCAGCTGATGTTTGCAGTGAACCCAGTGATGTACACACAGCTGTCACCACAACACTGAAGGAAACCTAACAATTCTCCATACACTCTCTGGTTTCTCTGGTTGCAAGAGGTCTTTGTGGTTGATGAAGTTAAGTTTCGTCACACTGAATCATATCAACATGTGTCCACGTCGTCTTAGTCAGGATTCTAAGGAGAACGGTGACAATTTGTGGAAACATACTTGTTACAAGATAAGTATATATTAGTGACCAGATTAATATTGTTTAATTATTTACATGATATGGTGTCACAGAAATGTTGATCCCAAATATCTATGTCCAATCTGTCTTCAGTTCAGTCTCCTCTTTTAGTGACTCTAGCTTCAATGTGACCGTTCAAGTTATCTGAAGTGGGGTCAGTGGTATCAACACACGAGCCCTGTTTCCACCAGACAGTACAGTTTGGTTCGGTTCAGTAAGGTACAAAATTATGTGCCATTGTCTAATGTTGAAACGGGTGCCAAAATAACTCACCCACACACGCTGAAGTCCATTGATTGGTTGACAGAGAAACATATTTAAATGCAGTGGGTGAGAAAAGCTGCACTGCGTTTTCAGGCATTCTTCTTATGATTAATAGTTACATGCCGAGAAGAGAAAACGCGGAATGCTGGATTTTCTCAATTGTTGCTCTTTGTTTACTGTGCTGTCCTCCTCTTCTTTGTGGAATTTATTGGCAAGCTTTACTGTGCACTGATGCCCATTATATAAATAGAGTAACATATGTGGCTCACCCCGTGGTGACACAGGTGCACTGCTTGGTGGAAATGAGACTAAAGTAATGTCTGTGCTGTGTATTACTGTGTCGAGAACCAGCAGCAGACAGGAGAGCATGCTAACAGTGAAAAATGGCTACAAATAGGGGCCAAGAAAAACAGATTGTTGGCACTTAACATAAGGCTCACTCCAATAAAAACTACACCTAAAGTTAAGCTAAAGTCTTATCTATTTCAGGTATGTGTTATTTTGCTTTATCCCATCATTAGAGAGTCTTTTGTGCCAAGTAAGGGAAGTTTGTTTTGCTTTGTTAACTGATCACTCTCTAGCACAAAAATCCACAGAAAGAAAATCTGCATTTGTAGCTCACATGGTGAGTTGGTGGTCTACTGCTACCTCATTTTGGCAAGTTTGTGTTATTTGGGTAAATCTGAACAATGGAAGTCACAAACATTGAACATTTGAACACAAACTGATAAACGCAGCAGTGGATCAACTGCCCCTGTATACCTTGATATAAAAATCACAGATTTTTTATAAATTTTGGTACTAACATATTATAGTCTTCAGTCTATAATGATGGATCATAAAGATTTGGGGTCCTGCCGCAGATTGCAGATATGTCTGTCACATGTTGATGGGTAATCCATCATTTTGGGTCACTGTTTGATGAAGTCATGCATAGAAAACAAAAGACTTTTTTTATAATATTGATCTGGGAGTTTCCAAGGCAACTGTTAAAGATTATACAGGTATTATTGTATTGACTGAAACTGCAGTCTGATGGACAGATGAAACAACTCACACCAGCACACACACAAACACTCACACACTTCTGGATAAGACCAACACACACACACACACACATATCTTCATACTGAGTTGTGTGTGTGTAAGAGAGAGAGAGAGAGTGTGAGTGTCAGTGTGTGAGCAGACCTTGGTCTCTCGCTCTTCAAGCAGTGTCTCCAGTCTCTTCTGGGCAGCTCGGCCTTCATGGTCGTCGCTCACAATAAGAATGATGTGGTTCCACCTGAACTCCCTCATTAGGTCAAACCAGACATTTGCCTGGTGAGAGTATGGAGGCACCGTTCTCAGGAAGGAGAGGTGGATGCTCTGAGGACGAGGAGGAAGGTGTCAGTCAAATGTCCTTGCAGAAAACACAACATCCTGTTTACTAGCAAAATTGTAAAAAATGTGTCACGTAGTTTGTGATCCAGGCTGCGTGCACACTGATGTTGTCATTTTAAAATGACATCCATGACATGACAACCACCCAGAAATATAGTATCACCATAAAGTGGTATCATCCAAAGTAGCCAAATTAGTAAGTGTGGGGGTTGAGCCTGACTGAGAGCTCATCAACTTCCATAGTACATTAAAGTACACCTGCATTCATCCACCTATTGGACAGTACAAGCTATCAATCACATGATGTCTGTGCACCAATATATATGTCTAATTTTATATACAGACAGATCATGGTTTTAGCTCTATATGACAATTACTGTACTCTAGCCACGTGGTTTCTAACTTTATTTGTCCAGATTGAAATACAACTCATTAGTTTTCAAGAAAAAAAGTCTCACTCTGTTTATTGTGACTAAAATACAGCCTTCCAATTCTTAAACAGTACTCCAAACTCTTGGAGGCGTTTCAGAGCTATGCAAGCACAGACTAACAGGCTCAAAAAATTGTTTCTATCCCAGAGCCATAAATGCACTCAACACAAATGACGTGAACTATTATGTGTGGAAGTGAATCGTGTGTTTGTTCCTGACACTGTTTTCAGTTGTTGCTTGCAAAAAAAGTTCAGTCACCCAATTTCCTTGTACATGGGCAATTATAAAAAAATGAAAAATCTATCTATCTATCTATCTATCTATCTATCTATCTATCTATCTATCTATCTATCTATCTATCTATCTATCTATCTATCTATCTATCTATCACACTTTATATGGCTGAAAAGAGAAAGACAGTATCTTTATGAAAAGATGGGGAGAGGAAGTTTAGCCTGTGAGTGATGTTTCATAAGATCCTTTTTTTCATTATTTTGAGCAGGAGAAGCAGCAGAGTGATGAGGATGACTGTTCAAGACAACGAGAACCAAGAGCCACAGACAAACAAACAACATGAGAAAACTATTCCTGACTCATCTTACAGCTAAGAAATATATAGCATTTGTCAGAAAACAGTGGGATGGGATAGTATAAATGAAGAGAGAATAGTTCTCATGCCATATGGGATTTTATTCTGCTGTACATCATAGACAATATTCATTATTGATTGCAGCAGGTAAAACTGCTGCTAGTTCTCTGGTGTGTTCCTTAAAATGAAGAAGAAGAAAAGAGATGACAGCGCAGGCTATTAGTTTGTCGCTGCTGTTCAGTAACTCCGCACAGTTTACAGATGATTAGTGATCTATAAAATGATAATAAGAAGATCAGTGACTGTATATAATGACAATTTTTTACTGTATATAAAAATAGTCATTGACTAGAAGATGAACGATGACTGTAAATCAAGACGATTGAAACCCTAAAATTACCTAAAATGATAGAAACAAATTTTGGCAACATTCTACGATTTATTCCTGATTTGGTCCATGTCCCATCTGCTTACGAGGGCTACTGCAGTGAATCAAAGCAACTGTGATTCAGTGGTACAGAAGGTCATGGGGTTCTATCCCAGACTCCACTTGTCTAAATGCTAATGTGCCCTTGGGCAACACACAAGACTGACACTTGTGCAGGCAGCGTCTGAATATGTGATTGTAAATACACTACTCACAAAAAGTTAGGGATATTGTGAGAGACTCAGTGGATGTCATACCCTTTTCAATGTGGCATCAATTTCAACATTCTGTGGGTATAAAAAGCTGGTATTGTCAGTAAGTCATTCCAAGTTCATCTTTCAAACAGCCATGAACACACGACGTCACTTAACGGACGAGCAGCGCCACCTGGCCATAACGCGCCTTCGGGTCGGTGGCAGGCAGTCAGATGTTTACTCGTGAACTTGGTGTGTCTCATTCATTATTAGTAACATCAAAGGGAACTTTTACTTATTTCATTACAATTCAGACCAAATAGGAAAAGCACTCATGTAAATAACAATATCCCTAACTTATTGTGAGTGGTGTATACTGCACATAGCTTCTCTGTGTGAATGTGTGAGTGAACAGGTGAACAGCACAACTGTGGCGTAAAGCAGCTTTTGATTGGTCATCAAGATGAGAAAATGGCTACATAAATACTACTACTCCAAAAGAATCCTCCTCTTACTTCACTACCGCTCTTCTTTAACTGCAACTGCAGCGTAGAAAATATGTTTCCTTTTCAGACCTGAGTGGTCATGTGATCTGCTTTTAAAGGTGTGTTCCTATGGATGGTGGTCATTTTATAAAGAAAGCATGTCAGTGTGGATGCAGCGATACATTCATTGCTAGATCAGATAAATATTGTACAACCTCCATTTTCGCACATGCTGCTGCTATATCATATACAACATACATGACCTATATCATTGCCACTGCAGGCCACTCATGTGTGTTAAAAGCCACCCAAAAGATTTTTTGTTGGTTTGGTTTTTTTGTTGTTGTTGTTTTTTTTGTCCCATCCCTCTGAGCTAATGAGTAGATACCTCACATTCCTGATAACTCACTGTCCTTTACAGGGTTAATCAAAAATAAGCCAAAAATTAAACTTGCAGGACTTGGAGGAGTTACTGTACATCAATTTCACAGCTGTCTTCCATTATCCTGCACCTCCTAGTACCAAACTTCACAAGTGACCAAGCTAGAAATCACTCATGAAAGGTACACTGGAGTGATTTCACATGAGTTCATCTAAAGATCAGTAGAAGCAGGTGTTGCCGGGTAAACCTTGAATTTATCCTCAGTAAAAAAAAAAAGTAATTCTGAGAGACAACTACAGGACCAAAAATAGAGCCCTGAGGAACACCAGACAAAACATTGTCACCAAAAGCTCCAGTCTCATGGTGCCTCAGCTTACCTTGTCAGAGTAGATGGACATGCGTGTTGTCAGGCCGACCACAGGGATTCGGTAGAAACCAGCAGTGTAGGAAACAGGTGTCGGAGTAAGGTGGTCGTTGGACTGAGGGGGGTGACTGACCAGAATTGCATACACCTGCGGAGACATAAAGATTTTACAATGTATGTTCTGCAAAGAGAAAACAAAATCTGAGATCTGATGAAACAAATTTAATTTAAAAGTGTTTTTCTTATGTCCTTGTCTTTTTTGTCCACCTTTTCCACTTTCAACGGTTTTTACACATTCAGCAGAAGAAAATGAGACAAAAACTTATGTCAGTCTTACATGATTAAAATTGATGCTTCTCTTTCATTTTGTTTCTTGTGTGAGGCCTTTTTCTTAAGCTGCTGTCCCTTGTCCTGCAAACAATGTCATCTTCCGCTGTCTCCAAGTAAATATTTATCAGTATGTATGAATTTGTACATTCAAAGAAGAGGAGTGCAAGGATGTTCAGTGTTCTCACGTTGCCTCTTGTTTCAGCAAATCAAACATTTATATTCAAAACACAAACTGAACCAACAGGGCCTGTATACAGAGAGTGTGCGTCTGTGTGTGTGTGCATGCATGCGTTCATGCGTGTGTGTAATCCCTTCATCGTCAGGGATGATGGACGTATTACATCTATGTTTCTGCACAGAAAAGAGGATGTTAATCTCATGTCCATCTCTCTTCTGTTGCTCTTTTCCTCTCTCTTTCTCTCTCTCACTCTCTCTCTCCGCCATTTTGGCCTAAATTCTTCAGAGGGAACGCATTCTTGTATCATGTTAAATGTGAAAAATCTGTCAGTAAAAATCTGTCTGTCTTTATTTGGTTTGTAACCCTTTTAAAAAGTGGGGTAGTCAAAATGTGGTGGACGTTTTCTGAGCTTCAGGTTTTTATCCTACATTACGTCAGATTTAGTCAGGTTGTCGCATTAACAACAAGGACTAACCCTTCCAGTGAACCAAGTAATATGTATGCTGATATAAGTTTAATTTAATATCTAATTATTTGTGTAGTTGGTTAATGAATCAATTTAATCACATTTTGTTTCTTTTTCAATTCATTTAATTGCTCCACTTTTATTGTTTTTGTTTCAATTACTCTTATCCATCTATTCTTCTTTAAGGTATTTTGAGCATTTTTTAACTGTGGACTGATGCAGCAGCTTGTCACACACCTCTTTCTTGAATTATATAAGATGAGAAATATAAAGAAGTGAAATCAAACTCACAGCTGAATAATTACATTCATCATTCCAGACTTCTGCTTTTATCTCATATTAAAACATCACAGTTAAAGCAGACACATTCATGTCTTCTCTGAGGAGACGTAGCACATTGTGGTGCATGATCTTCAGTCCCACTGTTAAGACTCCTTTGTCTTCCATCATGTTCCATCTCTCCTGCCTCACTTTTTTGTTCCCTATGGCAATGAAGATGATGGTAATTATGATAATGATTAAAATACTTAACAACAAAGTAATATCTCATTTTTTTTTATTCTCAATTACGTTAATTCACCTGAATTCTAACTACATGTCCAAAAAATTCTCTGAAATGTTTTGGTATTTTTCATGACTCTGCAACATATCAGGAATTTAAGAATATTTTTCATGCTTTATCTTGCTCTAAGACAAACTTTGTTGGGCTGGGGACTAAAGTTCATGTCACTTTTGTAAAGAAGAAACCAGTGATTTTACAGTATGTCAGTCAGGCATTTGTGCTTCCACTGCTGAATGAACATCCTTCATTCAGATTTACCTCAGTGACACAATCAGCAGTTCCATGTTACTACGAGCTAAAAATCCTGATTTTATCTATAGGCTTTGGTGCAGGACAGTGAATGGCAGGACACGATCTAAAAACTGCTCTACTGAGAAGCAGAAGCACAGAGAGTTGCATTCAGCTGACGTGAGAACTGATTTAAAAATGATTTCAATGTAGCAGATATGTGGTTCTATTCAGAACTTACATGTTAAGCTGGTTTAGGTTTTATAATTGACTATTTTGTTGAGTGGCTATAATCTGTCCCCTCTCTGATTTTCTCAGATGACTGTTTGGTGTGTGGGATGAGTCAGGTTAATGTCACAGATGAAGAAGACAGCACCCCACCTGGTTGGAGATGAGATCTTCACACACTGACAGGGCCATCTGGATTGCATTGGGCTTGTGTGTGACAGAAATGGCGTTCATCTTGAACTTGTCCTTCCCAAACAGAGTGTTGGCCTGGCTCACCGCCTCCTTGAAAACCTGTTCGTAACGTTTCTGACTCAGGACGGCGCCGATGTTTACCAGCCGTGGCTCGCAGCCACCAAGGGCCACTGAACAGCACTGCAGCACAGTGAGGAGCAATACACCACGCAGCTCCACTGAGGAGGAGGAGGAGGAGCAGAGGAAGGTGTGATTTCAACTGTTTGTTTTTCCTGCCCAATGTAAGAACATAGGGACTCTCATGGAGCTGGTGTGTGAGTGGACAGGCATGATCAGGTGACTGAGCCAATGGATAACATGTGAACAGATAGACATGGAGACTCGAGGACATCAAAGGGACATCTTGTGGACAGATGGAGTATGACATGAGATTGTATTGGAGGGAAACAGTGTTGGAGGAGGTGTGAGGTGAAAATATAGCAGAAAACATGGGGTGAGTGAGAAGTGTGGGTGTAGGAGTGAGGATAAGGGAATGAGGTTGAAAGAGTAGGAATGAGTACTGAAGAGGTAGAAGTGGGACTGAATAATAATGCAAATGAAAAGCTGTAGGGTTGAGAACGTTAGAGGTTAGGATGTAAAGGGGAGGAAGGAGGAGTGATAATGTAAAAACAAAGATTAAGGATTGATGATGTAGAGGTGAGGAGGGAGGAGTGAAGATGGTGTTAGAAGGAAAGGTTGGGGAAGAACTGGTGAGAGGAGACAGATGTACAATAAAGGAGTGATGATGAAGGAGAGAGGATGTCAGTGTTAGGATGTAGGACTGAGGATCAAGGAGTGAGCATTTAGACATGAGCACAGGAATGGAGATGTGAGGATGAAGTAATGAGGATGAAGAAGGTGATTAAGGATGTAGGCGTGAGGACTTGGGACTGATAATGTCAGATCAGATAATGTTATTTTTCGTTTGTAGTTCACTGAATGTTGTTCATTTTATTTTGTTTGTCTTTACTGCTAGAATAGCGGTGCTAAGACTGTTAGGACTGGTTCTGCTGAGACTCAACAGGAGACAATCCCTGAATGTCTACAGCCAATCAGATATTATATGATCCTTTTTGTTTTTGATGTGGTGACGATAAAATATGAAATATGACACACAGCAGATGAGGCTGATTATGTCAGATTATGTCTCATAGGACATTATTAGTTAAATTAACTGCATCATAAATTAATAGTCAAAGCAGAATTAAAACAGAATCAAAGCACAAAGAATCGTGACTCACTGGTTTCAGCTGTTTTCTTCTGGTTCTGCTGCAGATGTTTGAATTAAAACCGAGCAGCTGTGGATTCCGTCACAGAGGTGTGTCCTTCAGTCTCCTGTTGACAGAATGATGCTGATGGATCAGACGTCAGTCTGGTACCGGTGGGTGACTCAGGTCTGTCGCAGGTTAAAGGTCGTTTCTGTTTTTTGGAAGTGTTGTTTGTAGCAGTCGTTCAGAGCTTCACAGCGGAAAACCACACGCACTTGTCAGTCACAGTTGGTCGGTGAAGTCGCTCACTGTCTGGTCCTGTTGATTCAGCGGCTCTTCGTGGTGTCGGTCCATTGGACCCAGTCACTCGATTTTTCGGTGTTGGTCTTATCGACGTGTTAATTCGCGTGACGTTGTTCGGTGAGTGTCGGTCGACGGACGTCCAGATGACCTGATGCCCGGTCTGCCCTTGGATACTGATACTCGCTCCCGCGCGCTCGCTGAGTGAGGAGAGGAGGCGCGTGGCCGCTGGAGCGCGGGCACGAGCGTAATCCCTCTCGCTCTTGTGTTTGTGATTTAATGAACCGTCGTGTTCGCGCGTGATCACATTTCACTGCCTTTATTTACATTTGATTGTATGAGTGTCTGTAATCAATTTACTTCACATGTCATTATTCGATGACAGTACATTGTACATACAGTTTACATACAGTCAGACTTTAGGTATTATATTATATTATATTATATTATATTATATTATATTATATTATATTATATTATATTATATTATATTAATACCTGAGAAAGACTTTTGGCACATATACTGTATAGGGTGCATGGAGTTGTTGAGTGCATGTAACCGACTTGTCAACAGATGGGGCCCATTTGTAGGTGCGTATCCATCTGAATGTGTGTGTGTGTTGGTGGTGGTGGTGGGGGGGGGGTGTTAGACTGAGGTTAGGGTTAGAGCACTAGTACTTATGGTTAAGGTTAAAATAAGTCTCCTGGAAAAGAAGGGTTAGGGTTAGTGCATGTGCATGTACTACTATTCGTTAGCTTTTTTAGGATATTGACTTTGGTAGGACCAGTAGTTCTCATGGAGACCAAAACCTGGTCATAATGAGGCAGAACCTCATTTCTGAGGAACCAGTTAAGTTAATGCTAAGATTTGAATTGTGGTTAGCGTAAGGTTAGGGTTAAACCTTCACTGGTTATAGTTAAGGTTAAGAATAATGATTTGTTTTAGGGTCCAAATGAAGATTGTCTTTAAAAAGATAGCTGTGCGAACCTGTGTGTGTGAGAGAGAGAGTGAGAGAGAGCGTAGTCCTTTATTTAGACACGACTCTTCTGCTGCTGCTGCTGCTTCTTCTTCTTCTTTGTCTTCAGTGGTTCTTTCTGTTTTTGAATCATATTTTTTATTCCGTCCACTTTCAAGATGCACAGTTACCACAGCAACAGAGATGCAGTTCTGGATACTTATTGTGGTTGCCACGGAAACAACATTCACATGCCCTCTGTTCACCAGCTATAATAGTGTAATTATAATTTTCTTATTTTCACTACATTACATAATAATATCCATGAGATTGTGTGAAGAGGTGGGATGTGATCTGAGTCACAGAAATGGGAAGGTCCTAAGATGGATTGAGTTTTGTTACATGGTGAAACAGGACAAAGGCCTTGTCAGTGCCCTGAGCTTTCACAGTTCCCTTTCAAGTATAATATGATATACGGTATATTGTGGTTCTTGATCTATCCCACAAATGTGAAACATGCAAGCTTTGCTCTAGCTGTTACCTTCTGGATGTTTCCTTGTCTCCCGGCACGGTATCACCGTCTCCTTTTTCCTGAGCTCAGCTGTGAACATGAAGTAGGACACATGTGACATCACAGTTTTAACTCTCTGGTGTTTGATGTCATGAAGAGAGGGTTCTCTTCAGCTTCCAGGTCAGTAGACACACACATGCACACAAACACACACAGTGACACTGACCCCCTTAGGGACTCTGCAGGATACAAAAGGATCCCAGCATGCATCTCCATCTCTGTTTATCAACACACTGTGCTGGAGACAGAAACAGCATCAGTGCGTGTGTGTGTGTGTCTGCTCGTACAGTCATTAGTGTCTGACTGTATCAGCCATGCAGCATAGCTACAACACAGTCAACTATAGTTTACAGTAATCCTGTGAATCTGTGAACATTGAAGGTCACAGATTAAACAGGCAGTATTCTGGCCAATGATGAAACTGTCATGTTTCATCTAGGTGTTTTTGTTTGGGCTTATTATTAATCTCTTCTTTACATTGTACTTTTAGTTCTTGTTTCCTGTTTTAATTTGAAGTTTCTCCTTGTGTGTACTTTGTCCAATTTTTGCATCCTGTCTTGATTTCCCTGTTGATTGTCTGCCCCGCCCTAATGTGTTTCGCCCGTGTCTTGTTTGTCTCACCTGGGTCTGACTGTCTCTGCCTCACTCGTGTATTTAGTGTCTGTGTTTGTCTGGTGTGTTCGTTTCTTGTCATATTTTCAGTCTGCCCCCCTTGTTTTTTTTCATGCTCTGGTTTTTACCTGTTCCTGGTCAGGTTCCCGTATTTCTGCTCATTGTTGTTATTTGAGTTTATGTTGAACTTTTTTGCCTTTTCATACACTACTGACCTCATGTTGTGCTTTTATTTTCTAAATAAAAGTTCAAATAATTGAAAAAGCATCCCACCTTTCTGGAAATGGAGTTTCTATTATCTTAAAATCACTTCATGTGAATCCCTTTAAATTAAGAACAAATAATCACTAAACTAGTAATGACATTAATTGTGCAGATTTAAATCAAACAGTGGCCTCTTGAACTACAAAGTCCTTTTTACATGTACATTTTTAACTGAACTGTGCATGTCAGATGCTACAATTTAGTTTTTTTTCTCTCATTAATATGAATCATTAAAGCTGCTGCAGTCTAACCACCTTGTATGGAGTTACCTTGTATGCCTTAGCAGGGAGAGTGTTCCTGACAGTCTCTGCTGCATCATGAAAATCTGAAAACGGATTCCTCTCACCTGATGCTCAGAAAATATACAGTAATTGCTGCTTTTCTACAGATGTCACTATTCCCCTGAACTGAATAAATACATCATATTATACTTTATTGATTAATTGATCAGGAAAATCATTGACAGGGACACCGGTGCATACACTTTTTAACTATACAGTCACATGATTACTGCCTGTTGCACCCTGTTAGAGTATCATCCTCAGAAATTAATGCTACACAACATGCAGTATGTTACAGCATGTCACATGACAAACCTGTTCCCAACATATTAGAATTCAAAGTAAAAATATAATTTTTTTTATAATTTATTCATTCACTCATTGAGTAAACAGGAACAGAACACCTCTTCTAAGTGTCTTAGCTAACTATCTCTTAACTATAAGTTAATTTTCCTCAGTAGTTCCTGGGTGAAAAACAGAAAATAACATCCTGTTACAGAAAGAGAAATCATTCAATCACAGGTTACACACCAAATCAGGTTACACACAGTTATACAGTTGGTGTGTCATCATGTTTACTTTTTACAGGACCCACCAATGGGTCTCAGATTTTTTTTTTTAATTCATTTATTTATTACTTGCCAAAATAATTAGCAGACATTTTCCAGCCTTTGACATTAGATTTATGTGTGCAGTACACCCCTGAGCCACATTAGGGAGCGTGTTCATTTTCCAATAATCCAACCTGCTTTGTTAATGGAGCACAAGCAAAGTTAAAACAAACAAAAATAGCCTGCAGATTAACATAGCCAAATTATTGCCAGTGGGCAACATGCAAGTGCAAAGTTGGATTTTCAGTTTTAAATAAAAGAAAGAAGTAAAAACAAAAAGAAAAGAAATAGACTGAATGGTGCACCTAACATGTGTGTTGTGCTCTCTTCTTGTACATCAAGCTGTACAATTCAAAACAATATTAGTGAAGTATTATGTTATGTCTTTTTGTGTTACGCACAAACATACTCTTTGACTGTCATATTTAAACACTTGGCCCCCATATAAAAAAGGCTTGGGAAACACTGGTCAAGAGCATGTGTTCAACAGTAACACATGTTGTGCACAAAGAACAATTTGAACAATGAATTACTTTCAGAGACCATGGCAACGTCTTCAGACAACTGAGGATATTTAAGTTATAAAGAGAAAACCTTTGCTGTGTGTAGCAGTTTTACAGTCAGTAGTCACTACACCTTCTTCACGATGATATTTTTGTATGGTGAATCCTGCTGCTCCTCTCCCTGCTCCTCCTCCTCCTCCTCCTCCTGGTGCTGCTGCTGCTGCTTCTCCTCCTCCATATCATCTTCTTCACTGGTGCTTTGTGTAACAGGAGCAACCCTCTGTGGCCGTTTGGGCACGGCATAATCATCCACCCGGGGATTGTACGGGTACTCGTGACCTTTGGGATCAGCAGCTGTGCCCATGATCCTCCAGGCGTCGCCTCTTATCTCCTCAGGGTCATCATACAATGATGAGGGAGTTCTGGATTTCTGCCCACCAGCAGAAGCGGCGCAGCCCTCAGGCTCATCATAGATGTGATCCCCTTTGCTGTACGTTGGCCCGAGTTTGTCCCTTTGGCTCGGGAAGAGGTTTCCTATCTTGATCTCATCAATACTGTCATAGAGGGGGTCTGCACTGGACTCAGTGATTATGATAGGAGCCTGATGGGAGCTAAGAATGTCCGCCATAACATTCTTGGCAATAGTGTCAAAGGGAAGTGAGTAATCTGGGTCTGGGTTGATTTGGGGGGGTGTGCAGGGGGGAGCCAGGATGCCTCCTCCTTCCCTTCTCTCCCTCTTGATTCCTTGCTCTCTGGCAGGTGGCTGTGTGATTTGGGAGTACATCTGCTCTGTGTTTGTGTTGGAACTAAGATGAGAGTTGTGTGAGGAGAAGGATCCCGGTGCCAGGTTGGCACTGGGCTCAGCATGGGGCAGAGGGCAGCTGGAAATCATCTTGACTTGGTTCTTACGAGGGACGGGGAGACCACGAGTGTCCAGAGTCAAACTCTTCACTCCCGTTAGTACTTTCTCCACCGGAGGTTCCAGATGAGACTGGAAGGAAAAAAGTTAAAATATATATATATAAAGATTATGTACCAATCAGTGACAAATGATCACCTTTTACTCATTGTAACAGCTAAATGTGTCCAGTAGGTGAAGCTGTTGCGCACCTCATTATCAGACCTCTTACAGCCTGACAATAGAATGAGAGTCTGAGACAAACCAATGAGCGACTTGGTGCAGAGCAAAGCTGAGTTTAAACTGTGTATGAAACAGTCATACAAACTGAAAGTTTGTAGGACTTTTTTTTGGACAGACTACAGCTTTTCACATTGCTAAGACACCAAATACCATTTTCTAAACCACATTCACATAGTTTAAATCGAGCAAATATAATCACTGTATATGCAACTAAGGGAACATAATATTTACAGTAGATCTACAACACTAAAAAGTTTAAAAAAGTAAAATCATACACTGAAGTTTTCTTTCTTTCTTTTTTGTTTTGAAGGCTTTGTTGAAAATGTTACAAGTTCAGCAATGTGCAAATATCTGACAGTAAATAACTGACTCTTTTTCCTGCTCAACCCAGAATACAGTGTTTTGCATTGATTTATATGGTGTGTAATGATTGGTAAGTACTGTGCATTCAATAGCTGGCTTTGTGTGACAGCAGTGCTTAATTTTGAGTCAAGATAAAATAGTTTTGGCCTAGATGTTTGATGTTTGCAAGACAAAACAAAGGTGGTTTGAAATTTGGAGTTTGTGTTTTTCTTTTTGAAGAGAGGACATTACATGGAATTTGTACTTGCTATTGAAATTTCTATAATGTGAAAGAAAGAGGAAGAGGAAAAGAAGAGAAAGAGGACATCTCAGTTCTGATGAAGTAATGAATCATTCATAGAGCTCCACTAGCAAACAAATATGCCTTCTGTCAAAGCTGGAGTCATTTGTATTTTCACAACTTAACCAGGTCCAGTCTGAAAATGGCTGGTAGCCTCTTCAGTAGTAAGTAAAACAGCTCCATATCCTACCAGCTGAGGGCGCTGCTGTTGCTGTGATGTGGTGGAGTTCTCTTTGTGATGACTCATCTGAGGATTTGAATGGTCACACACTCTGCTGTACACGCTGTCCATGGCCTGTAGACAGCAAAAAACACATCCCAGTTCAACACATTAACTCATTAACAGTTTGTCAATGTTGAGCAGCTCCAAAGATAACCTAAACATCTTTTAAGGGATAATTCAGGTGTCTAGAACCAACATAAGACAGACAGACACTCAGTGAAACTGTGGCGAGACACAGGTTTAAGCCACTTGACAAAATGTGAATCTAATAAAATCAATACCATCGTATCAATACCAAGTTATTTAAAGTATCTGTTTGTCACTCTTTCTTGCTGTTAGACTTTTTCGACTTAAACTGCATTTTGTAAATCACTCACTCTGCCACACCAATGTCCATAGAGAAAACCAGCATTTTTGGCTGGCAGACAGGAGCTGCCCTGTTAGGTACAACAACTCCTGTCTGCTGTGATATTTGCTCTCTTCAATTTACACTATTCTGTTGGAAAATGGTGTCTGCAGCAAGATAAGACAGTGAACATTTATTTTAGATAATCTCTAAGCTTGTGTAGATTATTTTATTATGTGAGGTGTGCGGTAAGTGAATAAAAATCTTTCCCTCATGTCATCATAAACCACACAAAGCCTTTGTGTCTGTTGGGTTCTGGGTGAAGGAGGTGGGCAGTCACCTCTGAATTTCTCAATGCTTCATGCAAAACAAACTTATAAAAAAAAACTAAACTATCACTAAAATATGTATTCCTTATTTAGTTTGTTAATATGACTTTATTATTAAATCCTACTTATTTTTAATCCAGACCCTATTCTAAACAATCTCATTTTGATATCACATACAGGTGTCCGCTGACCTGAGGAGCAGGGGGCTGTGGGATGTGGCTGCGGGGCTGAGACTTTGGCTGTGGTGTCCTGCTCTGGCCCGGCAGCGTGTTGAGGGACAGCGACGGCAGGTTCAGATTCTGTGCTGTCTCTGGACTCACCCGGTCCCCAGCAGAGGTCTGTCTGTGGGGGAGGGAGACCTTCTGCAGGTTGATAGCTGCTTCCACAACCTGAAACAAGGCGTTTCCCTGTTTGGTGTCAAACTCAAAGTTCCCCTCGCCAGAGTGACACCTCCGCCCTGCCTCGAAGGAGAAGGTGGACTGAGGACAGTGGACAGTGGACAGAGTTGAGATTAAGCAAGACATCAAGCTTTGAAACCTGTCATTAATCAGATTGTACAGGTGTCCTGGTCCCTGTCACTGCAGTGTGACTCCTCATTAATAGAATAGTGCACAGGTCACATGCTAAAAGTGTAAATCCAAATACAAATGATTTATACACACACCAGCAAGCAATTTTCTCTTTATACATCACAGTCCCCCTAGAAATATGCATACATCCTGCTTTCTACAAGTCTACATTAAACTATATACAGTCAGTGCTCTTGAATGTTGAATGAAACAGCTGGTCATTCTTTTTTGTGTACAGTGCTTAACAAATTTATTAGACCACCACCAACAGCAGTTTTAACTGGACGTTTTAATGCTAAAATAAATGTATTATTGTTATTCATGCATTTTCAAAAACTAAAAAATAGTAAGCACATTATTATGTCTTGATTATGATGTCAAATTATAGTTATTTACTTGCATTCCTGAACAGAAAAAAAAGTTTTAGAGGTTGAATGTTATGTTTTAATAATTTCTGACTTCTCAGAGAAGCCCAGTGAGCCTGCTTAAATTTGGGTATAAAAATTTGAATTCAGCTTATTTGCCAAATAAATAACAAAACATTTTTTTTGTTTTAAACAAACAATTTAAACCTTTATATATATATGTATATATTTATATATATATAGAGAGAGAGAGAAAGAGAGAGAGATTTTTAATTATTTATGTTTTCTTGTTTTTATACAGGTGGTTCAATAAATATGTTAAGTACTGTAGATTAAAATATAGTAAGTGACAATGTTCTGCTGCTGGTAATATCTGACAGAAAGAAGAGTGGCATTTAATAAGTGATCTCTTTTGAATGAAAGAAGCTTGTCTGTCAGAGTAGCTTGTCTGAGTTGCCAACACTAGACCCAAAGATATTCCGTACTCTTGGAAAAAAAACTGTTGTTGCTCAGTTCTGGTGGGTTTGTCTGCCTAATGCTGTCTTTTAGCAGTGCCAGTGCCATCACTGTAATATTAAGCATGACTTTCAGCACATTATTTATACTGTATGTTTACAGCAGTCAAACTGATCACTTCACAGGTCCACTAATAATGAGGACAATCAGCAGTGGCCTGTCTCCCGCCCTCAGATACAGTGTTTGTCAGGTGAACACAGTTCATTTAATTAAGGTGTCTTCAGTTACAGCACAATCAGTTCACTGTCACAGTCAATTGCTGCAGTTTCCCTACAGTAATTTTACACACAAACCATATAAAAACTTAACTACTTTTTACATGTTTATAATTGTGACTGTGTCAGAAAATGTTGCTCTTATAGATCTCACATTTAGCTTGGAAAGTGACATATGTCATTTTCAGACCCTATTTTCTGTGTACACATTGGTTATAAATGAGGGCCCTGGTCTTGTCACATGTCCAGTCTGTCTGTCTCCCTGCTGTCTGATCTGTGTGTGAGCTTGTGTCACCTTGTCTCTTCCAAAGCGGCGCAGGTATCTGTATGGCCAGGTGAACATGATGTCTCCTGATTTATCCAGCAGGTGTAGAGCGTCCCTGTCCGCTCGCAGGAGTCCATCTCCTTTCAGTCTGCAGCGGTCAGATGCCTCAGTCCTCCTGACACACACTCTGAATTCATGCGCTGAGACAGACACACGGTATCACACAAATGCCTTGATAAAATAAATCATTGCTATGTTGAGCCACATTAAAATTCTTCTTTTAAAACAATTTAATAATTCAGATATTTGATCTTTCAATTAAAATTACTGCAGCTTCTTAAATAACAACCTTAGTCTGACTCAATTAAAGGCACATCGAGTCAAATCATAGATTATAGATCGAGGAAATATTCGACAGATTATCTAAAATGAAGGTATCTGTGGGTTTCGGTGCTACAGTGTAACATGGAGAGCTGCAGCTCATGGACACATGTCCATGTGACTAGGATTCCTGTTACATGATTGTGAAGATTACAAACTGAGTATCATCTTAAAACAACCAAATCAGAATTCATATCCCCATCAAAACTGTGTGAAGTACTAAGACACGTCATCATTGCTTGTGCTGCTCCCCTCCTGCACCAGGAACAAGTCTGAGGCATGAGGGCTCGTTCTCACTAAAAACATGGCTGCAAGGAAAAACTGATTTTAGCCTCAGGCAGCTTTTTCCAATTGAAAAATAAAGTCTGTGTCCTTTAGTAAAGAGTTCATCCCCAACACCAAATTTGATAAAGAAAATTTGTGATTTTACACCGCAGCACGCAGGATTTGTTGTTCCACTGCTGCCTCCATCAGTAGGTTCAAGTTACTTCAATAATTCAGTGTTTGAAATCCTTTGCTCAGGTTTAAGTATGTGATGCAAACTTACCAACAGAAGCTTAAAGATTTGGGGTTTTTAAGACAGTCAGCACTGACTATGTGTGAGAAACTCATAAAACTATACTCTCTCTCTCTCTGTCTCTCTCTCTCTCTCTCCCTCTCTCTGACTCTCAGAGGCAGGAGTGTTTGCTGCAGGTGTGTCAGGATGTGGGGAAACAGTAGCTGCTCATCATGGCCTCAATAATTTAACAAAATGTAACTGTTGTGGTTAAAACAAACACTGTAGTAGTGCTACATATACCTGTAGTAAAACTAGGCTTTATTTAGTATATTTTTGCAGTGTGATAATCTGAGTACTTCTGCTGCTGAAATCAGCTTCCTGTTGAGAGACAGGAAGTTTGTTCCTTCAAGATCAAAGCTGAGGACACCCTGCTCCACACACAAATTATTTCTTTCCCGGTTGTGAAGACACTTTTTATGTGGTGCACTCCCTTGCTCCTTACCATGACCCTAACCTTATTCTACAGACCTCCGTAGATCCGAAGATGAGGGAACAGGACGATATACTCTCACAATGGTTCACAACCATAAATTGTCCTCATGCAATGAAAGACATGCCCACACACACACACACACACACACACACACACTAATGCAGCAAGCAGGAACTCACACATACAAGTCTCCATGACACAACACTCGTGCAAATGTAAAACCAAAGTGCAAAACTAGTACAGACACAGACAGTAAAAAACCTGTTATAAAAAGGAAAATTGTCTACTGTCAGAACCTGCAACATGTGGTGATGTGTGGTCATGAGACACAACAGCTGCATCAGTCCATCAACACCCTGTGTGTGTGTGTTTTAGTGCATAAATGCATCACTTAAACCACAGGCTGCTAAATTTAGCTGTGATGGGGAAAAAAGTTTGCAAGAGGAAATGAGGTTTGCTCGATGGCACGACAGAGGAAGGAGGTGGATCTGAAAACTGTTCACATGACAACACAGCGAGAACAAGAACACAAGGGGTTTAAGGCTTTTTAGGCTTTGATCTTTGACCGAAAAACATTCATCATGAATAAAGAACTGTTCTGGAGCCACTTGTAACATCCAGTGGGCAGTTCTCCTGATGTGTCTCTGCCCATTATCATCATCAGAGCCTTAACTGGTATTGACAAATTAGTTTGTAAGTTTAAAGGAATATTTCAGTTTGAGATGTGGTTTTATGAGGTACACTTTAGGCCACTTTATCTCAACCTTCAGACAAACGTTTCTAATTACACACAGGAGTTGTTGATCCACTATTGCCAGTAACTTCAAATGAGATGTAACCAGGTATGGCTGTTAGACATGTACCCGTGTCTCTGCTGCTGTACAGCAAGTTGTCCTCCATTCCTCCGTCCTCATCCACCCTGTTCCCTCTCTGCAGGCTGCCACGCTTCCCACCAGGTTCCGTCCAACTCATCTGACACAAACAAAAACAAACTGCAGTGAATACAGACTTCTTCATTTAAAAATCAGAGGAGATAAAGTCTATTAATAATCTCTGACTGATCACAGTCAGAAAAAAATCCAATAAAATCCACAAATCAGAGAGGTTTCTATTGCTGGCATAATTGATGCATTCTTTACATTTTATAAACTTAATACTTTGGTAATATTTTATTATTGTATTATATTATTATCACGTCCTTTCTTGTTTTATTCTGAAGTTATTTTATTTGTTGTCTTTCAATTCAAAAGCCCTGTCTTTACTGTAATGTGTTTTGAGATTGTATCTAAACTAAAGGTGCTGTGTGATTGGCTTCTGCTTCATAAAATGTGCACAAATGTCACATAAAGGCAAAAAGAGGAAGTGAATGTTTGACTAAGGACTAAGATGTTATTTAAGTGTCCACCAGATGATATATCATGAATTATAATATCTTGCTTAACTTAGAAAAAACTCAAAGTGACAAAACAGTCAGTCGGCTTCCTCCTCAGTCAGTCAGTGGATCCTGATGGTGTGCTTTTACAGTCTGAGAGTCTGAGAGGAACCTTAGAGCAAGTTCACATTGAATAAAATGCTTTTAAGGACATTATTGCCAAATAAAGCCTGAAAGTCTGAAAACACCAAGATTGTGTGTGTGATTGTATTTCTTGCAAGAAAGAGAGAAGGTCAACAGAACACTGTCTGTGATGTTCCTGTTAATGTTTCCTCTTAATGATGTGACATACATTTTCAAAAGGAGACATCATATTAACGGCAGCATATGTCTCTCAAAAATTCCAGTGTAAGCCTCTGTATCAATGGCACCTTCACATCGATGCAGATCATCATGGACACTGATCACACATGCTGGCTTTTGAACCTTTCATGGATAACAGTCTGAATGGTGAAAGAACAAGTTAAATCTTTTACTACAGAACACATATCAACTGCCTTTTGGTGTATTTCAGAGGTCAGGCCGAGAGAACTTCTACACTAAATTGAAATATGGCCTCCTCTTTGTCTAATACAGTTTCAGGATGGATTTTCTTGGTGCAACAGCACACTGTGTTTAGTGATCATGATTTTCCAATACACTCACATGCCCATGTGGCTATGTCAGTCACAGAAGTTTGGACAGGTGAGGGTATGAAAATTGGGTATAAACAGAGCATTTCTCTCTTAGGCTTGGTCTTTGCAATTGTCAGTCAGTTCAAAGTGTAAAGACCAAGCCTAAGAGAGATGCTCTGTTCATACCCAATTTTCATACCCTCACCTGTTACCAATTAACAAAAAAAAAATCACATCAAACCAAGCCAACTGACCAACCCAAACCTATAGTGTTTGTTTGTCTAGAGTGTATTAACTGTTTGATATAAAGTTTTTCTGATGTATGTTGTAATAAAAACATCCTAAACCTCTGAACCTCAGATTTGGTGTGTGCGTGTGTGTGCGTGTGTGTGTGTGTGTGTGTGTGTGTGTGTGTCTACTTACAGGGAAAGCAGTCTCACACAGTTTGTGTGTCCAGTCATCCACTTGCACTCTGTCTGCAGCAAACACATACATCTTGTCTGTGGTCTCCACCAGGAACTGTCCTGTATCTCTGGGACACCCGTCCATCTGCACCTCTGACACTCGGATACAGTCCGACAAACGGATCACCTAGGAGACGTACACAGGATGTTATCACCAAGGCAACGGTACATGTTACTGCTGTGTGAACACAGAAAAACTGATATAAATTAGTTGATATAATTCATATAGAGGGCAATATGACATAAAAGATTCACACTGATCAGATAAGATTTAACATAGAGTAGAACAGAGTAGAAGTAGAACATAACATCACAACAAGTTGAACAACTCTAAAGTATAACCCAATGTAGTGATGAAGAATGTTTGGTACAAGTAAAGGATCGAATATAATAGAAACACTTTTAAAAAGCAAAACCGAGAAGAATCCAGTTAAAGCAAACTTTAAAAAGAAATTTAGGATGACAGAGTAGAAGTGATTGTAACATAGCTGAGCCTAATAGAGTCCAGTAGAGTCCAGCAGAGTCCAGAAGAGTCCATTTGAAACCAGTAGGGACCAATAGAGTCTTGTAGACTCCAGTAGGGTTCAGCAAACACAGTAAAGACTAGTAGGGTCTAGTACAGTCCAGCATAGTTAGCTAGAGTCCAAATAAGCCCACTAGGGTCCAGTAGAGTCCAGTTGTATTATACCTTCTTGTTTTCCAGTTGTTTGCGCAGACTTCGCTCACTTTTATCTACCGTTCCTCCATCTTTACACTCGAAGAACTCCAGCCTGGAGATGGAGCAGGAGCTGTCTCTGTACAGGACACTCCACACACGTTTCCATTTCTACACACACACACAGTGCTAACATTAGCTCAGGTGTTAGGAGTATTGTATTCTCTTGCATTGTTAGTGTTTGTTTGCTGTTTGTACCTTTCCAAACCTTTGCTGCTGCAGGTACAGAATCCCCTGTTTCCTGATGTCCTCCTCCATGACCAGGCCCTTCTCCTCTCCTCTCAAATGACTATTTTCCTTTTTGTGCTCCTTATTCTCTCTGCTTCCTCTGTTGTTGAGAGTAAACTTTTTATCACCTCTTTGTCGTCCACTTTGTTGTCGCTTTTACTTCTCTTCTTACCCTCCTTCTACACTTCTTTTCTACCTTCTTCCCCCGTGTTGCATATGAATCATTTCTTCAATCATTAACTTCTTCAATCTTTCACTGAACTCTTCTCACCTTCCTCTCTTTTGTCTCCTCTTTACTCTTCTTTGTTTCTTGGTTCAATTACTTCTCTCAGCCCAGGATGTAGGGTTTCAACTTCTCCTCTAACTAAGTGTGCGTGTGTGTGGTATCAGAGTGATGCAGATGGAAGATGTCATCTGTTTCCTGTCTGATGTAATGTGTAACGCAGAAATAAATGTTCCTGGGTAACTCTTTTCAGTTGAATTCCCACGATCCGATCAGAATTTAGTTTATTTAAATGGTTTGTATCTTTCCCTTTGGTTACTTATTGTTTCTCCATATTCTCTCTTCAGTTATTTCTTACCTCCTCTTTCTATCAACTCATCATGAGCAGCATGGGCATTATGTGCCCTCTAGTGGTGGAGACATAATCAAGTACAAGTAAAAGTAAAAACACTCCACTGCCTGTTCACTGTAACATGTCAAGTAAAGACTCACTGTGATAGTAAATTTGGGAGAAACCTTTCCAGAAGACTATCCCACAACACATTATTCAGGAGTCAGACCTCAAAATAAGAGCTAGTGAGGTTAAGCTGTTTGTGCTTGAATAAAAGCCCTGGCCTTCCCACATGAGGTGATAAAAGAAGGAGGGAGAGGAATTCAAACAATATCAAAACTTACCATTCATTCATTCATGAATTCATTTATTCATTCATCTACCACTTAATAAAAACTTTAAACCTTTGGTTAATTTATTAACAAGAGAACAATTTTACTCAAGTTGATGCTACATTGCAGTTTTATTCGATTGCTAAAACACGTTTTTCAAAACTGCACACACAAAACTCCAACCATCACACACAAATTGCTAAACCCTGGCATCCCTTTGCAAAACAACTCTCTGCCATCAAATCTGTTAACATGTTCACAAAATGGACCTCGTGTTTTCATTTGGTAAACACAGCCATATTTTCACATGACACACACACACCATTCATTGAATAAACACAACTAAGCTTTTGGCTGAACACTACCAAGCATGTAAAGAACACTGAAGAGCAAAATTGAAAACACAATTATAGAAATGGAACACACTGAATCAATGACAATGCCCACTTCTCTCAAAGACAAACATAAAACATCACACACATTTTCAGACAAAACCTTTCATTTTTAAATGTTTCTTGTGAGCTTGTAGAGTTGCTGTCTTCACTACTTTTTACTGTACACATTTGTTTTCCAATTCTGTATTTCATGGAATTTCTTGGATTTTTCTTTTATTTCCACCTGCTCTTCCTCCTCGTCCTCCTCCTCCTCTCATTCGTACCCCTCTCCTTCTCTGACTGTTGTCTCTGTTCTCCATTGCTCATCAAACAAAATAGAGGGTCAAGCCTCTTTTTATGCTGCAGTCCTTGATTGTAAATTGCTCACCAGACCCAAAAGTTTAGAGATTTGAATATTTGTGTTTTGTTGATTGATGCTTTGAGATTTTATGTGAGAAGTGTGTGCAAACCTGGAAAACTGTGTGCTGTCCTTTGACAACAAGGTGATGTGAAATTGACATCAGAGTGTAAAGAAGGAAAGTCAGAGTTCTAATACGATAAGTTGTAATAAATTGAGTCATGCGATTAGGGACAGAAGTAAAGGCTGTGAAAATTGTGCCTAATTTTTGCTTTTTGTGTTTTAGCAATCGGAAAAAAAACTGTAAATAGAATTTCCTTCTCCATCTAGTACTCTTTCGTAGTAAATGATTTGTGGATATTGTGAAGGTGGACCTGAGGACAGTTGTTGTAACAGAGAAGGACACAAAGGAGAGGACAAAATGGAGACAGGTGATTCACTGTGGTAACCCCCTAAAGGGAGAAGCCAAAAGAAGAACAAGACAAGAGAATGCTGCCTTTAATGGTTTACTATTATTTTATCATTATTAAAATTTTTATCATTATTTTTTTTATTTTTATCATTACAGTTAATCAATTAACAATCCTTCATACATTTGTAATCATCAGTTTCCTTTGTTGTCTTCTCTTTTGTTCGGCAGGTTGCAGTAAGTTTGTGTCCAGTAGTTGACGTAGTTTGATCTCAGGTCATAGCTGCAGACATCAGATGAGACAAATTACACATAGTCCTATTCATGGATGCCTGTTTAGATTTTTAAATGGGGAGGGGAGTAATTAAGAGATAAGGGCACAATAGAACACACAGTGAAAGAGAACAGGTGTGATAGTTAGATAGTTAAGTAGAATACAGTACAGGGTATGTAGAACACAGGAGAGAAAAGCAAAGTGCAAAATCTATACTGAAATTAATGTAGAGTAGTTCATAGAAGAACATAAAGTTTCAGATTAAGACAACTTAATTGATTCCAGGAGGGCAATTCATTTGCAGCTCATCCCAAGTGCAGTCATATAAAGAACAATCAATGTTAGATTATTTGTCAAAGGCAAATATAACAAAATAAACAAAGGTTGGTGAAGGATAGTAAGATGAGATAACTAAGGTACAATCTAGTAATTAAGAGTTTAGAAATCTGATAGCAGAAGGACAGAGGATTTTGAATATATGTATTTATAGTAGAAGACAGTAGAACATAGTCATGTACCTGACAGAGTATTTGCTCATCTTGTGATCAATGGTCAGGTAGGGGTGGTGGTATTTGGTAAAGTTGGGCCAAGGCACAGGGACTTTACTATTACCTCTACTGGGATCACTGGACAGGAGGAGAAAATCTTTTTATAGAGAATTTTTTATAGAGTGGACACAATATTACTGCCCCAACATTTTCACCAGTACAGCTCAGACCACCTTAGACCAGTTCAGACTACTTCATTACGGCAGATATGTTCAGGCTATACCTCACAGACTACTTCAGGCAAGCTAAAACTAAATTCACACAGCTTCACATCAATTTAGGTAATTTTAGCCTAGTGTGAATTGAAAGGGGTCAGTTCATACCAGACAGTTTTTTCATATCACAATGGACTAGTAGTCATGAGTGAATTAACAGACAGTTCAGACCAGTATGTGCTGGAAGTAAACCTGGTTGTACTCATTGTGTTGAAGTGTGTGTGCAGTAGATCTCAGGAATTTACCCAGTCTTGGCAAAGTTGGTCCAGTATGCAATCATGTAACCAGCCAGGTCTCTGTGTCTTGGAAAGTAGATGAGTGGGATGGAGAAAGGTTTACCAAACAGGTACTGCAGTTCCTCGGAGTGCTCTGCACCCACCCAGCGAGGGAGTCCTGGGATTCGTGTCTCCATGTTGAAGAGGTAGGAGTAGGTACGGGCACCACTGAAGGACAAACAGCAGGAGAATAGGAAATGTAAATACCACTTTAAAGTGAAATATTTGTTTAAACTTGGACTGAGAACCAGGTCAAGAAAACTGTTTCTCTGTACTGTGTAATATTATAAAGATAAATCTGATCGGTTCTTTTAAACTGGGCTCCTTCAACAATCACTCACCTGGAGTTGTTGGCATGCAGCTGAAGGGCAATCTGTGTCGGGACCAAAAAAAGGAAGTCAGTCTCAATGTCAGCCACTGTTTTCTTCACCAAAGCCGGGTCTGGAAATGGCCCCCAGAGAGATGAGTATACACTGTAGGCTGAGTCAATAGCAGCATTTCCCTTCTCTTTGGTCAGCCCAGCCAGGAGACCCTTCACATCCTCCCTAAGGACCCAGAGATGTGCTGATTAAATACTATATCACATTACTCTCACCACCATGACGACTTCATAGTTCATACATTTGAAAGGAAAGATGGGGGGGGGGCCTTCAAGTCCAGTTGATCAATGTAAGCCTCACCATGTGGTTTGGATAAGGTTCTGACACATTGTCAGCACTGACTTAGTTGAGCACAGTGCCATTCCCCATAGTCAGCTTAAGGCAAGGATGCTTGCTTTCACTGAAAACGTAACTACATGAGAGACATGAGGAAAAACAGACTTTAGCCACTTAAAAAGGGCTGATCAAGAAGATTTATGACTCTTGAGTCCACATTATCCTAAGAATATGTCCTGTCTAATCTCTTTGCCTGGAAACTTAAATTTATAAACTGCTCTCTGTCTAGCACCAAAGTCGATAGAGAGAATCTACATTTTTAGCCCCTTGAGAACCAAAAATACTGGTCTACTGCTGCAACGCTCTCTGCAGAAAAGGAAGCAATTATAACGTTGTGCTTGTAAAGCGAGACAGCTGCAAACAGAATGGGGTGTGACCGAATACACAAAACAGTGCCTCTAAAGACAGAAATCCTGCTCAAAACCCCCAGTTTTTCAGCCCATCTTCATGCCTCAGTCTTAGCCACATCTGACGGCTGTATTGAGGCAGCAGTAAATTTTAGTTTAGCTCAGTCTGAGAGTCTGATTGAAGACTCCAGATAAGACATCACTGTGATATTGCTTTAATGATCCTATAGTCCACATTTTATTTCAAAATAAAAATCCCAAAATAAAAAGAGTGTTGCTGTACTAACACAGTGGTGTTGGCATTTCTTTTGTTGATTGACGGGACGTCAACTCCAGCAAAAAAGTGTCCATCCATGCTGTTGACTCCAGCCATGTAGTCAAACTGAGCGGCATTGTGGAAGAGACGACTGGGTTCATCTGGGATAAAGTCACCATCAATCACCGGAGAGAGTTCCAGTAGGTCCATGACTACACCTACAGAGAAGACAAACTGAGACAGGAACAATAAACAGTGCTGTGTCTTTGTCAGTGTTGTTGTCCTTGTTGGTCTGACCATTTCCCAGAATCAAGAGGACATCTATTTTCCCTGCCATGGTTAGACCAACTGGGTCACTCATCTTCAGGCAGGTCACCATCTGGTCTACGTCGGTCCTCAAACAGCCAACTTTACGGGCAATCTGCAGAGACCCAAATATCTCCAGACATCAGGTTCAACACAAGCCACATGAACAAATGAACAGTTTCATATTAATATCAATGTTTCATTGTGTCTGTGACCTTTCGGGTGAGGGACATGGGGTTCCTCTGCAGGCCCCAAGGACAGAGGGACACACCAGACTGTGTGATCGCTCTGCGGAATAACCCTTTATTGTAGGGGGACAGCATCTGAGGACACAAACGAGAAGACAGGGAGAAAGAGAGGGACAGGGCGTGGGAGACAGAGGGGAGAGGGGGGAGGTCTTTCAGGAAACAGTTAAATGTGGTTTTATGAGGCATAGAACACTAGTCACAAAATCACACATCTGAAGTTACAACTGACGCAGCTCTCTCTCTCTCTCTCTCTCTCTCTCTCTCTCTCTGTCTCAATCTTTCCTTTGAAAAATACACATAACACTTCCTGTTGTCACACTTCTCGTCAACCTCTGACCTGACCTGACCTGGAAGCTGACGCTGACGGCTCCAGCTGATTGGCCAAAGATGGTCACATTGTCTGGGTTTCCCCCGAATGCTTCAATGTTCCTGTGAACCCAGGAGATGGCAGCATGTTGATCCCACAGACCGTAGTTACCTGAGAGATAACAAAGGTCACATGATGACAGTGAGATCCTACTAACAGTCACAAGAAGTTGATGTCTCTGGTTGACTGTTTTTCCACTCACAAAAATCAAGTTCAGTAAATGCAACAGACCAGATGTGTCATTTCATGTGGTCTAAGGTTTGTGGCCAGCACACTGTGTATGGACTGGGAGTGAGGTGGTGAACTACACCTGTGGCCTAAAGACTGATGGTCTGACTATGCAGGTTTACACCACTCGTATCTGAGCTCATGTGAAAACACACAGATATGACATTAAACATACCACACCGATATCAGACATGCTACCTTATATACAATTTTAACATGCATCACAATAAAGTTGATCATGGTGAATTTCCATTTTCTGGATTGTCTACATTGGGGAAAACCATTGAATTGATAGTTCAGGTTTTCAGGTTTGCTTGAAGTTTAATTCTATAAGGTACTGTCACATAGTCAGCACTGCCTGAGTTGGGAACAAGCATAATGTTGAAAACATGACTGCCAATCGGGACATAAGGAAAAACAGATTTTAGACACAACAAAAAGTTCACCCACTAAAATACATCCACATGCCAGCTTAAGTTTTGGGTATCTTAACAATAACAAATTGTTTGCCACTTAATCTCACCATTACATGCCTTTTCTGACCACAAACTAAAGTTTGCAAACCGCTAAGTCTCCCCCACCAAAGGCCATTGAGAAAATCAACATCTTTAGTTGTTTGTGTCACCAAATAAGACAAGTGAACCTACACATTGGGCAGCATCCTGTGCTGTTTTGGGGGTGGGGAGTAAGTTGTACACATTTCAGTTTTTCAGACAGGAAAGAATGTCGAGAAAAAGCTGTCAATAATAAAGTCAGGCCAGAGTATGTATTAGTGCCTTGTAGAATCTCACTTAACAAAAACTGCTGAAGTATCCCCATATTTCACATAAACTACTTAAATATGATTTCAAGCTTGTGCCCATATCAGACCATTTCAACTAAAACAGGTCTATTGTTTTTTTGTTGTTGTTGTGTTGCATTGTTTTTGTCTTGTGGTCACACCTGGTAGTCTGGAGTCTCCAGTGCTAAGAAAACCCATTGTACCAACTCTGTAGTTCACTGTGACAATGATGACCCCGCCTCTGTCAGCCATTTCTTTCCCGTCATAAAGTGCGTCTCCGAGGAACTCCACATCGTTTGAAGCGCCCAACAGGAAGGCACCACCAAACAGGTACACCATTACAGGGAGGCTCTTTGACACTGGACACAGAAATCAGGAATGTTAAACAATTTTTTTCTGTCACTAAATGTCAAAAATGTATATGGCTATGGAAGTCATGCTGGTCGACTTTGATTAGTTGTCATAATTGGCTGTCTTGAAACACGAAGGATGTTGCAACCAGAGATGGGGCATATTCCACAAAGAAGAATGTGTGTACCTCCTATTCCTTATTTTGTGGGGGACAAATGTCAAATGCCCATAATGTAAATTATTACATTTTAAGGCGAAGATATGTTTTAAAGTTAGGTTAAGCTTAGGGTCACAGTTAAGATCAGGGCACTAGTAATTATGGTTATAAGTCTCCAGGAAATTAATGTAAGTCAATGCAGTGTCCTCTAATGTCATGGAAACCAGTGTGTGTGTGTGTTGTTAATGCATTGGATAAGTGTGAGTGCAAAATGCTGCTCTTTGTTTGAAATGACTAAAACTAAATAGGATCACAGAGGGAGGTGGAGCCAATCCCAGATGACACAGGGTGAAAGGCCAGGCACAGATCGCCATTTCTGCATGTGTATTAATGCATGCATGTAGGAGTGTACGTGTCACCTACATGATCCTCCATGTGGAACAAAGATGTTAAGGTAGAGACAGTCCTCACTGCCTTGGGTTTTGGTCTGCAGCAGCGACACCTGCAGGCAGCGATCCCGATACTTTGTGGCCTGAAGGATTCCTGGAAACAGCAGAAACATAGTGAACTATGTAGGCTAAGCTGTATTCTACTGTCTGTTGTTGTGTGTCAGCGGTTACCGCTCCATCCAGGGTGAGGTTTTGGTTTCTCCCACTTCCCAGGGACGTCAGCGAAGGGAATTCCCTTAAAAACATCCACTGTTCTGAAGAGGCCCATCTTGTGGCTTTTCCCCTCCACCTGCCCCCCCTCCGTCTGCACCACACCCAGCTGAACACATTCACAAATACATAATCAAATGTGATTAATTATCAAGGTAAAAAATTCTCACTCACGCATTATGCAAAGACAAATGAATTGCCCAAATTCAATTCACTCACCTTTGCAGCTGAAGCCAAGTTCAGCCCGATGCTGAAGACAAGCAGCAGCATCATCCTCATCTGTTTATCTGAATGTCTCTGTGCTTCACAATGAAATGCTGCTTCTTATAATCTGGTGAAGAGGTGGGAATGTCTTATCTGCAACAGGTCTGCTAGTAAATGTAGTGAAATCCTTCCATGAGAAGACACACAGATGCTGCACACACACACACACACACACACACACACAGCAACTGCAACCCAGTGACTAACTACACTACACTACAAAAAATTCTACTATTCTGTTGGCAAATGATACAAACCTGTTTTTAAAAGATAGATCTCAAATAAATGTGGCAATCAAATTATCAGATACCTCCTCTAAAGCTTCAGGTCTTAGTCTCAATCTGAGTGTGAATTAATTTTTATCAAGGCTTTTAAGGACCCAGTAAAGTAGTTAACACAAGTTCAGCAATGGCTGGTATCTAATGAAATATGTACGTGGATGAAATGATACTTAATAAATCCAAACTTTGCCATGGATTATTAAACGTTTTCCATGGAAATGAATTAAGACATTTTTCAAACTTAATCTTTTTCTGCATCTTTCAACTCCTTATAACATTCATACTTTTTAACAAACAGAATTTAAGTTTCATCAGATTTTTGGACCTTTTCAGAGTTTAACATTGGTGTGTATTGCATCAGGTACAGTGAATGATGTCACTGGGATTCTTGTGATGTAACTTTGGAAGCTGACAGACTCAGAGCCAAAAACCCAGTTTCTCTCCCGTTAAGACTGCTGCCTCAGAATTGGCAAAATCTCAGGCTGAACCACTTTTTTCTCTTGCTCCCATGGGCCACATTTTTAAAGATATCCACACATGTTGTTCAGGAGGTTCTCAGGACGCTCATGATGTGTTCGGTTTTTCAACCGGACCTACGGTTTTTATTTTAGAGTGAGTTGTTTAGACAGTGCTTTAGAGCTGTTTCTCTGTATTTCTGTCACTCAGCAGGTGCGACACATATGCGCACACATTTTGGCACCGTCACCATGGCAACCTTAATTGCAGGTGTCACACGCACACGTTTGTGCTTCTATCAAAGTGAGGACCAGCCAAATTGTCTTCACTTTGTAGAGTTTATGCGATTTTTGGTCCTCACTCTGCAACAAAAACAAGAACACACAAACATAAACACACCTGGTTCATATCAGCTAATTGGGGTGATATATTTCACCCCAAAATATTGCTGTCCGATTACTTGTAGTTTTAAAGGTTAATTACACGAAATAAGATTTTCTCTAAGTACTCAACATTTTAAAGGGACATTTCACCCAAAATATTACTGTCTGAATATTTATAGTTTTAACGGTTCATTTCACAAAAATGACTAATTTCTCTAAGTACTCAAAATTTTAAATGTTCATTCCAACCAAATGTTAGTGTGCATACATTTTTAAAGGTTTATTCAGTGAATATAGTCAAAGTGTTTTGATTCAACACACACACATAATTTAACCACTTTAATGCTTTTGAGATTCATGTTCATTTCAACACATTCATATCACTTCAACTTCCTGTTCATACATATTAAATGATAAAATGTCAGAGAATAGTGCAGAAATGAAGGAGAGCCAAAGAAGTCCAGATGCCCACATCTGTATTAAATTCCTGAATACAATAAACTGGATGACAGGACGATCCCAAGCCTGTAATAGTTAAATGCCAATACAAGGAACACATAATTATATTTTCATCATTTTATCATTTTAATATGCTTTTCAATAAAAGAAAAGTAGTAAGATTAAGGAAGCCCATAGTGGTAATTTTAACTAATTCCCTTGCATGATTATAAATATTTGTGGAAAATCTGATTAGATTTTAGTCTGAAGTAAGCCAATCTGAATGCTGGACCTATCTACCTCTCACATGACAAATAAATGAATGGTCAACACATTGAACAGCAACTTGTGAGAAGCTTTTTCATTATTTTGTTAATAAGATGCTTTCAAACACGCTGTAATTTGTACTGGAAAATTCCAGTCTGGGTCCAGATCTCGACATGCATAATGACTAGAACTAGGTCCAATCAGTACCACAGTGTTGTACCTAGCAATTAGCCGCGGTGTTCTTCTGATGTCCACAGTATTTACCGCCATCCCTGAACGCACCTTATGTTGATTGACAGTTTAGAGTATCGGGTTACCGCGGGAGGGTGGGGCTTATTGTTACTCAACATGGCTGCGCCCTGCTCAGATCAACAGGTTTGAAGGTAACCCGTTTTTTGGGAAGTTAATGCTTGTTTGTTTTTTTCTGTACGTTCATAAAATTGGTTTTGCACCCGGAGTAAATCGACAGCTACATGCTGTAAAGAGACAAAGCTGTCACATACACACTCTGCTGGCTCGTTAGCTTAGTACCGAGCTCTTAGCATAGCAGCTTATTCGTTAGCTCGATGCGATTTAGTGCAACAGGAAGTGGTCAGAATGTTCACCGCATAACGTAAAATGTCCCACAGTGACGTCACGACTATCCCATTCTATTGCAGCGATGACGTTTGTTTGCTTGCCTGCTTGTTTGTTTGTTGGTTGTTTGTCTGCCTTTCTTTTTGATTGGTTGTCAGCAGGTTTTGCATTTGAGCAGGTTTTCATTTTGGTGAAGTCTGGATCTTTGAGCTTGTAAAATTTGGTGAAAACCTGTTTATTACAAACAAGCAGACCACTTATTACTGTCACATCTTGTGACATGTTAGGAATGATATGTAAATGTGCATAATTTAACTTTTGCAGGATGTGTACAGTATTCCACTGAAGTTGGGACAGAATACAATGATTTGTAAATCATTTTCAAACTATATTCAATTGAAAACACTTCAAAGACAAGATATTGAAAGTGAAATACTTTGTTTACTTTGCATATATTCACTTATATGGAATTTGATGTGTCCAGCATGTCCCAAAAAAGATGGGGCAAGGGTTGTTGATATATGGCTTTCACTTTGCATGGTAGAGTTTTAACTGGCACTTGTAGATGTAGCAGCGGACTGTGTTAACTGACAATGGAAATATCCTTTTAAAGGATGCTGATACAGTGACACCTGAGGGATCAAAGGTCAGGTTTTTGGCCTTGCAGTTTACGTGCAGAGATTTCTCTGGATTCTCTGAATCCAGACCTGACCAAGAGGAACACTGGTACAATAAAAGAGCAAACAGAATAAAAATATACATACACTTCTGACATCTTAAAATCATCAGTCAGTCCAGTTTAAGAATTGCCTGCAGAGTTTTGAATTTGACCAGGGAAATAACATCTTGTAGCTGTAATGAATTTTGCAGATTGTTCCACGACCAAGGTGCAGCATAGTGTAAAGCCTTTTAACCAAGTTCTGAGTGGATTTTGGGAACTCTGAAGAGCAGCAGATGTGATGAGTGGGAGTTGTAACCATCCCTGGCTGAGGACATGAGGCAACACAGATATGAGGCTACTTTGGCCAATATGGCGTTGTAAATAAATGTAGGTCATTGCTTTTGTCTCCTTAACCTTAATGAAGACCACAAGAGTAGAGCATAAAGTTTACAGTGGTGGGTTCTGAAAGAAGACTTTGTAATAAAACGTAAAGCACTGTAAAATACTGTGTCCAGACAGTGGAGAGTTGAAGAAGCTGCAATCATGTAAAATATTGTCCCTGTAATCTACCACACTTGTTTGTGAAAGCTATTTCCTAATGTTGATCTTCAAACAGGATTTGCATCTATGAAAAAGCCTAGCAGAGCTTTAAGCTTTCTTAACCGATGTTCCAAATGGATTTATCATCAATCCAGATGCCCAAATAGTTGTAAAATTATATGTTTTTGATTATTTTTCTCCTTTTGAGGTCTGATTGCTCTTAAGCTTTTTGTTTTACTCCATCTCTCTCTTTTATAAGAATGAGCTCTTATAAAAGTCATAAACTGATGATACTATGGACTGTAAATAATGAAATCCCTAAATTCTTGCAATTGTTCATTGAGAAATGTTGTTCTTCGACTGTTAGACTATTTGCTCACACAGTTGTTCGTAAGGTGGTAAAACTCACCCCTTCCTTGCTTGTGAATGCCTGAGCCTTTAGGGGATGCTTTTTTTACACCCAATCATGACACTAACCTGTTTCCAGTTAACCTTTTCTCCTGTGGAATGTTCCAAACAGGTGTTCTTTGACTTTGATTCTGTTTTTTGTATTCTTTCTGAAAAATCTGAAAGTTTATCAGCTTATCAAAGTAGTTGAGGATTAATTTAGTAATTGACATGCAAACAAACAAACATTAAACCATGCTAAATGTGATGACGCATTAAAGGAGTAAATTTGTACATTCACAAGGAAATTTGCATTTAACCTGATAGCAGGTGGCACCATACTTACCTCTTATTTGCAGTCACCATGCTTAAATCATATTTACATGTGGACAGTTCTTAACTCGGTGAATACTCTGATGTTTAGTGAGACACAAAGAAAAGATTGATTAGCTCAAATTTGAAATTATTTGAATAAACACCTTTCAACAGTATTTGTGCCTCCAGGTGTACATGATGTCTAAGGAACAGGTGAGTATCAGTGAGCTCCTGCCCTCTTTGGACAGTTCAGAGCTGCAGGAGGCGGAGCAAGTGAGAGCAACGGTCATTCAACAGCTGAGCACAGGTGAGTCCACCTGCAGCCTCACATCCCAGCCTCTGAGTAAAATTACCTGTCTGCCCGTCTCTGTCCATCTCAAAGGACTTGGCCTGTCTTTACTTGTAATCCGTCTCTGCCTTTTATTTGTCTCCACGTATGTTTAACTGTGTATGCTGTTTCAACCTGTCCCTACATGTTTGTACATGTCTCTATCTGTCACTCTCTGTTCATACCTGTCTCACACACAGTTTTTACCAGTCTTAACTTGTTTGTACCTGTCTCTGTCAATGTCTATCCCTACCTGCCTCAACCTGTCTCCTGTCTAGGGGGATTTCCCCAACATGTTTCTTGGCTCCTGATCTCGCACTGATCTTTTTGCATTTGAGTATCTGGTGATATGGAGTTCCGATCCAACATTTGTATTTGCCTAGGTAACAGAGTTGCACTGTACACCTTTTTAAATGTCACTGTCGGGTTAAAAATAAATCATAATCCCCACGGAAATTTAAAGAGAAAGAAGAACAGACTTTTTCATGCAGCAGCTGGTTCTCCTTGTAGCAAAAAGAGGGAGAAGAGAGGATGGGGTGTCATCACCTCTGTGTTAGGTAAACCAGTGCTTTGTGTGTGTCCAATATGTGTACAATAAAGTTGCTGATAGACAGCTGGAGTAAAAGATCATGGTGAAGGTCTTGGGTTGATTTCCTATTTCAAATCAGTTAAAAAAAAAAAGCCCAGATCAGTTTAAATCTGATACACGAGATCAGGATTGGGACATCCCATACTGCTTGTACCTGTTTCTATCTGTCTTCTGCTGTCAGTGTAACCCATAGTTTCCCGTCAGACAAAGGAGGTGCTGTCCTCTCATCTCTGGTGGATTATTACCTTGACTCCACATCCTCTCAGGCAGTGCTGCTCCTGTCCACCATCAGAGAGCCTCATCATAAGGTCAGCATTACCTCCCTCTGTTTTGTCCAGGTGTTTATAACATCTTTTTTTTCATTATAAAAGAATATCGCCATCTGTCAGCCCTTGTTAGAGAAGCTGAATGAGTCTCTGAACAGACCTGGAACCAGATTGGCTGGTCTCACCCTCCTGGGTCACCTGATTAGGAAACAGCCTCCGTGGGTTCATCACATCAGCCGCTCCACCCTGCTGCCTTCCCTGTTGCGCTGCCTCAAAGTATGGTCGGAAAAATTGGTGAAAATATTTAATTGTCTGTATGTCTGTGTGCACAGCTGCTGATTGTCTGTTTGTTTTGCTGCTGTTGTGTTCTCCTTAGACTGATAGCGATGTGGTTATCCTGATCACTGCAGTCCTGGTCCTCATTACTCTGTTACCTATGATCCCTCAGACTGGGAAGCAACACATCTATGATTTCTTTGACGTGTTTGGACGCCTGGCATCCTGGAGCTACAAAAATCCTGGTAATGAACCCACAGTGTGTTTTCCAGTTTTTTTCTACATAATGACTGAATGTATATAGCTTATATAAAATATTAATAACAACACTTGTGACTTATCTTGGGCATTTTATAGATCTGAAGTATTCAGAAAAGCAATTTTTATCCTTTAAGGAAGAACTCTTATGATGTCTTGAAGAGAAATATTTAATATTTTTCTTCTTATAATTGGTTTATCATTAGCTGTATCGAACAAATTACACTAAAACAACCGTAAAACACAAAGTTAAAGAACTTTCAATATTTTAGAATAATTATTCAAACCATTATGTTTCTTTTAGTAAAGTAGACACAAATCCGAGAGAATCTCAGTGTTGTATTGTAGAAATCTGCACCTGTTTTTGTTACTGCATTGTCATTGTGTCAGTAAAATGCTCTGCTCTGCTGACTGTTTCCTAATGCAGGTCATGTACCTGTGGTTTACCTGGTCCACCTCCATGCTGGTGTTTATTCTCTTTTCCACCGTCTGTATGGGATGTTTCCCTGTAACTTCATTTCCTATTTAAGGCTCCACTACAGCATGAAAGAGAACCTGGACACCTTCCAGGAGGTCATCAAGGTCAGTATAGACCAACAGAGACCAGAACAGACAATATAGCCTAAACATTACTTTAGTCGTTATTTCTGTGACACATTATGCATTTAGGTTAGGTTAAAAAAAAACATTGTGATACATAGCTCCAGAACCTGATAGAGATTCTTAATATATTTAATTTTTCTTCTATGTCATGTCTTCAGTATGAACATGACTGGTGTTATGTTGGTATAATGTTGACATGGCAAAATTTTACGTTAACCTAAAGAAATAGAAGTGAAAAATATTAAGTGTGAACATTGTAGTTTTGTTGTTTCAATCAGACCAGCGTGAGCAGTAGCTTAGTGCCGTTTACTGTGCTGCTGTGACACTTGCATAGAAATAGCAGCTGTAAAGAGCAGCTGCTCCTTTTCTCAGATAACAGGAGCTGCTGAAATACTCTGAATACTGTGCTTTATTTAGACCAAGGTCTCACCCACACTGATATTAAAATGTTTCTTTATGTATTTTCCTCTTATCCACACTTAGATGTATATGTTTTCAAAGTAAAGTGCATTATTTTTGTGTATGGTATGTTTACACCAAACCAAAAGTGAATAATATGGCTCAAGGGAATTTATTTTTAGTTTTCCTGACAAAAAAAAAAAAATGTGGCTTTAATAATAACAAAAACACTCATCAACACTGTCATCACCTTCTAGTATGTTTTGCTTGTTTGAGCATTTATATTTTTTGTGTTTCTATTGACAGAAGTTTTAATTTTTTTGCAAATGCAAAGATTTGTGAAAAGGATCCACTCTGTCTTTACTAATGTCTTCTCTGTATATCTGTGTCTCTCAGCCCATGTTGGAACATGTCAGGGTTCACCCTGAGTTGGTCACAGGGACTCAGGACCACGAACTAGACCCGTCCAGGTGAGCAACAGTCTACTCATAGAACACAAACCTTAAACTTCTCACATTTGCTACTCAACCATAAGCAAACTAATGATCAGCATCAAAGTTTATTCTGAAGTCTGCTGTATAAGAAATATAAGGTCCAGTGAGTGGCTGTTGTGGAGCTCCTGGGATATCATCACAGTTGCACATTCTGTGCAGGATTCCAGGAGAGGAGCTTTTATGGAGAAATGAACAAAGACAGATTTAAGCAGCATCACTTTCTCAGACGATCGCTGATACACTCTTGAAATGACGAGTTATATGTGTGAAACATGTGAAAACAAAGTAATAATGTAAATAAAAGAAGGTTCAAAAGTTTGATCAATATAATGGTTCACTTTTATTTCTCAAGCTGCCTTAAATAAAAATGATTTCATCCTTATCCCAGATGGAAGTGTTATGAAGTCCATGACATTGTGATAGAGTGCTCCAGAGTGTCTCTGGACCCTCTGGAGTCTTCCTGTGAGGACGACATTTACACCTCCCTGAGAGACCCGTCCTCCTCCTCATGCTCCTCACCCTCATTCAGACCTCGTCCACTGTCCACCCCCCTCCCTGTCTTGGACCTTACTTGCAGTCCTCACAACATAGAGAATGTTAGCAGTGCAGGTGAGTTCGTTAATGAACATTTAATAAATTAAATATTTAAATTTTATAGTCGACGAGTCCCATTAATAAACCCTAAATAGTAATAGTTCTGTTTTTTTGGAGTGAGGTACTGACTCAAGTCAGCATCTTGGATGCAGCTGACTGTGCTGTGCCTGTGTTGAGTGCTGCTTGCTTCCACTGTACCAACATGAACACAGACTTCAGTCTGTGAAACCTCTTAAATATGTTTCTGCAATTAACTATACTGTGTATGATAGAACATGGATGGATAACTAATTGACAAATAGCTAAAGAAATTAATAAGCAAATACCTGTATATTAATGGATAAATAAATAGATGGCAAATAGTTAAATAGATAAACTGTATATAACAATTGTTTCATGCTCTGTGTGTTGACAGAAAGTTTAGTCTTTCCTTCACTGTCTGGACGTCCGAATCTGCCACAGCTGACCTTTGACACCTGCACACAGGTAAATGTGTTTGTGTGTTTGTAATGAATTAATATGTCATTTTCCTATAGAGACAGATGGCATCACATCCTGCTGCAGGCTGCGTCACTCCAACATGTCTCAAAAGATTTAACCTCAGGACTTCACTGATCTCACCATCCAACAGTTATTTTTAAAATTGAAAACCATTGTTTTTCATATGATCAATGAATCTGTGATGTCCCTCAGTAGGTCATGTAAATAATGGAGTTGCATGTTAGATACTGTGATGCTTGTCAGAGGTCAATGCCGCCTCATCTAGACAGTATCATAGACCAGGCAGCAGTAAGAGACATGATTGTGGTTTCATTTGTTCTGTCTGATAACCTTGTGCCTCTCAAACTACAAACATTAACAACAATGTGAGCAAAGTTTTTATTCATTTTAGAATCTTTGAGGATAAGAGTCACGGTTTTTACATTTTGCCACCTCTACTTTACATTGTCAAACCACCAATTAACTTTAAGGTCAGCTGAGCAAGGTGTTTCCTATCATGCCCTGTGGCCTTAGTCTGCTGAAGTTATTGTTACCCCTAACTCGTTTGTGTGCTCAGGTTGATGATGTCACATGGAGCCCCACATCTCGTTGTAGTTTGTCCACACCCCCACCTGAACCTGCTGCTACAGGTTCTGCCCACCCCCTGAGCAGAACATCATCTCTCTCAGGTGAGAAAATCTAAAAAAAATCTTAGAGATGAAGGAAGAGAATAGAAAGGAACAAAGTCTTTAGAAAAATGTTCATGTTTAGTACAGGTTACAGGTTAAAAAAGAGCCAGAAAAGTTAACTAAATAAATAAATGTGATGTTTAATAGTCACATATTTATTAACTGGTCCATTTCCCTCTAGGTGTGAAATGTCCCTCTCTGGCCTCTGTCCCTCCAACACCATCTAGTGAAGAGAACCTAGACAGATGTCTGGATCCAGACAACAACAATCAGGTAAGGAGGACCACTCTTTTATTCTCTTCTGGGAAAGGTATTTATTGGGCTCTGTTCATTTGGCTAATATCTACTCGATTCTTTCACTAGTGCAGGTTTTTAAAAGAACTAACATTTTATTATCTTTCATATGTAGTATAATAATGTTATTGCTGTAGATCTTCATAGCAGGACTTCATGGAAGATAGGTGTGTGCAAAGTGAATTAAGTTAAGTTCCCAACCCAATCTGACCTTAATTTGTTTGGGGAAAATTTTAGGATGTGTGAAAGTATGAAATAGGTGAATACAAAACATCCCCTCTCCCTCACAGGTGAAGCTGCAGCCACCCACAGAGCTGGAGAGGTCATCTATCCAGCTAGACATAGAGAAGAAGGGGAAAGGACGGAGTGATGGCATCAACAACGGCAGTGAAGGTAAATTCATCAGAACAAAGAAGAGTGTGAATGAATCCACTATCATTGTGTTGGCTCATTCATATGTTGCTGATTCTAATTTAATTAATTATGTTATATTGATGATGATTATTGACTCTACCTCTCCATCTCCAGATTCCAGATCAGAGGAATTACCACTGCCTCCCCCATCTGTCTCCTCCCAGCATGTCCTTGTCACGTCTACTCCCAACTATGATGTATCACCCTCAAGCTTATTGTTTGCCCCTCCTTCCTCGTTCATCTCACTTTGTTTCACCCCACCTAACCCCTCCAGCACCTCCACCCACACATCGGAGGAGGGAGGCCCTGACCTCATTTCCCTCTCCCCCACGAATCTGAGCTCCGTCCCCTCATATGAGCCTCTGTTTGATCTCGCACTGCCTCAAGCTGCCTCACTCTTCATCAGGAGAAAGACACAGGTAAACTAAACCAGAATACACTGAATTTAACCTTCATATCAACCTGTTCTCTTGTTATGATAATGCGATTTTCACTTCTTTGCAAAGTAAATATCCCTTCATGTCTTTGTGTCCTAGGGCTCATACCTTTAATTCGCACTCACATGTAATTCACATTGCACTAAGCTTTACAGAGAGTGATGCCTGTTGTTGGAGGTGGCTTTCAGAAGTCAACAGAGGCAGTGTGTGTCATGGCCGACATCATAGCAAGAGTTTCTATTATGTCTAAAGGAATGCTGACAAGGTGTCTGCATTTTTTGGCAACATTTTTTGTGCAAGTGCCTTGTTGGATGTGCACTGTTTGAGTAAACACATAAAACAAATAAAAATTAATCTGATTGGCCGGAGCCTGTCCTAAAGTGATTTGATTGGCTGGTGCATGCCACAGAATTTAAGAAATGCTCTATTTTCAACTTTATCCTAACATTTATTTCTACAGTTAAATTAATTATTTTCAGCCACAAATATGGTGTTGATATTTTATGGCATCTGTAATGTTTTATTGTTTTTCTCCACAAAAAAACAGTTTTACTTTTTTGAATGTTCTGTTTGGGATATTATAACTTCATTTACAGTGTTTACAGTGTGTTTACTGTTGTAGTAGTAAGTCTAATAAAAATAAATTCCATAATATATAATTGTGTTTTGTGTTATTATTGATCATGTTGTGACCTGTAGGAGGTGTTGGAGAAAGCTCCGGGGCAGCAGGACAAGGAGGGAGGTGTCGAAGTGGAGGAAAGGAAGCAGGATCACATCTCTGTCTCCCCTCTAGAGGTTTTGGACCAGTTAATTGTCCGTGGACATGATGCTCATGAATGCCTTAGCAGGAGGTGAGACTGTTAATGAGGAGTTTTAGAAAATTACGACCAAAGGACCAACATGGACCCCTTAGAGTGTTTTCTGGAAAACAGTTCAGCACAGAGACATCTTTAGAATACACAATTTGCACTATTGCATATTTTTACTCTTTTTCCTCAGCTTAATGAGAAACTGTGGGGTTTGCTCAATGTGTGTTTGTGGCAGGTTGTCAGCAGTGAATAAGTCAGTGGATCGTCATTTTGGAGGTAAACAGCAGAGCATGAAAACCAAAGGTACCAGAACTAACACACTCGGACTCACCTCATTAACATATTTAACCTGGTTAATTTTTATTTGAACTGATATAGTTACTGAAATTCACAACAATATAAAACACAAACTGTTGGCTTACTTAATATCATTTTTCTGAGGAATTCTGTGTGTGTTGCTTGGCTAGCTAACATTAAATGCAACTTGCTGCAGATGTGCCATTATGATAATGTGCTAACTTTAGCCTGTAGCTGCAGTGCTACGTTTGTTTAGACACATTGTGCTGATCAGTACTGGCGGTACTGTTATATGCTTACTCAGTACCGAGTTCAGTACGTAAGCTGAAATCGCAGTACTCTTTGAGGCTGTCTAGTTACGTTAGTTTACGTTATGATTTGATTAAACTAACATGTTTGGAGAAGTTCTGCATTATATCATCAAGTATACTGAGTATACTGAGACTGACCCCACTAATCAGACTAAAATAACCAGCCCCACTAACCTGACTATCACAACTAACCAGGCACAACCTACTGACTAGACTGCCCCGTCTAATCAGACAGGCCCCACTAACCAAATTGACCCCACTAACCATTTCAATTCTGAAACCAACTAAATATAATGTTTCCCTGTTTGTCCGCCTCAGCCAAGGCTGTAAACAGATTTAATTTTAAAGTTTATGTTTTTTTATTTTGATTTTATCCTATCAGGCCCAGCCTCAGGAGAGGAGCTTCAGTCTCTGAAGAGTCAGCTGTTGCTGATCCATAGTCAGCTTCAGTTTGAACGTTTCAAACGGCAGCAACACGCCATCAGAAATCGTCGGCTGCTACGTAGAGTCATCAGTGCCACTGCGTTGGAGGAGCAGACTGTCGCGATGGTAATATTCAAAACCTTGAATGGTCTTGCCCCATCTTACCTTAGTGATCTTCTCAGTGATCTTTCCTTGTTCACCGTCAGGATCACTGAGGTCTTCCGAAAGACCTATTCTTGTTGTGCCTAGATCGAGATTAAACATTAAACACACATTAAACTTACTAACTTACTATGTGTGTTTTATATTCCGTTTTTATTGTTTTATTGTGCTTTTAGTTTACATTGTCTTATATCTCATCTGTTTTATGTATCTGGTGGTCAACTCAACTGTTTTAAATGTGTTCTAGAAATAAATTTGGATAAATATACACAGTTTATAATTAATGAACATAGTTTTGCCATGCTTGCCCACACCCTGTCTGGTAATTTTGGTTAGTCATTACCTGTGTGTGAATGTGTGTGTTTGTATGTTGCAGAGAGGTCAGCTGAGCGTTCAGGATGAGGAGATACGGTCTCTGAAGTCGAGTCTGAAAGAAGAACAAAGACGTTACACACAGCTGCAGCTGGATGCACACACACACACCAACCAGCTGCACACACATGTCCAGCAACTGCTGCTGCAGCAACAGGATGCACAAAAAGACAACCAGAGACTTCAGAGTGAGCTTCAGGGTTGTCATACCAGGCTGAAAGTTCTGGAGGCAGAGCTTCAGAGGGCCAACAACAAGGCTAACAATGCTGAACACCAGCTGACTCAGCTATCACTCAAGGTGAGAAGCCATGTAATTGGACAGTTCCTCTCATCCACAGACAGAGGCTTCATCTGCTATGGAGTGTTTCCGTTAGATAAATGCACACATACAGACTGGATGGATGAATGGATGACTAACTGCTTGTTCGTTGATGTGCTTCCATTCTTTGGCCATGCTATGTGTTGTTACTTATACTGATGGAGTAAAAACATAGCATGGTCAGTTATGACCCTACTGTGTCAGTGATACTGTGGATGACGTGTCAGTGTTTTCTGGTGTTTTCTTGCAGCTGAGCAGCAGTGAGCAGCTGCAGCAGCAGATCTTTCTGTTAAACCAGCAGCTTGTAATGCTCAGAGAAACCAATCGAGCTCTGACTAATCAGATGGAGGGAGGAGAGGGCAACCACTGGACTGTGAGAAAATACACACAGAAATACACTCACATGAACATAGCAATAGAAGACACACCACTGAGAAACAAAACCCAGCTAAGCTGGGAGAATCAGACTTTTAGCAATAAGCCATAATGTGTTCACATGTGTTTTTGTGTTTGCATGTATATGTTAAGGAGATATCCATGCTGCAGTGCAGTGTTGGTAAAGAGTACCAACATCTTAGGGACAGTGAGGTCCAGCAGAGACAGAAGCTGGAGGCAGCCCATCACAGGATAGCAGAGCTAGAGAACCAGTTGGCCAAGAAAGACCAGCTGATTCTGGATCAGAAGAAACTATTTGAGGACATGAAGGCCCAAAGCAGGTAAGGGTTTTGGTTCAGTTTTTATGTGATTCAATTTTTAACAGGACCCAGAGGAAACTGCTAAGTAATAGAAACAACTTGCTCTAGTTGTTTCCAGTTGCCATGTTCTGTAAAGTGAATGCACCACCGCAGCAGATATATTACAACAAATACTTGAAAAGTGAGTTTCTGTTTCAGAGCAGAGCTGTTGGCCTGTGACAGTCGCTGTGTCGCCTTGCGGACAGTCACCCAGAGCCTGCAGACTGAGATGCTTCACCTGTATAGTCAGATCTGCCTGGACACGGGTACAGATAGCCAACCTCGGGACATCAGTGGCAGGTGAACCATCCCGCTGCTTAAGCTGCTACACAGTGACCCAGCACTTTGGGCACTGCAGCCTCACCGGTCAATAGGGTCTAAACCTTCATAACACACTATAGACTCTAAAGTTTGTTACTGTTTAAATTACTCAAACTGCATGTTTCAAGCACATTTTTATGATATTGTACAATTAGGCAGACATAGATTTTATTCAGTGAGCATTTCAAGTAGTTAACTACTACTTGTGTTCCCACTGGCACCCATGTTTTTACTGAGCATTGGCCTACTTGGCTTCTGCACTTCTGTACTTCTTTTAAGTACAAGGGATGTGCAGAGCATAGTCAGCTTAATGCAAGATACTACGTGTCACAACATTTCAGTAGGTGAACGAAGATAAGGTCCACTGACTCAGTCGCTAACATTAGCCCCCAAAAGCTACTGGTCATAACAGACACCTGAACAAAAATGTGTTTATTGGCACTCCAAAAAAAAAACAATCTGAAGATTCACCTGATGATGTCATGTGATGTCATCTTTTTTCTCCCACAGGTCAAATGACGGCAGTGTGGCCTTACCTGTTGCTCAGAACAGCCTCAGATTCCGCTCCTCCTCTGGTTCTGTTAGTGTCATAAATGGAGCTCTAGAGGCTCTCTCCACATCCCCTCTGCACCTCCCCTCCTGCTCCTCCTCCCCTCTCTCCTTGTCTCCCATTGAATCCCCTCTGGCCGTTGGCTCTTTTCTGGAGCAGCGGGCGCGGCAACTGTTTAAACCAACCAGTTGCAGCCCAGATGAGGAGGAGGAGGATGAGGATCCACATGAGAGGAAGGAGGAGGAGGAGGACAACAATGAGGAAGCCCAGCCAGAGATACCCCCTTTGGGTCAGGAGATGGAGGAGGCCATTATCCTTTCAAGTAGCCCGCAGATGGAGGCCCCAAGCAAGGCTGCAGTTACCAGCCTCCCTCCAGCTAAACCACCAGCCCCAGTTTCATGTCCTGCCCTCTCTGCAGACCTGACCCTAGCTGTTAGACAGAGGAGACACGAGCTGAGCATCATGGACTACGATGAAACACTGCCAGAGTACTGACAGGGATTCAGTGAATGTCCAAAGATCAGCTGCAGTCCGGGTGTCAGCTGACCATGGCTGACTGGGTTTATTTCCTCTCACCTGCTTTCATTCACATGTTGAATCTGTGCCTTAAAATACCTGAGTGAAATAGCCTCTTACACAACAGAGACTATACTGTTTTGTCCAGAGGAGCAGTAATGGTGTGATCAACTCCAAGACTTAGCAAATTAATTCTGATGTACATGAAGCTTGCTTGAAAGCTAACAGTCAACAGGCTTACAGTCTGTTTGAGTTGAGAGACAACCAGTCACAGTTCAGCTAGGTCACCAGCATGGTTAAAGTAAAATCATCAGATCGAAGTTACTCTCGAATGAGTGCATCCAATAAATCTACATAAATGAATAGATTTTTGCCCAGAAATGTTGCCATTATATTGCCATGATCATTCATGAACGTGTAGCTACAGTTATGATCAACTTAATAATCATGAGCTAATAAGCTAAATAATCATGAGCTTAAAGTTTCTGAAACCTATTAATTCCTTACATTTAGAGCTGCTAGTTTTTAGCTAATGTTTAAGTAAATGTGATTTGAGGATTTATACACAAAGGGTCCAAGAGATAAGATATTAACATAAAATTAAACTACAGTCTTAAAACCAAAGGAACATCAATAATCGTCAGTCATAATTTTGCTGCATAAATTAGCTGGTATGTAATATCTAATATCTTAAAGTCTGACCTCAGAACAAAACCAATACTAAAATTTTATCTGACATTGCTGTCAATACTCTACATCAAATAAATATTAGACCACTAATTTTAAGTTTAAAAAACTTTTTTTTCTTCTGGTTTATTACAGAACAAGCAAGAAAATTTGAAAACTAACAATTAAAATAGATATAACACCTAAAAATATTGATTTAATATTTTACCTTGCGCATGTTCTGTTAGGTCAAAAATTAGGGAAGACAAATTGACGGCATTCAGGTTGTTTGAATAAATGAACTCACAGTGGAGCTACAGCAGCTGTGATCATGACTCTGCTGGATAAAACACAAACCTACCTTACTGCTACCAAAGATTATTTATTTTCTGCCACAATGTGTCTTTCTCTTTCAATAATTAATGACATGGTGCAATCATAGCTTCAAAACGCTAATTTCTTGTGCTGGGTGAAAAACAACTGACGCTATTGCCAATAGATACTGAGCAGCTGGGAAAAAATCTGTACCTCATCTTCAGAGTAACTAACTACTTAATGTGTACTCAGTCAGGCTGTAGCAACATGTAAGGAGCTGTAACAGGCTTTAATATTGTCTTTTAAAAATAAGATTTTGGAGCCAATGCAGTACAGATTTTAACAAGTGAAAAGGTCTAATATTGACATTCTTTATATATTACATGCACATGTTAGAGTTCTATTGAAAAGGAAAAAATGTAGGGTTGCTGTCCATCAACTTCAAATCAATATACTCAGTGTTTTACAAATAAGTTTCCATGGAAACACAATTTGACACCAGCTTTGTGTGCTACAGACCATGCTGATTGTCGGAATGTACTCTGCTTAAAACAAAAAAAAAAACATCTGTCAGACAAACTTTAATGTGTGCATTAAATAATGAGTGTGAATGTGAACTGACGTGAATGATCCTTAACTTAGGCCAAGTCTCCTCAGGTTCAGAGATGGGAAACCAGTGTCAGGTGAGAAAATATCTTGGTCTCATTTCAGGTAGCCCGCCTTTGTGCAAGTGCTGCTGCCAGTCTTTATGCTAAGCTAGGATAATCATGTTCTGGCTCCATCACTGTACTCTAACCGGTTATCATAATAAAGTACAATGTAAAATACAATGTAAAACAGTGATTCTGTATTATGGTGAAAACCAAAGAAAACCTTTCACATAAACCTTCACTTTTACATTGTTCTTGCTCAGTTTTTTGCTGCTCACCCAACAAACACTGTGATCACGTGGCAGCTTTGAACCATGACAATCTCCACTATCATATGTGATGTCAACATTAACAACTAAGATATTGAGATACTCATACTAAACGTGATTAACTTTTTCGGCATGATGAGAAAGTCAATACAAAGTCAATGCAAACTGTTGAGCAGACACAAATTGTGTGTCTGCCATACCAGGTAACACAAATCCCATTCCATTCACTTCAGTCCCTCAAAATATGGGTGCCTTGGGATCCACACATAGAGCAACCGTCCTCCTTTTCTGATACAATAACAGGACATTTGATTAATCTCAGTGCTGAGTGGCTTTTGCAACATGTGAATTTTTTGTGAGTTCGCACAATTCAACATAAGTGCATAGTTTTGAAAATGTTTTGCGTTGTCTTTGTATGTAATCATATTGTGCAAAAAAAAACATAACATGAAACCTTTCCAAATGTTAAATTAGTCCTTTAAAATGTATACATTGATTAAAAAATACTAATTAATTTGTTATCACCTGAGAATTGCTGTTTTCATCATCTTATCTGAGCGGTTCCTCTTCCATAGAATCTGCCATGTAAAACTACCATGTATTGTATGTTTGCAAAATATGGTTGCAGTGTACAACTTCAACCCAAGATCCCATTAAATTCTACACACTGGTCTTTTACATCAGGAGTTTCTGAGAGTGATCCATGCAAGCTCCAATTCAAAATGGCATCATCTTATATTTATTTACAAGTTATTTAACCAAACTAGTCACACTCTCAATGATCTGGGTTATTTTCTCTCTTTCTTAGCAAGTGTGTTTTTCTGTTCTCACCTTCTTAAAACTGTGAACACTACCAGAATGAGAATAATTTGAATCAAACATCAGCAGTGTACTGTTTCAAGTTTTGTACACCAGAAATTATGAATATTTTCTCTAGTTTTAGGTCTTTTTGAAGTTAAACTACTCAAAATTGTATTTTAAGCATCAACATCAGCAATTACTTACTGTGGTGAAAGTACCACAATAAAAGAAACCTGTGTTGTGACTTCTGATCATATAAATGATCCAAAGTGATCTATGATTACCTTTTTATGTATTCAAATAATTTAGTCTTTGGTTAACAGTGGTGTTTTTGGTGTTTCAATGGGATTAGATTAAGGGTAAGGGTTTGGAATTTAGTTGTGATGGATGGATAAGTTTAGTGAAAGGGGCTAGTGAATACTTTGTGTTTATGAGTGTCCTCACTGTGTACGCTGTACAAGTGTGTGTGTGTGTGTGTGTGTGTGTGTGTTGTCTTAGACCAGGGATATAAAATTAAAATGACCTGGAGGCCACAGAGCATCATGTCTGGTCAGGAGGGGGCAGGTCTAATAAACAATAGACAACATTTTGGGGAAAAAGCTGTCCAGTAGGGGTGGGCAATATGAGTTGAAGATTATACTACCATATTCTGTTATGATATGATATTGCAATAACAATATTTTTGATGATATTTCACAAAATTTCATGTTTGTATAGATATGAACAAAATTTTTAGTTCACAATAAAAATATATTCATGATAAATCTATGACTTAAAAATAATATACAGAAATAACTATATTATAGTTAACTATATTATAATTTGATATTAAGTGGTGGACAGCATCAAATATAAATATCTCATATAAATAGTGTTTAATGGCTCCCGCTTCTGCCCAGCTGTTTTCCTGATCAGTTTTAATTATATAAAGACATAATTTTCACGTCTGTATCATTTATACATTTATAAATTAAATCTAATACATACACAGCATGTATGGGATAAATAACTCATGTGAAATATCGTTTATAGAGACAAATAAGTAAAGGTAATTTTAGAAAAGTGAGGAAAAACACTGAAAGAAATAGCTATGAAAAAAAACCCTCCTGCTTCCGGCGCGCGCTGATGACGTTTTTCCATAGCAACAAACAAACAAACGCTTCATAGCAACGGGCAGTGAAACGGCAGGTAAGTCTCACATTAGGTTTTAACTTAACTAAAGTTTCACGGGTGTTTATATGAGACTCCTGTGACGCTGCTGACACGGGTTTATGTTCCCGCCATTAATTCTAACTCACGATGTTGCTAATAAGAGCAGCACGTTCTATGGTTAAAGGAAACAAACGGAGGTGGATTCTTTTTTTATTTTTTGATAGAGTCGGAGTTTGATGCAACAGTATATAAAATTGATAAAATTGAATTAGTGGAGTAAATAATTGGAACAGTTACGTTTTTGAAGACAAAACAAATAATCACAAAATTGAATAATTCACTCCATGGGCCATAATCTACAATGTCCCATGAACATTTAATCCAAATCCATCCATTACTTTTTGAGTAATGCCGCTAACAGACAGATAAACATTAAAATTCAGCTAAAAGGATTACCTCTTTGGCAGAGTTGATACGTTATAATTTTTAAAGTAAAAGTAAAAGGAAGAGGGCCAGGGCATGTGTCCTTTGTCATAATCACCAAGCAAGGATGATCCATGCCCACTTCTGTTAAACCCTACTACCAACCAACCAACCAATGTGGAAAAGGTTTGTTGCATTTTTCATTTACATTACTTTTAAAGGCAATGGAGAATAAAAGGAATTTAAAAAAAAAAAAGTTAAGGGATACTTACATTGAGATACTAACCAAGTTTAACCATCCATCACTCACATGAAGAAACAACAAAATCAATATCAATATACAGTAAACCATTACAATTACATAATTACATAACAGGTACAACAAATATACATATACATTAAAGGTTAGGATCACATGCTTATTTTAATAATGAAGACTCAGTTTAATATACTGTTTGAATGCATGCAAACTGAGCCAAAAGCAACAAGTGAGTGGGTACAGAAAACAACAATGTTGTATTGCATCCTTGTAATAATAATAATAACAATAATAATAATAAACTAAGTGGGATGAATACTTTTGAAAGTTTTGGAGCTTATGTATAGGAGAACATTTAAAATTTTGCAATATACAATTTTGTTTTGTGGTGATTCTACTGTCAACATCTGGAGCAAAATGATGAATAAAAATCACAAGTATTTAACAACTTGGTTTGTTGTTTTTAGATTTTTGTGCAGTGAGGTGTGTTCAAGGCCCTTCAGGTAATAGACCCTCTTGCAGTGGAACTTCTCCTCCGAATGGATGAGACGGCGAAGCCTCTGCGGATTCCTCCCCAGATGTCGGTTTATGCAGACAAACATGGTATTTTCCACCTGATGCAGGTAAAGGACCAGTGTGAGGCTCTAGTCACTCGCAGACTGACAGAGAGAGAGAGAGAGAAAGTGATGATTTTTGAGACCTAATTAGTATGTGTGTGTGTGTGTGTTTTAGAACATGGTGTCCACTCTGGTCATTGATCAGCCCGATGATCCACTTTCTTACCTGGTCAGTTTTCTGCAGAGGAGCAGTGTGAACAGTAAGTCAACACTCTCAGCCCAGGTGTCAATAGGTCATTGGTTGGAAAGGGGAACATGATCTACACAGTGCTAATTGTTTTCTTGTGTTTGGACATTCAGTAGTTGATCTGATGAATTCTGAGCCACTAGATGGAGCTGTAATTTCACGCACAAAGTGAGGACTGGCCATTCATGTCTTATACTGTGCATACCTCTTACCATACCATGTTCACATGGTGAGAGTGAATGGTTGTTCATCTGCGTGTGTTTGCCTTGTGATGGACTGGTGACCTGTTCACTGTGGACCCTGCTTATCCCTCATGTGAAGGATACAGCGGTAGAAAATTGTTTTTGAACAAGTATTTCTAAATTTAAAAAGATCTTTGTCTCTTGCTGTTCCCCTGTCTGTCTGTCTGTCTGTCTGTTTGTCTGTCTGTCTGTCTGTCTGTCTGTCAGTTCCCAAGATCATGCTGCTCGGTCCTCCGGCTGTTGGGAAACACACTGTGGTGAGTTTAATATAAAGTGTTAACTCACAAAAGATCAGCACATGATGTCGCACAAACATAGATGAAAATAATGAAGGGCAGGAAACAGAGACAAAAACAAAAGACAAGGTTGAACCGTTTATATTCAATTCAATTCAATTCAATTTTATTTGTATAGCGCCAAATCACAACATACATTATCTCAAGGCACTGTACATAATAAGGCCAAAACCTTTACAATATTACAGAGAGAAAAGAAACCCAAGAAAAATAAAAGACATCACAAAATAAGAGACAGGAAGCAGGGAAAAGACCGGACCCTGACAGAAGTGATCTTTAAGATATGATGGGGCCTGATCATTAAGTGCTTTGTACGTGAGGAGGAGGATTTTAAATTGAATTCTAAACTGTACAGGGAGCCAGTGTAGAGAAGCTAACACTGGGGTGATGTGGTCTCTCTTACCAGTTCCCGTTAGAACTCGTGCTGCAGCATTTTGAATTAACTGAAGAGTTTTAATCGACTTAATAGAACATCCGGATAGTACTGAGTTACAATAATCTAATCTTGATGTAACAAAAGCATGAACTAGTTTTTCAGCATCCTTTAAGGATAAAATGTTTCTAATTTTCATAATGTTCCGCAGGTGGAAGAAGGCTGTTTTGGAAATGTGTTTTTTATATTCATTATACTGTATATGTTGTTCATGTATTTTGATTTGATTTGATTTATTTGCTGTCATCTTTCAGGCTAAGAAGCTGAGCACTGAGCTAAGAGCTGTTCATGTGACCAAAGACAGTTTACTGCAGGACCAAGCAGAGCTGGGTGAACAGGCACGCCAGTGCACACTTACACAACAGGTACACGCAAACAAATACACACTAAGAATGATGTCATCAGTGGTGCCCCCAGAACTCTGTCTCCGAAGTCACAACGGGTTAGGGCCGATTTCAGATTATCTTGACCCTTGGTTCTCAGAGTGGGGTCCAGGGACCCATGGATGTCCACGATCCATAGCTTTTGGAGTCACCAAATAACAAAATAATTAGCAATAAATTATAACATTTTGCTTAATCAAGTAGAACAACTCAGTGATGCTTTCATGGCTGAAGCAAGGCTGAGCCGGAAAAGTGTGTGGCTGTTTGTGCTGAGGATGCTGCAACAACAGACCAAAAGTTATTGTACTCTGTTACACTTTTGTAATAACTTCAGATCTGTTTTTTACTCCAATAATTTGAATTGGCAGTACTAAGTTCATTATTTTATGTTGAGGCACTTAAACGTGTCAACATTTTAAATACGGGGATTACAAGGACAATGACAGCCTTGATGTACATACATAAAAACATACCCTCCTCAATGGACGTAATAAAATGAATGCTTGAGTTTACAAGCATGTTAGTGGTATTATCTTTAATTAAACTGAATTGTGTTTATGTGTAACAAAATTGTTTTGGAGGCAGACAAAAAGTGAATAAAACAAACAGAGAAATTACAGTCAGACACATGTGGGGACCGTAAACAAATGATATAATAAAAGAAAGTTCATACATGACAAGAAAACATACAAATAAGGAAGCAAAAATAAAACACAATGGATGAAAAAGTTTGCATACCTCCCCGCTGGTGTATCACAGCAACTCACAGGAGCAGCCACAAAAATGGACTATATGGAAACATACAACTGAAAGCAAAACTTCCACATCTCTCAGGTAAAGTAAAAATCAATTTTGTGGAGTAACTCTATCATATTAACACATACTGTATTACAAAATAATAACTGGTATTGCTGCATATGTTCATGACTATAAAACAGGGGTGACACATCATGCTGTAGTGCTTAATCAGTGTTAGGATTATTAAGAGGGATCATTGGAAAGTTTCCTCACCTATAAAGGCACTTGGTCCAAACAAATTAGAAAACTCCTCATGCTGCATACCATGTGACACTGTACTTCCCTTCCCTCCAATCAAGATGACTGACTGTTCGCTGGAGTGTACTGCGTGCATTATTGACCTTTCTGTGTGGGCATCCTGTGATCTTTTAATATTATGTTGGTGTTCTCAGGCGCTTCCTGCTGAGCTGCTTGCTCAGCTGATCCAGCAGAGACTGAACAAGGCTGACTGCTTCAACAGGGTGAGTCTGTATTCAGTCACACGTCAGCATCAGGTCAGAATACTCTCACTCATACACTCACTCACTGCTTCTCACATTCAATGATCCTCCTTCCTTAGAAGAGTGGATCCTTCCAAGTCCCATAGAGATGAGGCAAAATGCCTTTTTAGCATTTTGTCACAGTATAATTGACTGGTGACCAGTTGGTCTTGAAACATCCACTGAAACCACACAGCGTGCAAACAGCTTATACTGTTTTTATATGTTTTGCTTTCTTCTGACATATAAAAAAATCCCCACTCAACCTTTTGGGTGGTCTTGTGTTTCTTCCATACTTGGGTCCTCTACCAGAGCCTGCGGGTTCTGTGCAGTATCTTAGCTGTTCTAGGACTGTGCAGGTTTGGACATAGAACTCTTTTTATATAGTTATAACCATTATACTGTGGACACTGAAAATGCTTACATTTAAATCTGTTGTAGCTCGCCATTTTGAAATGCCCTGTAAAACCTGTGTTCACTAGGGAAACCCAACATGATTTATTCTACATTTTTTTCTGAAGGACTTGGTGCTTTACAGAATTGAAGAGCTTCCTACATTCTCTCTGTTTGTTTATTGTAAGCTATCTTTTCAGCCTTCACATCAGCAGCATCTAGGGGTGTCTGATGACTTGTAACTTAACAACCGTATGAGAACATCTCTCATTTTCAGTCTATCTCTCCCCCATAATGTCCTGCTGTGATGATAATAATTAGCGCTCTGGTTGTTGCTATGTTGTACTACGATTCCCAGCAGGCTGAGCTGTGTGTTGGAGCGTTTCCCCAGAGATGGTCTGATCAAACAGCTGTGTTGCTGTCACATCACGCCTGTTATTCTCAGCTGGGCTCATCCTCTCTGCTGCTCCTCATTAGCATCACATGTTGTTTCCTGTCAGAGTTGATCAGGACGTGAGAGCTGCTCTTTCTTCGGTTTAAGAGTAAAGTAAAGCAGGAGAATCTGCTGTCACCGCTAACAACAACAACAACACGACCACAACAGCAACACAAACGAATGCTCTCAACTGCGGTCAAGTGTCTGACCAAGCCCCTGCACTTTGCTGACATGTGCACCCTGCTGTTATGGCAATTAAGATACAGACAGCTGACGGAGAAGAGAGAACCTGGAGAGAACAGACAGGTTCCATCTGTCACGACATGCAGATTCTTCCGCGCCTCTGGTTGTTTTAGTCTTTATTGATGAAATTCTAGAGGTTTCTTGAAATGTTGTGTCCTTAATGTGGTTTCTTTAGTCACTGATCGTCACTGGCATTAGGAATCACCCTGGGACACAGAGGGTTCTTTCTTTGAAAACATGGAAACACAGATTTTAGCAACTTAACAAATATTCATTTAATAAAGCTGATGGTATCTTGAGACTGTGTTTGCAGTGTTATTTTACTGCAAGACTGTTGAAGCAAGACTGAAAGACTGAAGTTTGTAAACCTCTTACTCTCGTCACCAAAGTCCACAGAGAAAATCAAAAATGTTATGTTGTACATCACAGAACGTTGGAGCTGTTGATTCAGTGCTGACAACAATAGTAGGTTAAATGTGTTCATTTTGCAACTTCAGTGTTTGAAATCCATGGTTTTGATTTATTTAGGGGACACACAATTACCAAACAAAAAAAGCAGTAGATTATCATTTCCCATGTTACCATGAGCTACAAAAGGTAACATTTTCTATGGACTTTGGACGTCCGGAGACACGCAGTTTACCAATTTAAGTTTCCTCTAGGTAGAGGTTGTTACCCATAATAATGTTCTAGTCCCGTGCTTTGAATGTATAAATACATTTTTCACCAATTGTACAACTTCTTTGCAGGTTACCTGTCCCATTGCTGGACTCTGACCACTACTTCTCACCACAGTAACAGACTCATTATGGGGTTGAAGGGCCTTTCAGGAGGTTTTTAATGTCCCTCAGGAGGTCCTTTGTGTAACAAGAAGGCTCCATAAGGATACCATGAGGGGATCCTATATGTATATTAGTTGCAAGCGATCATTGAGAAGGTATTAAGGATGATTTAGGTGGTTATAGAAGTAGAGACAGAGTTTTTATGTCGGACAGGTGGAGAACTGTTATCTTCATTGTTTCTGCTCACTTCTCTTATGCTTGTTATCTCCTTTGTTCTGTGGTCATGAAGTCTGCACAAACACCATCTAATCCCAGATTTAATCAGTTTCACTCCTGTGAACAGTTAACTTTGTTCTGAGAAGGAAACAAATCTGTGATCCCTTTGTCTGTAGCGAGGGAGAGGGCAACAGTCTGAGTGATCAGTGATCAGCAGTAAACAGCATTAATCTATCATCTTCTCTAAACTCTACAAACAACTGCTTCTTTCAGCCTCCAGCCAACAGCGATTAGCTTCAGCATTTAGCATTTCACATCGCCGTGTAGTATGTGTGCAACTGTGACTCTGTGTGTCTGTGTGTGTAGCAGCTACTTTCATCTGCTAATGGCTGCTTTTGGCTTCAGGCTAAACTCATCACTCATACACCAGGGACTTTTTGTGTGTGTTTGTGATGTCTCTTTATAGATGATTGACAGCTCCCATCAGAGCCCTGCCTTTTCCTATCACATTCATTTCTCCACCTGTCTCACATCCTCTCTCTCTCTATCTCCTTTTGTCTCTCAGTAGATCATAAGTTGCACGTTGACGTCTGGAGAGCTATGATATACATGTTTATTTGTATATCTGGTCTGTATATGATCGTGTATATTTGATTTTGAACATGTGTTTATTAATGAGAATTTTGAGGTTCTAAGTTATCAACGGAACTTTAACACTGTCCTAGGCTCATTTTCACCCACAATTATTTTCATAATTGATTCAGTTGATGAAAATATTCTGGATTAATCATTTAGTTAGGGTTAGGGTAAGGGTTATTTAAGTTATTTAGTGATTAATCACTGAATAACTTTTTAATCACTTTCTCCTGTTGAATAATTTTAGTAATTATATAGTTGTACATACATTTCTTTTAAATTTAGGCAGTTTTGGTCCTTCAAAGGAAACTAGAGGATGAAAGTACAAAAATTGAATGCAACTTTACATTCTTTTTTGTGTTATTTCATCATTTTACATGTCAGAAGAAACTGTCAACAGCCATTGAAGTCAAAAATTGTACATCCACCAAACACACACATGCACAGATGCAAGACACATGCAGTCTGTCCTCCATACTCTGTGTGTGTGTCAGTGCTGCTGGTCCTGTCATCTTTATTTAGCCTGTAAAGCAGCACTGAGGAAATCGTTCTCCTGAAACAGAGTGTACAGGCGGCTGCATTAAACTGCATTAAACACAATGGTCTTATTTAGACTTCGTATGTCTTGTCAACAGAGAATACACCTGCCGTCACACATCACATCCTAATGAGCACAGCAGTTTAATAATTACGTCATAATGATCTGATGCTATTCATATGTTTGGCATTAACCATTATAAGTTTTGAAACTCTGAACTTTTATGCAGAAGACTATTTATTACAGCAGCAGCAATGCAAAAGGAGTTTTTTTTCTGTGGCATGGAGTGATTGTGGGGGCACTACCTCCTTTTGCACTTATTTTTCTGCCAGAAATGATGTGTATAACTCTCAGCTACAGCATTAGTAGCAGACCACACCTGCCACTTCTTAAATTGTACTTATGAATGGGACTAATTGGACTGGTGAGGGCGTATTCATCTTGGGCTTATACTGAATGACAGGGCTTATACAAAATGTGTACAGGTGCATTCACACAGATTCATAAGCCTTTTTAAAGTTGTGTTATTCATTTACTCGCCTCACAATTAACACAGGCACAACTAGTCTGGCAATCACTCTCCTGAGGCTCATTCTAGAGCTAACTGCTTTCATAAAAAAGTTTAACAACAGTTTGAATCAAGTGAGACGCATATTGTCAAAAGTTACCGGACAGTAAAACTTTCTTACTCAGTTTTGGCCAAGCTCTGTTTGCCTGGAGATGCTTGCTCGGGGTTTGCTCATAAAAGGACTGTCCTCCTTTTTGATACACTGGGACACTGGAAGAATCTCATTTTGTGACATCACTTCATGCTCAAGTTTTTAACTCAGGCAACTAAAGCAAGTGACACAAATTTGTGTTACTGTCAGATTTGCGTCACCTGATGGAAATAATCTCACTCACTCATTTTCTACCGCTTTATCCACTGAGGATCGCAGGAGTGCTGGTGCCTAACTCCAGCTGACATAGGGCGAGAGGCAGGCTACACCCTGGACAGGTCGCCAGTCCATCACAGGGCATGGAAACAATCTACCCAAATGTATTCATTTATTTTACTATGTAATCTCACAGCGCATAATGGTCACATCTAATGTGAAGCATATACATTATTATTGACATGGGATGTGACAGCCCACCAAGGAGTGCAACAACTCAGATCCCTAGTCTTTTTCCAGCTAGAATAAATAATATAGGTTTTATAGAACAAATTGTGAGGTTTGTCATGTGTATGTGAGTGTTGCGTGTGTGTGTGTCACAGGGCTGGGTGTTGGAGGGAATCCCTCAGACTCGTCTGCAAGCTCTGAGTCTTCAGCAGGTTGGGGTCATCCCTGAACATGTTGGTGAGGACTGATTATGATTCAGTCAGCTCATAGTTCATTTTTAATATTTTTCATATTACTGCATAATGTAAAGATGAATTCTGTCACTGAGACACTGTGTGTGTGTGTCAGTAATTCTTGAGGCCCCTGATGATGTGTTGTTGGAGAGGAGGAAGGGTAAACTGGTCGACCCACTGACTGGAGGTGAGTCTGTACATGAAGGCATATCTTTTACATGATACACGTGTGTCTGCACATACATATACAGCATGCTACAGTATAATATGATACATTTGAAGACATGATTTTACCGTTTACTCAAGATATCACTTCCTCTGTACAGACGTGTACCATCAGACCTTCATCTGGCAGGTTGATGATGTCATTGCTCAGCGTCTGGTGAAGGGCAGTGGCCTGTCAGAGAACCAGCATCTAGCTGAGCTGCAGTGTTTCCACTGTGAAGTCACAGGTCTAATGTCAGCCTATCAACATATTTTGAAGACCATCAACAGTGACCAACCACATGCTGATGTTTACCAACAAGGTAAAAATACAAAAAACAACAGCCTTTTTTTTAGACGTCAGAAAACATGTTGGATCTTATGGTTTCCTACCCAGTTCAATTCAGAGAGAATCTGACTGAGCATATTCATGGTCAGAGACAGTGGTGGCTGTGTTTGCCCAGCAGGTCTTTTAAGATGAACTCTACTATGCAGATGACTCACAGAATTATGTTAATGTGTCTTCTTCGCTGTAGCTCTAACTGCAAACCAGCCCTCTGATCATCTGTCTGCCTCAGTTGGCCGGCTGTCTGTTGAATGGCTGAGTGTGTTGACTGGTAATGTGCAGCAGATTCTGAATTGTTTGTCGTCTCAGTACTGGCTTTTGTCCAGACTCAGCGACACTCCAGGACTCCCAGAATCCTCCTGTTTGGTATGCCTGGATCGGGGAAGAGTCACCAGGCCAGACTGCTTTCAGAGAAATACAAGATAGTGGATGGTATGCAAACACTTTTCTGTTTTCTATGAAAATTACTGTTGATGGTCTTCAGTCATCCTGGTCGTTATCCTCTGCCAACACTAACTCAAGCATGACCACTTGCCTGTAGCTGCACTGGTTATAACGTAGTTGCAGACAATCCACCGCTAACCGTGTTATGACACCAGGCCTGACCCGACCTCACGCTCATCATCTCCTGTCTCTCTGTCTGTCAGTTTGTTGTGGTCAGCTGTTGAGGTCTGTTGCAGCTGATGGTTCGTGTCTGGGAGAGAAGATCCAACCATACCTGGATGATGGCCAACCAGGTATCCACCCACACACCCACTAATGTTTTGTTCAAAGTCAAAAATAGTACTGTTTAACATGTTTCTGAATGTCATTCACTCCCCTGCCCATCACTTTCATCGTGGAGTAACCAGTGACAGCTGAACCTTCACACCCTGGGTTGTGTTTACAGACCTTGTTGTCTGGTCACAGTCATGTATTTACTGGTGCAGATGCAGTAGTAAATATTTTTTGGTTATTGATGATCCTGTCACTGCAGTTCCAGACGCGCTGCTTCTGCAGGTTTTGGAACAACGGCTGAGCCAAGTGGACTGCAGCTGCAGAGGCTGGGTTCTCCATGGCTTCCCCCAAGACCTGCAGCAAGCCAGGATGCTGCAGAAGTCCCAGCAGCAGCCCAACAGGTACTACATGTGCTACAACATATGCTCCAGCTAATACAAACCTACAAGGGTTGGAAATGAACTTTTTTCTTTTTTTTTAGTCCTGTGAAGTATGCTTTCAGGGCATTTTGGATAAATTCCTGGGAATTTTATCAAATATTAGGTATAGCTCTCTTCAAGACACTGACACGGATCGGTTCTCTGAAACGGGCATTTATTCACAGCGCCCCTCGCTGCCTCTCGTTCACGCCGTGAGAACTATATTTACAAACAGTTCAAAAAACATAAAAACAAATATTATGCTGAATATTGTATAAAATAAATAAGAAATATAAAAATGCATTCATTACAAATAAAGAAAGTACCTCGTTGGCCGCTTGTCATGAAAAGAGATTCTTACAAAAATAAACTTCAAATCTCTCCCGGTTTCCGTCTTGACCTTGTACATTAACATAAATTGTAAAAGTTAACTTTTAAGAGCGCATCACATCTCTTCTTCATACATACGCTGTTTCTTTGTCTTATGTAATGTCTCAATTAAATCAGTTGTAGCAGCAACAGTGTGGGAACAAAATAAATCAATGAACAATCACATATACCTATGTTATGACATCATTTTTAAACCAAACAACTTTTCATCTTTATATCAATGAACTGTTTATTTATATTGTATTATGAACCTGTAAATTATTAATTTTTCAGTATTGTTTATTATGCAACAACACTTACATTAGGAATCAATTTATTTACATAGCACATTTCATATTATCAATTTACTTACATTTAATTTGAGATAAAGGGCAAGGATCAAGTATTTGAAAGCAAACAATAAATAACAATACAAATTATAGAACCATGAGGCAGACAATTCAGACAAGGCAAATAGTTAGACCTTTGTTTGATTATCTTAGAGTTCTGTCAGGTGTATACTGATGTCCATAAAGTCGGACGGAGCCAGACTATAGTATGAACAACTCCTGCCTCTTTTAAGTGTGTAGAAGGAAGGGGTGCAAGTTGTATGTGCTACAGATGTCTCAATTTTCAACTCGGGTTTTGCAAAAATTAACTGTCTAATTGATGGGGGCACTAAGAGCTGCCATCATGCAAATTTCAGAGGTGCTTTTCAGATATTACATGGGCATTAATTGCCAAGCCCCTGCTAAATTCTGACCCTGTCTACAACCCCTCACCCCTCTGTCCATAAGTGGCTGACAAAAGCAACATCTTGTGTTCTCAGAGTTTTCTTCTTGGAGCTGACAGAAGACATTTGTGTGGAGAGACTGAGTCTCAGAGCAACAGACCCACTGAGCGGAGAGAGGCCAGTACACAGCCTCTGTTCAAACCTGCACAACTTTACATATTCATGTTTACTCATGCAGACACATATAGCTCACCCCTTTGATGTAGGGGAAAAATTAAATATCAAATTAACAAATAAAAAGGCTGGTCCTTAAGCTGAGCAATAAACGGTCGGAAACACCTGTGGTTTTATCTTCCTTTCAGTTTTCACACTGTGACTCGACCTGCTCCAAACTCTCAGGTCCAGGACCGACTGAAGACCAGACCAGAAGACAGTACACAGAGTGTGACAGACTCTCTGAGTCGGTACAGAACAAACACTGCTGCTCTGCAGGTACCCACACACCCTGAACATCCAAAGTTCTCTAAAAAAAATATCAAACTTTAAGTGTACAGAACATTTTATAAAGACGTTATAATGCTGTGTGTGTGTGTGTGTGTGTGTGTGTGTGTGTGTGTGTGTGTGTGTGTGTGTGTGTGTGTGTGTGTGTGTGCGTGCATGTGTGTGTACAGTCTGTGTATCCAGATGCAATTCATATAGATGCTGATCAGGATCCACACTCTGTGTTTGAGGCACTGGAGAGCAGATTAAATATAGTCTGACAGGAGCGCCACCCCAGTTCACCTGGACCACATTGGACTTTACCTGACCTACATTTTTTTTTAACTTTGTTGTTTTGTTTTCATTTTGTCTCTGGGACTTTTAGTCCTTTCTTGTGTAAAGAAATTCATTGTTCATTGTTTTTTGTCATATCTTAGGGATAAATTGTGTCAGAATCAGAATCAGAAATCCTTTAATGTCCCACAGACGGGGAAATTTGTTTGTCACAGCAGTCTCAGGCTATCACAAAAGCAACAGCAAAATAGGCAATATAAATAGGCAGTGTAAAATAGACAATATAAGAAAGACAGTGAAATTAAAAAGGAAAGAAAAGAAAAATAGAATCAAATTTACATGTATACATATTTACATAATATACAGTATGAACATGTTCCAAGGTGTCAAATGTGATGTCTTCATCTGGAGGATGAGACTGAGACTGAGACTCGCACTTTTTTCATTTAATCTTGAAACACTAATTCATAAATAAAAACATTGCATTAAAATCAGACTTCAGTGTGTGTGTGTGTAGCCTCAAGGAAAAAAATATCATCATTTAAAACATGTCATCAGCACAGAGTTCAGCTGCTTTCACACATGAAAAACAGCACTTAACTGATAGTGATTATTGATGGACATGTTGGATGTTGGTTGTACGTCTTGTAACTGTTGGACTCAGCAGAACAGTGATGTGTGTGTTGTTAATAATAATAATATTAATGAGCATGTGTGTGAGTGACGGCAGCTGTCAGATGCTGCAGCATCTCTTCTCATCTTTCACATCTTAAGTTCAAAAATCTGCTCGTTTCAAAGTGAACATTTTGGTCAATGACTATAATTAATCCTCCTGAGTGGCGGTTTGAGTCCCAGTGGCGCTAGGCCCCCTGGATGATTGACAGCTCTATTTTTAAGTCTTTCTGTCGACAACAGGAAGGGCAGCAGGAAGAAAATGGAAGCTGACGGCTGCCGATGTGATGATGGACTGTTTGTCCTTGTCCCCTGCAGAGACCTAAGACACACTCTCTCATGCTTCATGCTGCCATAAAGCCTCTGAGCAAATGTATCAGGTGACACTTGACTAATGGACATATTGGATTCATAATGGTACTCACAAGGACTCTGCTGATCCAGTTCATCAATCGCAGACCAAAAGTCTTCAAGAGTCCAGTCAGTCAAAACTGAGTCCGGGACTTGGAAGGGGACTGCTCAAGATGATCTGGTCTTGTCTGTCCTCAGTTGGGGACAGTTTTTGGACTACTTCTGACCAATCTTGTCCTTTTTACATCACTCATTAATTGTGCATCAGGTCTAGCAGTGCTTTGGATTAGAGCTACAACTAATTAATATTTTCATGAGTGATTAAGCTTTTGATTGTTTTCATGATTAAATAGTATTGGTGGGCAAAAATATGAATTTGCGAATTAATTCAAAATGGAGTTACAGGTAAGTTTGTGACTCGTCATTCATTCATTCATTCATCATCTACCACTTTATCCTCCACATGAGGGTCGCGGGGCTGCTGGACAGGTCACCAGTCCATCACAGGGCCACAGAGAGACAGACAACCATTCACTCTCACATTCACACCTACGGGCGATTTAGAGTGTCCAATTAGCCTTGTCTTGTCACTTGTTGCAAACCAAAATAATTAGGTGTATGATAGCAGATCATAAGTGTGTCTTTGTTTTATTTTTGCTATACCGACAGGGCATGTTGGAAGAGGAAGCTGCATTGGATCTATTCTGAAGAGCCTCTCCCCAGATTCTGTAGTCATTTCTGGTATTCCAGTAGTGGACATCAAATCCTATCAAATCCGAAGTTGGCATCATATTGTTGTGAATCCAGTAAAGTTTTTGTTTACTTTCACAGCATGAGTAGTGTAGTTTTTTTTCCAATGATGACATGGGATGTAAATGGAAAACATTTCAGTGTGTGCTGTTGTTTAACAACATAATAATTCTACCTTCTTTCAAGACCTCAGGTAAAGGATAGGTCAGGACAGTGGAAGGTGATACATTTGTATTTCTTGGCTATATACAGTAAAAAGAACAGACATTATGAGCTAGATTATTAGGACAGCCCTCCAGAGTATCAGTAAGGGAGTTCCTCATAGTGTTCATTTTGTCAGATGACATAAAATATGTTCATCAACTACCTTTTCTTTCATGAAGACCAGATGATGATGAGATTGAGATAAGACTATATTAACATGCATGTTAATATAATACAGGTGGAAGAACACCAGAGATTTCTTCTTTTTTTTTTTTCAGAGATTTCTGCCAGAGCCCCAGTCCGAATAAGTTCATCATTTGTAAATGTGTCTCCTAAATCAGGAAACCAGACTTTTATCAAAGTGTTTTTTGTTTTTTTTGTTTGTTTTTGTTTCAGGTAATTTTGGCAAACAATATTTGAGATATGTCAAACATGACTTGACTGAAATGATAATCAGAAATCATATAAGAAAAAAGAAAGAAATGTTTTGACTAAAATGACGACAAGGCCTTTAGTAGACTAAAACTCTAAAAAAAAATGATTAAATAAGGCAAAGACTAACGAGGACATTCGAAACTAAGACCTAAATTAAAATTAACAATATTTACACTAGTTTCTCCTCCGTTTAATTTCTGGAGCATTGAGTGCGTTTTACGTTTATGATGTGTATTCTTTTCACACTTCACATGGAAATTGCATCTTATTCCGCGTGTGCGTTTGTATACAAGTTAAGCAACAGTCCCACGAGGCGCGAGGCTGCTGAGCCGCGTGCGCATGCCCAACAGCTGGGGCGGGGCCTCGGTGAGCACCAGGAAGCGTTTCTCACGTGTGTTCGTGTGTGTCCGGTGAGTTTTTCCACAATGTTTTTAACGAGTTTAAAATGAATTATATTTTCTGAAGAAAATTAGCTGCTGTTAGCTTGGTGCTAACGTCAGCTACGAAGAGACACGGCTACGTGCGGACACACTGTGTGTGTGCGTGCGTGCGTGCGTGCGTGCGTGCGTGTGTGTGTGTGTGTGTGTGGTGGTCGTCCTCAGGTTAACTTAAGCAGATGCTGAATCCAAACTCCGTTCAAAAAAGTGGCGATTATTATTATTTTCGTTCTTGTTAGACATTAAATTCCAGTTAATTAAAGCTGTGGGTTGAATGCCAAACACAATAACAGTGGGGTGTTTTTTCTTCGACATGGGTTATTTACATCAACATTATCTCTGTTTCTGGCAAATGTTTTACAGTATGAATTATATACCGGTTTACTACTGAAGGTGAACACTCATACGGTGCATCGTTGTAGTTCATGTTTTTAAACCTGAATTCAGCGTGTTGTTCAGTCACACACAAGTTTCACACCTGTATAAGCTGCACTGACAAACGGCTATTTGACTGACTTGTATGTTCCAAATTATTAGTGATTCATTAAATATAAGTAATTTGTTTGATAATGTCAAAAATATTCCTCTAACCTGCGTGTACCTCTGTCCCAGGCTTGTTGAAGATGTCAGCAGAAGACAGCCAGCTGTGTCTGAACATCAGCAGCAGTTTGCCTCCATCTCTGTCTCCCAGGAAGAAACCTCTGAGCGCTCAGCAGCGATGGGCCAGAGTAAGTGTATTTATTTATTAGTTTGATATGTAAAACACACTTACTCACATTTATGAAATTAACCTTCATGCCATTGTAATTATTTCAGGCATACTGTGCTGGTTTATGTAAGATGGACTTAACTGAATAACATTTCATGTCTCAGGCAAGAAGTTGACTGATTTTATTCTGATAAGGTGTTCACAGGGCTGTTATTGTGTTCCACTTGTGCTCGCGGGTCATTATCTCTCAGTCTAGTTCAGCTGAGATGATGAGTTCATATGTTTAATAAATTAGACAAGATTGGCTTGTTAGGAAGCAAACTTAGCTATAACCAAATTAACCAAATAGGAATGCACTTAAGGTGGGTGTGACTTTTCCCAGCTCCAATTCATGTGGAAGCTATAATTCACTATAAGACTCTCTTTAATAAAAAGGGAAACACTGGTCTCAGATATGTATCTTCTTCGTGACACATACACACATTTATGTTGGTTCAGTGCATCAGAATCATTTTACACAAAGATCTTTACCATGAAAGCTCTGAAACATTCTTAATGTACAATGTTCAGAAGAAACAGTGGGCAGAGAAGAGAAGGAACAGCTCTGCCGCCACAGAGGAGAAGACCTTCAAACAGAGGAGGCGGCAGCTGTTGGACACAACAGAGGAGCAGGGCAAGAAGATCGAGGCTCCTCCTGTTCCTCCTCCTATTCCACCTGCAAACTCTCAGGTAAGCATCCTCACTTGTTCATCTTCTGTGATGTCTCTTTCTCCTCCAACATGACCAATTGCTCTCTGTGGTGTTTTCAGGCTCCGCCCCCTAACCTGTCAGGGAAGAAGAAGAAGAAAAAGGAGACGAGGGAGAAGGATGGAGTGAAGGAGTCAGGAAGGAGCAGCATCAAGACCTCTTCTCTGTTCAAACACAACCCAGATATACCTGAGATCAACAGGTACCCAGATCCTCCTCTGATTGACTGCTCTTTTTTTTACCAAAGTCAGCTGAGATATTTCACTTTCACAAGAATTTCTATTAAATTCCTTTTTTTGTGAGTCAAGCCATTTAACTAGATCCACTACTTCTTCTGTCCTTCCTTCAGACCTGTTGTTTCTCAAGTGAAGGAGAAGATTTTCACCAGTGATTCATTTTCAGACCTGGACCTGCACCCACACCTGGTAAAAAAACACACACACACACACACACCCCTACACAGTACTCTGATCCTATCAAGTTCCGAATATTGATCAGAACTACAAACACACATGAGCCTTTTCACAATCTTTGTCAGAGGCAGAGGACATGGACCAACAGACTGGACTAACAAACATTAATTATAATGAAGTATTTGTATATAATTGAATGCACAGATTTTTATGGAGTTAAAAACCACACATATCTTAAAGATTGACTGTTAACATGTGACGTAAGACTGGTGGGAAAAAAATACTGAGTCTTCTGGCTAATACATGACACTGCCACTGACAGGTAAGCAAATGAAACACACCCTTACTGTGATTAAACTGTTCATCTCTACTTATACTATATAGTATGTCCTTGTATTCTTTGAGGATTGAGATCCACAGAACTTCTTCCATAACCTCAAACAAGCATCAGTGGTTAGTATGTTGTTCGATCAAAACAGAAGTGCACCACCAAGTGGACTAGTGTCTGCTGCATGGGGCATGTGCATTTGTCGCATATGGTCTGCTCGGTCAGATAATGTAGGTCTGCTCATTATGAACATTAGCACATGGCTTGCACTTCCATGGACATGGGGTATAATGACATTTACATCATGTGACCACACTGGAACTATGCAGATTTATGCAAGTGAAAGTCATACATTTGGTGGCAGTGTATGCTGTCCTGTTGTCTGATTGACTGGTTTCTGTCCACCAGGTGGTGACACTGAACAAAGTACTGAATGTTTCCACATTGACAAGGTCAGTTTTCTAGCACACATTTTTGCATGTTGTGAACTTTTTAATGTTTCTATTGCAAAACAGAAACTGATACAGTTTTCCTCTGACATGTGTGTGTGTATATGTGTACACATTCAGTGTACAGAAAGAGACGATCCCAGTCCTTCTCTCAGGACGTGATGCTGTAATTCGATCTCAGACGGGATCAGGTGAGAATTGCATCATCAGTCAATGACTTTGGATCAGGTCACCACACAGACCATCTGCAGAGTCCACAGTCCTGCCTGAATTACTGTCTGTTTTGAAATCTTATTCAGAATGTTAACATGGGTTAGTTACATCATGGACAGGTAAAAGTTAGACTGTGATGTGATGGGTTGTCCTCGTAGTTGCAGCAGTGACGTCAGTGGTTCATTACATTTGTGTTGATCACCGTTGCAATTGCAAACACAACTGGTGACTACTCGCCAATTGCTAAACCTAACTAGTTTCATAGTAATGTGTAACATACAGCTTATAACAAGAGACTAAAATGTATTTTATGTCACGTTTAGCTAAAGGCAGTAATCTCTCGATACCTCATGATTTGATTTTTTTAAATTTCTGAAGGCTACAATTCCATTATAAATGATTATTAATGCATCAATTTTTTTTGAAAACATTGTGAGATTCAGATGTTGTACTTACTAAAGGGGGCAACATATTTCTGAGGGTAACCAGAGGAAAAAAATGCCACTAACAGAAGTGTTTAATACCAAATTCAGGTGTACACACACGTATGCATGTGATTTCGTCATGTGAAAGCTTTTTTACAGAACCTAGGTGGTTTAGGGCAGAATTCGTTTCAGTTGTTTGTTTTTTTGGTTGTTGTTTGTAAATTTGAACTAACATTTGAAACAACCACTGATGGTCATGATTAAATTAGGTGTGCCATGTTAAATATGTGTCCTCAGGGAAGACGCTGTCATATGCCATCCCGCTGGTCCAGAGTCTTCAGTTGGTGCGGCCAAAGGTCACTAGGTCAGATGGTCCTCTGGCGGTCATCATCGTCCCCACCAGAGAGGTTTGATCTGATTAGACACCTGTGCTTTGTCTTGTGAGCTTTTGACATGATGGTCAACCTGTTCACTGTGTTCGTGTCTTGGAACAATGTACATTGAATGTGGTTAAACTCTGACTCTTCTTCTGACCTTCAGCTTGCTCTGCAGACCTTCCAGACCCTCCAGAGGCTTCTGAAGGTAATATCAATAGGAGAAGGAAGTCCGACTAAGACTAAAGCTGTTTAATTGATACGTAATTCTCACTGTCTCTCTTTCTCTCTGCAGCCATTTACCTGGATTGTCCCAGGTGTCCTAATGGGAGGAGAGAAGAGGAAAGCAGAGAAGGCCAGGTACATTTACTGCCAGTGGCTCTTAAAGACTTTTAAAGTTCAAGGAATCTTTCATTAGATTAGGGCTCTGATGGAGCTTCTTTGAGTTTGAGGAGTTTCCAGGAATCCTAGAAGACACTTAAAGCCAAGCAAGTAAAAAAAAAATCTACTTCTGATTTTGAGTTTCTGGAATAATCTATAAAGTCTGCAGAGGTCATTTGGTTAAATGATCTGTTTCCAAAGTTACAGCATGAAGTCATTGTATTCATCCTGGAGTTCAACCCCTTAAAAGATGGAGGTAAATCAGGATGTTTACAGGAAATGTGAAAATAATATGAAATGTTGGAACATAATAGGGAAAAAGTGTGACTTACAGGTTGTCAGTTAGAAACAACTTGTCAGGTGTTTGGGGTCATTGAGAATGTTCTAGCTTTGATGAAGCTTTGTGTCCTTGAGGAAGCTGTATATGTCCTTGAAAAGGTTTCATGTGTCTTTCACAACCATGTTCATACTGCATTTTGTCATCAGGCTTCGAAAAGGAATTAACATCCTGGTTTCAACTCCTGGACGTCTTGTAGATCATATCAAAAATACCCTGAGCATCGCCTTCAGTGCCACACGCTGGCTCATTCTGGACGAGGCTGACCGGTAAGTTTCAATTAAATCCCACACACAAAAAAACAGGCATAACACTGTTGTCTTGTGTTACTGCTGGAAATCTTCATATCTCAGATCTTCTTTGTGTTCCAGTAGTAAAATAACTTGCAGAGTCTCAGTACAGATTCAGGGCCTGTGTCCCTGGAGAATAACATTTAAAAAAAAAAAAAAACACACAGTTAAAAACAGTTGTTCCTTAGATGTTTTTTTCTGTTTTCCTCATTTGTTCCTTGTTTGTTTTGATATTTCTTTTATTTCAATTATTTTGACCTTGCAAAGTATTGATAACTTGGCCTTGTCTCCTTCGAAAAAAAATGTTTAAATCTCTAATGACTTTCTGGTAAATAAATAGTAATTTGTGATTTGGACCAGAAGAGAGTCGAGAATTACTTCTTATCCCTCTGATATTATTACACACTTAGCTCCAAAAGAAGAGACAGTCTGTCTTTAAACAATTATTTTTCTTTTTTTCCAGTTTAAGGTTAAGTATATAATACTTGAGTGCCACTAATCGTTGCAGCTGAGTACATGTCATAAACAAAAATGAATGCCGGTAAGCTTTCATGCTCATTCTAGTCAGTCACCAAAGAAAACAGATATTTAACATCATATTTGCATCAAATCACTTATGGGATGGTCTAGCTCCGAGTCATTTTTAAGTCCTTTCATTGCTCAGTCATCTTAGAAATACAATACCAATATTAACTGAAATTGAAACCTCCTGTTTTTGCATCTTTTAGAAAATTCTTACATTTTCTAAAAAGTTAACTGTGGAGTGTTCAAATGTATTCATCATGTGAATGCAATCGGCAACCCTATTTAAAAAGTAATTGCAGCACATTTTTACACAGGGTCTAGCATTTTCCAGTGTTTCTTAAATGAGTCAGCTTCATGAAGAATCCAGTATGTCCTGCTTGCTCCCTCTCATGACCAATGTTTTATCTGCTGTGTGTTTTCAGGACGTTGGACCTGGGTTTTGAAAAGGATCTGACTGTAATATTAAACAGCCTGAACAGTGCAGGACCGAGCAGACAGAACGTCCTGCTATCTGCTACACTGACACAAGGTAATGACATCACAGGGATGAGCTCCCGGCATCTCATATAGTTTTAAATATATTTTGCCTCACTCCAGAAATGTCCTAATCATGTTTTTCCTCAGAAATATTTCTCTCAGATGTTAATATTACATATAGTATAAAGGCAGTGGTTGTGGTGGGAAGTCCTCTGCAACAGTGCGTTGGCTGTCTTCCACGTTTATCTTTGTTGTCACGCTGTGTTTTAACTGCAGGGCTATTAGCCTCTTTAAATGCAAAACAGGGTGGCAACTTCCTCGCAACTTGTTTTAGTCAGAAATACTGAAAAAGCCTTATGGATGGATGATGGGTGGATATAGTATGTATTTTTAGCTCATGAAGGATTTTAGTCCTAGTAGGGAAATCAGCTATGTAGATGTTAATGGCAGCTCAGCTTCACCTCTGAGAGACTTAATAGGAGAAACAAACTTTAGTCAGTGTACTGTCTACCGGATTTAATCAACCACTCTGTAACATCCTGCTGTATCCAGGTGTGACTCATCTGGCCGATGTTTGTCTGAATGACCCTGTCAGCATCCATGTGTCTGGTCCCGCCGCCTCTGACCTCGCCACCACCCCAGCTCTCACTTCTGACCCAAGCCCAGCCAATCAGTCAGAGAGCTTCGCAGTACCAGAGGCCCTGAAGCAATTTGTGGTGGTGGTTCCCAGTAAGATCAGACTGGTCTGTCTGGCTGCTTTCATACTGGACAAATGTCAGGTAATCTAGACACATGAAATACACAGTAATAATAATGAGATATATCTAAAATGTTTGAAGTGTGGTTGTTTTAAGTTACTGACCTAGCACTGAAGTCCCGGGAGAGAACCAGCTTTTTCTCTTTACACTTGCGTCTTAAGAAGTGAATGTGCAAAATTTTTTCCTGTCAAGATTAAACACCAAAGTCATGGAATAACACATTTGAACTGAATAACTGATTTAGCAATAGATCAACAACTTTTATGTACTGTGTTAGTCTGTATAAACTTTGGTGCAGAGAGTGAGTGGTTTAGAAGTGAGTGAGACAGTTTCCAGTCACAAAAGGCTTTAATGATGACAAAAAGTGGTGAACATGTTGTAAAGAATATCAAAAAACTTAACAATCTGTGTAACATACATCAAAAACATAGATTTATTTGTCGAGTCTCAAGAAAAAATTTTGTAAAGCCGTAGATGGTTTTATATCACAGGGTCACCTGATCTGCTCCTCTTACATGACTGGTCCGTGTCATTGTAATTAGTTTTCACAGAACAACAAAGTCATCGTCTTTGTCTCAAGCTGCGAGTCTGTTGAGTTCCTTCACTCCCTTTTCACCTCTGTCCTCTCTGGGCCCTCTGCCAATCGCAAGTGTTCATTTGGCTTCATGCGTCTCCATGGCAACATGAAGCAGGAGGTAAGAGTGTCCAAGTGAACTGAGAGCTTTGTCCATCTGGTTGGGATTTTATGATCAGGTGGTCAATTAGGGTGTGTTTGTTTCATCCAACAGGAACGCTCCGATGTCTTTCAGCAGTTCTCAGTGTCTCAGTCTGGAGTCCTGCTGTGTACGGTCAGTATCTGTGTCACACACTGTCCCACCATTGTTCCACTCTGTTTCACGTGTACCACTCCTGATATACGCTGTACCGCCTATTCCACACATAACTATTCTGTTCCATCAGTCTAACATAGTTTCACCCGTTTCACACCCTGTCCTACATTTGGCCACAATTGTTCTTCTCTGTCCTATACCTGCAATAAAATCTGCTTTACATTGTTACACCTGTCCCACACCTGCTCTGCACTTTGTGTGATGCCTTGTGTTTGTGTTTTTTTAGGACGTAGCAGCCAGAGGGCTGGACCTTCCTCAGGTCACCTGGATTGTGCAGGTAAATATTAACTTCAGATCAGTTATCCAGTCAAGTTACAGGTGTTAAGGTGTGTGGATATGATGAAGCTTTCAGGTACCTGGTTGAATTATTTCAGATGGCTATTGTGAATCTTTTTTTTTATTGTTACCCTGTTTCGTCAGTACACCCCCCCATCAGCAGCAGCAGAGTATGTTCACCGTGTTGGCCGGACCGCTCGTATTGGAGGAAAAGGAAGCAGCCTCCTCTTCCTCACCCCCGCTGAGACTGCTTTCATCTCTGAGCTGGCCAATCACAACATCAGGTCTGTTCACAGCCAATCTCCTTCTAGTACCATATAAATCGATGTGTAGAGTAAAAGAACAACTGATGCTCCTAGTCCTTACTGTGTGGACGGGTCTGTTTCAGCCTATCAGAGTTGAAGTTGCTGGACATCCTGTCCAGTCTGATGATGGACGACACCTACAAGGGGCGGGGCAAATATCACAGTAAGGTAAGAAGCATTCCTTCTTACACCTGTTCTCAGACCACATCTTACTCATGTCCTTGCATTGCATAGAAAAGTTGCACCATCCAACCTTTCAGTAAAATCTCTGCTCCTTCTAGGAACCAAGTAGGGTTTTCCAAATTTTTGTTGGATTATAGGACCCAGGTGACCTTTAGAGGGAATCATTGGTTTTGGATGTGGTTCCAGGTCCTGTGGGGCCATTTCAGAACTCAATTAGAGGAGTAGGAAGTTTGAACCTTCAGCTTGGAGACACATGGGACTTTTAAGCATAGTTTAGGATTTACTACACTTTTAGGTACATGGCTGGCTTGTCCAGTTTAAGCCTTAAAACTGTTGTCAAGGTAGAAAATATCATCACGAGTTAAAGGTACAGTCTGTACATTGGCAGATGTACTGCACCCTAGTGGAATGGTCCTGTAATATACTTTATGTTTGCAGCTGTGTTTGTATGGATGCAGAATACTTCTGAAATTTGTCTGTATGCTCGCATAGAATATAAGCCAGTAAGTTGATTTGCTTTACTCTCCTCGGTTACACAAAGTCAAACTGTGTCCATCTGTTGTTTTTTTCTCAGACATCGTCCAGAGCTCTGGAGCAGGAGATCAGGGAGCGAGCAACAGTACTGCAGACACACTTTGAGAACTTTGTTCACATGGACGTTCAGTCAGTGCAAAATGCCAAGAAAGGTATCATCAGTGCTCTCTTCTTCTCTAAACAAGTCACTCTCTTTGTTGGTTCGTTCATGTGTGTGATGTCTCTGTGATGTCCCCAGCTCTTCAGTCCTTCCTGCGAGCATACACCACATACCCTGCTCACCTCAAACATATCTTCCACATACGCTCCCTACACCTGGGTCACACAGCCAAGAGCTTCGGCCTCAGAGATGCACCACAAGGTCTGAGTACTGCTGCAGGCCCAGTCGGGCCCGGGGCCAAACGCCACAAAAAAGACCAGAACAAAAACCAGACCAAGAGTCCAGAGAAGAATAAGAAGCTGGCAGAAGTCGGTGGAGATAGGAGGTTAGTTTGTGCAATATAATAAAACCCTCAGTGTACAGTTTACCCATTCACCTGCTCCTACACTACTGTCTTTGGTTTGCTAGCTAACAGATGTCTTTGTCCTGAAAATGCAGCAGAAATGCACATAAAGGTTCTGCCACTTTATTTGATATTCCTGAAGATGAGGAAATGATGTGGAGGAGAACAGAAACAGCAGACTCCTACTGTGAGAATGCATGTACTGCTGATAAAGAGGAAGGGGAGGCTGTAATTAAACCAACTCTGTAAACTGCTATTATGTGGAAAATGAAATTTAATATATTTGTTAAACAAGTGGTTTGATGGTGTGGCAGTATACACATGGACTTGCATACATGCTTTAGGCAGGACCATAGTTGGTTAACATAGCTTTGGTGCTTTTTGTTGCAGAGAATGTTGAATCTTGCATGATTTAAAACCTTATTTTTAAACATTTAGCTATTTTTTTAATCATTCAGGTTTGGTTATTAGGTGGTTATTAACATATTTTCCTTCCAGGTCAAAGTCAAAGAGACTTTTTTATCAATTAACAGGAACATTAAATCTTTAAATGTATAATTTGACATTTCTTGCATTTCATCCAGGTGCTTTTATTGTGAAGGTGTAGCTCAGTTAGCAGAGCCTCATTAGCTTATGTTTGTCAGTCATCTCAGCAGGGTTGTGTGTTAATGAGCAGGGACAGACAAATGATGTCAGACAGACATACTCATTCCCTTCAGTCACACATCATGTTTACACTGCGTCCACACAGGACAGAGTTTGTGTATTTAATGTGTGATGTTGTCATTCTTGTTGTTGTTAACAGCTGCTCCTCACAAACAGGCTTGTCTGGGCAAGGTCTGTCCACACACACACACACAGTGATCAGTAGAGACACAATTACAGGTCTGTGTTCCTTGTATGGCTTCACCTCCTCACTATCCCACAATCCTGTGGGTGCTGGTCAGTTGTGTGATGTGTGTTCATATTGCCCTCTGCTTTATCTCACTATGTGACAGTCTCGGATTGGATCTGGCTTCTCTTCCCATTGTTGAAATAAACACTGATGTCATGTATGTTCACGAGAACAAAATTCAGTTTTTAATGAATTTGACTGTACAGATGTGTCAACATGTTTGTGTGTGTGTATATACAGTTGACAGAGAGGGAGAGATTTAAAAAAGAGACATGAGAAGTTGAGTGACTGTGTTTTTTTTTATGACTGGATCTGAAGACTTATTTAGGACAGATTGGGAGCATTCAGGTTGCTTAGTATCTGCAGGTGATCAGATCACTCAGGAGGACGCATGTTGATACCAGATCTTTGACACAAACTGCAGTTCCTAAAGTAGTCGAGTGTCTGATGCACTTTCTTGGCACAGAGACTCTGGTTTATGTAAGACTCCTTTTCAGGTTTATATATTTATTTTGTACTTTTTAGCGGTATGTATACATTATTTCAAATTTGGATATTGATGTTTGTATTTGTATTTCCAACAGATGTAGGTACTGGACATTTTTTGATTCGGATTTAATGCTACTCCTGAAACATGGTTTTGGAGGATTCTGACAACATGGTCATATGACCAATTGTTAGAAGCATTACGAATAGGATTCTCACATTTTAGAAGAGAATTAACATCATCATTTGTCCTTATCAGGATTTGTCCGGGTCAGAGGGAGGTCAGCCTGTTTCGCTCTGAATTCTCCAGTGGGTTGGACGAAGGAGATTCCAAGAAGAAAAGGAGAAAGAGGAAGAAGGTATTTGGACAGTCGGAAGAGGAGCAGGAGCTCTCAGCTGACTGACACCTCCACAGTGCTCATTAACAGTGGGGTCGACCAGTCACATGACTGTGTCACCTGAGCATCAGGTTCGCTGGAAAAGTCCTGAAAAGCTCTGACTGTGTTCATACTTCAGCGATCATACGTTCACAGCTGAAATCTGAATTCATTACATGACAGAAAAAAGACGCAACTTTTTAAATAAGTGTTTGAATTTTAACAAACAGCTGATCAAGTGTTCAGATCACGTGTCCACATGCAGAGATTTCTGCCTGGGCCACACGTCCACATTCATTTATCTATGTGAAGTGAATTTGTCCACAGCCACATTGAAATACCACCTACCCAGCTGACGACCTCTGACCTTTGACCTGCTGCAGCTCTTTTTTTGTGTCAAGTGTTTATCACTTGAGTGTTTCACATTCAGTGATTTATTTATGGACACATGTTTAAAATATTGTTTCATTACAGACTGTAGATGTCCTCTGACCTGCTGTTTTTTCACACTAATGTTCATACATCTATTTGTAGCCATTACCACAGTATTAACACTGATTATTAATAGTAATAATCATTTTTTATGGTTAAAACTGTTTTTCAAATTACAGCAGCTCTGATTCACTCAGCCACCCATAAAAACTTACCCCCATTCTCTCACTGTTCCTAAAATTTGTATCCTCTCATGAGTTTGTGAGACTAATAATAATAAAATATAATATTGTAGTGATATTATATTATTACTTGTAACATATGAGAAGACTAACAGTGCAGCACTAATGGAAGTGTCCTGTCCTCTAGTCACTATGTTTAGACACTTTAACAGTTTATTCAGTATTTCATGTGTGTTTAATATTTGAGCCGCGAACCCCCCTGTAAATGTTGTTATGAAACATTTGGACACACACAGACAGAAGGAGGGAGGAAGGCCAGGATGAATCAGTCGATGTTTTTGGCTTTGGTTTGGTGAACATTGTTTAGTTCACCGTGACAAATCAAGAGTCGATTCAGAGCCAAAACCACCATCAGTCTGAGAGCCGAGTGAAGCAGCATAAAAGTCAAAGACAGATCCATGAAATGCCCTAGAACCACCAAGCTTTGCTTTGTTCTAAATAGAAAATACAAACAAAAAAATTCCGATCAATGTTTATTAAAAAAAAACCCAACATAATTTCAAAGGAAACTTCTTATCAATACATCCAGAATTATCAACCTGCCAGATTGCCCAATGAAAAATCTTTCCCTTCAAATGGATTGATCTTCTGTGGTAATAAAATTATAACAAAACACTTTATTAAGCACCTTATACTATTTTATATAACAAACATGAAAAACTGAGGACAAGCTGTTCAATCTAACATTAGAGCAGAAATTATATAAAAGAAATGTACATGATAAGACCAATGGAGGAAGAAAGGTTTTAAAATGACTGCTGCTTTAAGGGGACAAGGAGCTGCATGTCCTCGGAGACACCACAGTTTTGATCTCAAATCTTCACATCTGTTAAAGCAACAGAGATGAATAGTACTGTGGCATTAACGTTATATCCAGAAGCAGAGACCGACCACTCTGTGCAGCTGCTCTCCAGAGGAACACCGTCCTCTGAATCCCCTAGTCCATCCCCTTCTGGACTGTCAGTGTGGATGTAATTCACTGTGGGGTATCAGGGGCAGGGTCACGTGGTGGTGATGGTAGTTGTGGCTTCTGGACAGGTATAGGTCCACTGAAGGTGTGGTAGGAGGGTACAGGTAGTGTGTAGGCAAGAAAATCCTGCCAGCTTCAGCGAACAGCTCCAGACCTGCAGCAGACTGGCGCTTCCATTTGGTCCTGACAGAGGAGAAGTACATCTGTAAACATCCTCAAAGTATTGTACTGACACCAAAGTGCTGTCTCTGCTGTGTTCATCCCTTTCACCAAGAATCAGCCTGAGACATGGAGGCCCAAGCTGCCAGCAGGGACGCAAGGAAGATAATGATTTTAGCAGCTTAACAAAAGGCCTGTCTGAAATACTCAAAGAATAAATTTGCCACTTCATCTAGCTTCTTTTCCTACTGGAAACCATTCACTCCCTCCACCAAATCAGTGATTTTACAGTGCTGGAGCTGTTGCCTCCCTCAGTAAATTCAAATGTGTTTTGTGTTTAAAAATCGATCATTCAACTTAAGTAACATAAAATTTTTCCAAACAAGGCAGTAGCAGACAAGAGAGCCCATGTCCCAATAAGCTAGAGATCCTGTTTTTCCTGTGGACTTTGAACTTAAATAAATAAAATAAACATCAAAATACTTAAATTAATTGTAAAAGACAGACTTTGTTGTGTACACAAGGTGAAATATTAGCAATATTTAATTTAGAATTTATAAATATGATCATCTAGAAATTCATCAAAATTTAAGTATCAGACTGTTCTTTATAGAACAAACAAAGTCAATCACAGATGAGTCTCAACATGGAAGGAAAAAAAAATCCGTCCGTTTCTGAGGTAAAACCTTCCGGTTACTTTTTGTATTAATTAATACTTTATTACGACACTCACTGCAGAACTACTGATCCCAGTGTTTATTGTTAATCAGAAAAGTGTTGTTTTGTCATATGCAGTGATTCTCATTTTCTGAAACTTAATCTGCAGCATTTTTAATGCACTGTTACATAAGGTGATGTGAAATATGTATATGAAGATCACGATGTGATATGAAGTATATGTAATTATATATTACATATAATGCTGACTCCTGTTGTGGTTTTAAGCTTTGTATCTTAAATAAATCTTTCAATTATTTTCAAAGGAAATTACTCCTACAGATGAAGACTACAATGCAAGACACAAATCAATACCAGGGACTTAAAACATACAGGGTCAAAAACACCAAAAAAGAAAGGAAAAACAGTTTGTATGTCTGGAGACGTGTGTATGTGTGTGTCTGTCCCATGTAGGACAGGGGGTTGTGTGTGTCTGTCCTCTGTAGGACAGGTCGATATACTGTGTCTGTCTGTCCTCTGTAGGACAGGTCGATATACTGTGTCTGTCTGTCCTCTGTAGGACAGGTCGATATACTGTGTGTGTGTCTGTCCCATGTAGGACAGGTGGTTGTATGTGTGTCTTCTGTAGGACAGGGGGTTGTGTGTGTGTCTTCTGTAGGACAGGGGGTTGTGTGTGTCTGTCCTCTGTAGGACAGGTGGCTGGTGGGTAGTGTGTTACCTCCTGTTCTGGTACCAGGTCTTGACCTGGATGTCGCTGAGCTGCAGAGACGTGGCCAGGTCCATCCGCTCCTGGACACTCAGGTACTTCTGCCTCTGGAAGCTTCTTTCCAGCCTGGACAGCTGCTGGTCACTGAAGGCTGTCCGAGCTTTTCGAGGCTTCTTCAGACGAGCTGCTTCCTGCTCTGAACTCCTGCCCTGCACTGAGAGATGGACTGTTGGGGGGGTTAGTGATTGAGAGGAACTTCTATAGATTTATTTCAGAGGAAAAAGTAAAGGATCAAATGAGACAATTTAAGCATCTGAAACATTTGTCTCCGAGGATCCTTTTATCTTCTTTATCGTTTTCATCATTATCAACATATTCTGTTCGCTGCAGCTTCTCTTCTGCTTTTATCAATATTTCATCCAGTGTTGGTTTTTAATTCACATTTCATAAAATATTTTTGTGCATAATTAATGAGCAGCTCCTCGACTATTTTTAATAAATATTCAGATTTAGTTTCATTAATTATTAATCAAGCATTTTTCATTAAATTCACTAACGACAGATTATAGAAAAACTGATTTATTAGGCGGTTAAATAATATTTATTACTGACTAATCACGGGATCCCTTAATGAATTTGAAATCTAGTTCTCCAGGTTTTATCTCCGACACTTTATTTCATTTTTCTGTCATAAGCGATGAGATTAATAATTAAGTTTAATGATGAATAAAATTCTACTTTTATTTTGTTAACTAGTTTTTTAATTATTTTTCTTTTCTTCTCTTACCTCTGGACTCACTGTCTGAGGAAGAGCAGCTCACATCTTCATCCGCTTCGGACTGGAACAGCTCGGCTTCCACTCCAGTCTGTCCCGGGTCAGAGTAAACACAGTCTGCCAAAATATCCCGGATCAGAAACGACGAGCCAGCGGAACGGAGCTGCAGCTGACCGGGCAGCAGAGGAGTCTCTAACCGGGAAACGAGGTCTCTCCGCGTGGAAGGAAGCGCCGAGAAACTGCCGCTGTCCCGACTGAGCCCCGGAGAGTCTGGCCGGGAGGAGAGCGCGCCGGGCGGCCCGAATGAAAGCAGGGAGTCGATGAGGAACCTGGAGGCAGAAACCTCCATCTCCGGCCAAAGTCAGAATTTGTTCAGATGCTCAGTGGAAACTTTACAGTCCGGAATTAAAAAACAAAAAACTAAACAAAACAAAACAACAAACATCCCATTTGATCAACAAAAGAAGACAGAGTTGTTCAACAGCTGCGGAATGTTATTGATTCACATGGAAAATGAATCAATCCATCTGCAAGTGATTTTAGCACGAGAGAGAGAGGAGAAAGAAGAGAGAGAGGGAGGGAGAGGGAGAGAGGAGAAAGAAGAGAGAGGGAGGGAGAGAGAGGGAGGGAGAGAGAGAGGAGAAAGAAGAGAGAGGGAGGGAGAGAGAGAGAGAGAGAGGAGAAAGAAGAGAGAGGGAGGGAGAGAGAGGGAGGGAGAGGGAGAGAGGAGAAAGAAGAGAGAGGGAGGGAGAGAGAGGGAGGGAGAGAGAGAGTCTCTGATTTGTCTAAATGTTTGATTTGACTGATTGAATGATTTCTTCTTTCTTTCTTTCCTTCCTTCCTTTTTGGTAATGAGGTACCAAAACAAATGTTGAAAGAGGACATTCATTCTAAATGAGTGAAATGAAATGAGCGCTGAAAGAGAACTTTAGCCTGAGAAATAAAATTGAACAACTAGTTCACAGTCTGACTCTTTATTCTCTGAGGAAGAAGCACATCTATAAATAACGATGTTTTCAATGGTTTATTAGTGTAAAGACGTTGTGAGACGAGTTTTGTCCATTTGGTTCTTAGCTCAGTCCATGTTGTACGTCCCCAGACCACGATGTCCTCTCCTGGCAACAGACTCGGACTGATGAGCCCTGAATGCTTGGAGCCGAGTCTCCTGGTCTCTGAAGGTGTCCAAAGCTGGAGGAACCTGAGGAGGAGTAGACGAGGGTCTGTGAGGCTGATACATTTTAGTTTTAAAACTCATCACTGCTCATCACTTATGTGTGTGTGTATTGTGTGCGTATCTCTGTCAGGACACATTTTGATTCAAACCAATCTCTGTGAGAACAATTTTGGCTGGCCCTTGCACATTTAAAGGGCTTTTGAGGGTTAAGGCCTAGTGTAGAACCATGTAAGTGTCCATCACCAAGAACAAGGTGTAAGAGTGTGTGTGTGTGTGTCACCTGATTGAAGCGCTTGGGTCGGAGCAGTGGCTGTGTCACAGGCAAAACACTGCTTTTCCTCAGCAGACTGGTTCTGGTGTCTGCACCTGGTTTAATCTACACACAGTTCATTTGTTATACAGCTACACAGTCTAGTTCAGTCTACACACAAGCCTTACTTTACCTCTTTCTTACCCTGTGCAGCTTTTTCTGATTGCTGGTTTGATTTCTAATCAGCTGTTCGTCCATCCAGCGGCGAGCATACTGGTGGGAGAGGAGGTCTGACAGAGGTGATGGCGCCCTGATGGACACATCATCATTCACCATCAATAACTGATCCAGAATCAGTCCTCACCTGTGTGTTTTTGTCTGACCTGGTTGTGACTCCATAGGTGATGTCTGGAATTACAAAGTGCCGCGAAGCCCCACCTCTTTCTGGCTGTTTGGGTGCAGGACACTTTGTCTTGGCCCCGCCCCCCTGGGCTCGGTAATGACTCAGCTCTTTGGATGTTACTAGACCAGCCTTCACAGCATCACGGTTTAGAGACACAAAGTCTGGAACAAGTGGTGGATGAGGGCCAGAGTCCTCTTGTCTGGACTGGACCCTCCAGCTGGATAGAACTGACACAGAGACAAAAGTCCAAAGCTACAACTCCCAGCAGGCCACAGCAAACTCCTTGGTCTGGTATGTGACATCAAAAACTACAGCTCCCAGCAGGCCTCCCTCCACACGTGTTACTAAAATTGTAGTTTTTTTAATGTCAGTGTTTTTTATTTCATTAATTCATCACTCGCCCTGTGATGGACTGGCGACCTGTCCAGGGTGCACCCTGCCTCTTGCCCCATGTTAGCTGGATATAGGCACCAGCGCCCCCCGCGACCCTCAGTGGATAAAGCGGTAGAAAATGAGTGGGTGAGTGAGAATTCATCACTCACCAGAAGAACAGACAGCCTTTTTCAAATGAAAACTGATCCACTGCTGCCTCCATCAGTAGGTTAAAATGTTTTCGTGACTTCAGTGTTTGTGAAATATGTCATCATATTTACCTCAGCAACACAAAATTAGCAAAAGGAGGCAGCAGTAGACCAGCTGCCCCTGTGTCTGTTTCTTTACCTTGTCCATTTGTTTTGTTTCTACACTGCAGTATAATGACAATAAAAGCTTTAATCATGAGCTTAAAACATTTATTTTATCTATGGACTTTTTTAGCTGGCGAGGGAGCAATTTAGAGAAAAGGTAAGGGCTAGATAGTGTCAAAGTATTTGTTACGTTTTGTTGACTTCAGTAGGCATAGGTTTTATTTGGTGAGCTTTTAATTAAATGGCTAAAATCATCTGTTGTTGTGTCCCCTGTGTTTTGTCGCTTAGGCAAGCCTCCAGTGCATCATACCACCACCATTCAAAAACCTGAATGTTCACTTTAATGTATGCTATATGTACTTACTTTGACATTGTGAGGACAAAATGTCCTCAACATGCATGGTGTTAAATAGTTCTCACTCTAGATAAAAAGGCAAACACACACACACACACACGTTTTATATGTGACAGCAGACAAACAGAATGCAGGACATACCTGAGTGAGAAACAACAGATGAAAAAAATTCTAACGCATTCACCAAAAAAAAAAAAAAACCCATCTGAAATATTGTGTGTGTGAGTGTGAGAGAGACAGCAGTGACTGTTGCCTGGAGGCATGTGTCTGTCACATAAACACACTTTGACAGCTGACACACACGCACAAAACGTACATGTTATGTAATTTTTGTTACCTTCACCAATACCTCCAATGAGTTGACTTTTGTTATAACATGACACTTTATGGGAGTAAATGACTATATTTATGACTATAAACATGTTTATGACTATAAACAGAGAAGGAGCCCTTTAACTTTGCTGTGAACCAATGGAAACAGCTGTACATGAGGGCAGCTTTCACCTCTGCCCCGAGGAAATGCATATTTTGCCAGACCTCATTTACAGTGACTATACAGTGTCTATTTTGTTGCTTTTGTGCACAGTGGGAGTTGAGGCTCACCCTCCACCACGCCTCTGTCCTCCTGTGAGCTGCTCCTGGATCCAAAAGTGAAACCTGGACCAGGAAACGACAGCCCTCTGGACCTGGTCTGGCCCAGAGATGCCTGCAAACAGGAAAAAGGAAGAGGACACTTTCATCATCATCATCGAAAAATACTCCAACATGCTTCACTTTAAATCCTGAGAATAAAAGCTCAACAGACACTTGTCTGTTATCATTATGATTTGTTTGTTTACCTTAATCAGCAATGGATTGGTCAGCATTGAATCTCTGACCACACCAAGCCTTGGCATTGACATGTTTCCTGTCAGACTTTGGATGATGAAGAGCACAGAGTCAACAGTTCTTCATCACTCACCATTTAGTATGATATACAAATCTCACCACTAGATGTCACTGGATCATCAAGCTTAAATGAGTTAAAATGAAACTTCGTGCAAGTAGTTTTACTGTAATTCTCAAATCCTGTACTGACAACATAAACAGTGAAGAAATGATTATCATTCCTTCACTGATTATTAAACGAATCTCCTATTTTTTTTAATGATTAATCATTGCAGCCCTAAAACATATAAAACAGTCATAATAAGTCAAACAAAAATCTACAATTTTGATGATCGATTAATTAGTGCATGGAATTATTTATAAAATAAAAATAAATTCTCAAATATTTCTTGCATGTTTATTAAATATCAATATGTTCTGGTTTATCTTTGCTGCTTTGACAGTAAACTAAATATCTTTGGTTTGTGGACAAATGGTTTGGGGAACACAGATTGTCCTTTTATACCATTTTCCGTGTGAAACAAGTGATTGATTTATTGATTGATTGATTGATTGATTGATTGATTGATTGATTGATTGATTACCAAGCAAAACCTAAATTATTAAAAAATAATAATAATGCAGTGCCACTATGTTTTATATTATGTACATAGCCTTGTTGCATTGATATGTTTTATACTATATGTATTGTAAAATGCAATTTTGGTTCCTACTAGAAATGTATAATGTCAAGTGTTTATTTAAAAGAGAGTACTGCCTCAGTGGAAAGAGTCAAATAACATACTTAATACTAATATAATAATAATTGTCGACGTTTTGAGCATCTTTTCTTCTTAGGACACTGCAATGTCTTTATTGCAGCAGCCTTAAACAAAGCATTACCCTTAACCATAACCACTTCATAAGTAAACCTAACTTTAACCTAACCTCATTAAGACCAGGTTTTGGTCTCCATGAGGACTACTTCTCCTGACAAGCTCAGTGTTTTTGGTACATATACCCACACACATCTCCTAAAACCGCGGTTAAAGAAACAAATCAAATCTTAACGGCGAACTTCACACAAATGTCACTTTTCACTTCACACACTTCAATATTTCATAAAGAGAAAGTCTTCATTGTACTTTGAGACGCTCACCTGTGTCCTCCTGACAAGCGGCCCCGTTGCTAAGGTAACATGACACAATAATATAGCATGACGGAAGGGACAACGTTTCACCCGGAAGTTTAAAGTTTTCAAAGTAAAGTTATTTTATTTGGATTGTACTACAGATTCAACGTTCAGTATAATAATTGTTCTATGAATCAAAATTGATAAGCATAAACTGTCATTTATTAGGTTATAGTTCCTAAAACAGAAGATACAAACAGGTGATAAAATCATATAATATATATTCTATTTAATTTTTTTAAAACGGGTAGCATCTTCGCATTTTACAAAAAAAAAAAAAGTAATACATGAATAAGCTCCTGTGTTTTCTCTTTTACTTGCAATGTCAATTTCTTACCATACCCTGAACACTTCGCGCAAACCTTCACGCAACGCGTTTATTGCGTCAGTCTACGTCAGGTTTAAAAAAGATCGTCTATCAAAACGCGCTCTACTCCACAGCTAAAAACAAAGACACTCTTCTTAAACAGTCAACCTAGAATGTGACAGCATCAACATGAACCGATCAGATACATCGATTGTCATTAATAAATATTTATTTTTCAGTTTATGTGTCTGCAGTTGTGACCGACTGGCTGAATATTTTTTACAGAGATGGTGAAGGCTGGCTCAGAGTGAGACCTCTTTTGTCCTCTTCTCTCTGCCGTAAACACACACGTATCTGTTAGCTGCTTAGCCCTCCCTCCTTGTCTCCCTTGCTCGCTCCGGTTCTTTACAGCACGAATCCTCCAGTTGCTCTCCGTGTGTGTTTGGTGGGTCCAGACCGGCAGGATGCTCAGGTTCTGGGTTAAAGCGGCGGTGGTCCTCTTGTTCGCCGCCGAGTGTTTGGGAGCTGCTGCCCGACTGTACACGGAGAATGACCCGCTGGTGATTGTGAGTGGCAGCAGCCTGAAGTCCACGGTCAGTAACTCGTCCTCGGCCTGGCTGGTACAGTTCTTCTCGTCCTGGTGCGGTCATTGCATCCAGTACTCCAGCACCTGGAAGATTCTTGCCCAGGATGTCAAAGGTATTTATTCAAACGCACTTGTTTTACTTCCCGTTTCTGCCGTTCTTCCTTGTATTAACGAATACCAGACTCCATTCATAATGTGACTCTTTTAATAGACGCCGGGTTATTTACCAAAATTGAAAGTATTTTCTTTGGGGAATTAATTCTAATGGACACCCCTCAAAATTCGGCGCTAATACAAACATAAAGTCAGCCCTTCATCGCAGTAAAATTTCAACAGATGCCCATGTTGTTGAACTGTTGTAAGTTGTCTGTTAGTTGCTGAAAATTATCGACTTTTATAGTGGGGTTCTGACTGGTGTAGCTATGGAAGTTGGACACTGAGGACGGTTTTGTGAGGTTGTGACTGATGTGAGACTCAGTTGATCATCATGTCGAAGACACTGAACATCGGATCTGCAGCCTGTGAGACGTGACCCAGTCGGACCTTGTGTTACAGATAGTTAACCTCACACCTGATGACTTCACAGCTCAGGTAGCTCAGATTAAAAGATTCATTGTATCTGAAATTTAGTCTTACTTACTTTGATTGGTCATTGTTTAAAAAAAAACAGCTTAATTAGTTTTATACAACATAGAGCTATACCGTAGTCATAGAGCTATACCTTAGTATTTATAAATTTAAAAATTTAATAATAGAAATATATGTTTGTGTCCTGTACATTATGTCCTTGTGGTGTCCCTGCTGTTTTTGGTGCTGTACTGCTGCTGGAGCCATAATTTCCCCGAAGGGAACTCCCAAGGGATTAATAAAGTTCTGTCTATCTATCTATCTATCTATCTATCTATCTATCTATCTATCTATCTATCTATCTATCTACAATGAAATGCATAAAGCTAATGATAATAAAATAATATAAATAATATAAATAAAATGAATGTGTCAAACCAATCACATAAGGCTACAGTTTGTTCACATTTAGAGCAGCAGTTCTGTGGTTTCAGCTTCTTAAATGTCACTGTGCTCTCGATCCCCTGCTCCTCTGTGACAGTAAACTGAATTTGCTTGGTTTGTGGACAAAACAAAATTTTTTGAGGACGCCAGTCTAATTTGTGAATGTGTTGGTGTGAATATTAAATTTTCATCAGTGTGTCATGTTTCCTCAACTGAAAAGCAAATGAAATATAGTTTGAGTTGACCAACCTATTTCTTGTTAATGGAAAGGTAAGGCTCATTCCAAAAAATCTTAGTCTCTGTGTAGATGAGTTGGTATTTCATCTTTATTTTGACAGAAAAAAACAGATTTGTTATTATTCAGCCAGTTTTTTTACACTAGTTGGATTGACTGGATGGGTTCACTCTGAACTTAATGAAATAAAAAAAAACATTCCTGAGTAATGACCTGCTGTGCACCTGCCCTACGTGACAGCTGCTCCAGGTTCCACTGGGGAGTAACAAGAAGTCAAAGCCTGTGTGTGATTGGCTGATTATGTCCAGCATATTTACAAATTGGTTTAATTATGAGATCGAAAAACCTGTTTGAGCTGCAAGGTTTGATGGGAATGTGGCTATGTTCCCATTTAGAGGGTGCAGACTGATTTTTGATGAGCGACAAGTTTGTACCCACACAGAAGTCAAACACCTGCAGCCTTGAATTTTTTTCATGTAGAAACATGATAATTTAATGATTAAACCCCAAATATACTAGAACTGCAAAGGACATGTGTTTACACACACAGACACATTCTTGCAGAAATATTACATCCCCTTATCATAACCTTAACCATTAAAACTAAATGCCTACCCTTCACCCTTATCCTAACATCACATAAACCTAATTCTACTCTTAACCCTAAAACCATGTCTGAACCCTGAAAAAGCCCTTTAAAAGTTGTGAGGACCAGCCAAAATGTCCTCAACTTCATATGGTTTACTTATTTATTTGGTCCTAATGAAGATATAGTGTACATACAACTACACACACACACACACATACAATGTTAACTTTGTTTTGTAAGGACACTCACAAAACTATTATATTATATTATATTATATTATATTATATTATATTATATTATATTATATTATATTATATTATATTATTAGCCTAACATAGACCTAATTCTAATTCTAAAACCAAGGACAAAATGTCCAAGCAATTAGGGCTTTTCTCATGGTTACAGAGAAATGTGCACTTGAAAAAAAAACACACAAAAGTCCAGACTAAAGAGGACATTATATTGACTCGTTTCCTAGAGACTTACTCCTGATTACTATTGGCTTAACCTTAACCTAACCCTAACCCCAACCCCATCCTAACTGTACACCATGTCTTCACCTCAAAATATAATAATTTCCATATCCTTATAAGGAAGGCAAGTCCCTATAATATGACTATGTAAACAGATTTTGGTTCCCACAACATAAGTAATACCTGGAAAGAATACACACAGACAGCAACCAATGGGAAGTGGTCTCTGGTCTTTAGTCTGTGTCTGCCTCTGGGGAATAATTCAACTAGAGACCAGCTGCTGCTGCTGCTGCTAACACACATATGCACATGCACACTCAAAGGCACAGACACACACTCCCTCTCTTCATTGGGACCTGCTGTCGGAGTCAAAGGACGTCTGAGTGACAAAGAGCTGCTGAACCCTGAAAGAGAGACAGCTGGGAGTCAGAACACATGCATACACTTACACACTCAAGATGCAAATGTTTCTTAATACAATTCCAGTTTGGTTAAGAAATGAATATTTGCTATTTAAATGAAACTTGAAACATCTGTTTTGGGACACACCAGTTTATCTTCATGTTCACAATCTCCTGCAGCTGATTCATTATCTCTCTCTCTGTCCCTCTCTATTAGACTGGCAGCCTGCCATCGGTGTGGCGGTGGTGGACTGTGCTCAGGAGGAGAACTTTGACATCTGTAAAGAGTACAGCATCAAGTTTTACCCAACATTCAAAGTATGTGCAGAGTATGAGTACTTGGTTCACTGTGACATAACAATAGAACTTTTATTGTCATTTACCATTTTATGTGCACAATTAAATGAAATTACATTCTTACTTCCATATCCACCTTATTCCAATGACCATAATGCCTTCCGTGAATTATGGGCACTTCTTCAGTGAGAAGATGCACTGAAAGTACAGCCGCTGTTTTCCATAGTAACTGGATGCTCACGGAGACTACCTAAAGACCCTTGGTGTCCCACATCACTAATTCTGGGTTTTATTTGCAAACTGCGGGATGCTCGTGCCTCAGGAACAGTGCCATCCTGCAATCCATCACCATTTTTTTATGACTAGAAAAAACTAATGTATTAATGCTTCCGCTTCTGCTTTGGAAGTTCAACCCATAATCATTTCTCCGATAGCTCCTGCAGGAATAAGGTGGATAAAGACATAAACTAAACTTTGAGTCTGCTCTAATCACTTCAATGATGTTGTCATCTTCAGTACTTCCAGGCTCATGCTGTACCGTCAGACAAAGGAACCATTTACAGAGGTACTTGGACTGCTGTTATTGTCATACTTTAAATACATTATGCACTGTACAGTGACATGCCTAACCTACTTTCACTGTAACCTGCTTTTTAAAAATGTATTTCCATTCAGTTTTTGTAACGTATAACTGAAAATGTGCATATAACACAGGTTGATGGAAACCCACCTAGAAATTTGTTGTATCCTCACTTTATAAAAGTGAATTCACAATGTTTCCATCAAAACAAGTTCTACCAGTCTACTGCATGTTTATAGTGTGTTAGTACCATGATGAGACTTAGAAGTAAGGCATTTGTCTGTCTGTATGTTCAGGTGCAGACAGACAGATTCAGTCAGTGAGACAATTGATGGTCAACATCCTGCAGAACCACACCAGACGGGACTGGCCAGATCACTGTCCTCCTTTAGAACCATACAGGTATTTGCTCGACCTGAACAGTTCATTTATAGGAACTGAACAGCAGCTGCTGAGAGAAGAATTTTCACTATGACTGTCCTCTTTTCTGATTTTTTTCTTGTTTTTTTTCTCTTTCTGTAGCTCTGCGGAGCTGCTGCCTTTGTTAGGTCAAAAGTCAGATCACTACACCGCCATCATCATTGAAGATCCGGGCTCTTATGTGGGACGAGAGGTAAGAAACTGGAATGAAAACCTGTTTTAAAATACTTGTGTGCCTTTCATCATTTTATTTTATTGACACATTCTTTTTTTTTTCCACTTTTTTGATCATTTTATATGGCAGGTGATTCTGGACCTGCTACAGTTTTCACGTGTGGTGGTAAAGAGAGCTCTGAGCACTGATCTTCCCCTGCTGGATGCTCTGAAAATCACAAGTTCCCCCTCCATCTACCTGCTGCACCCCAATGGGTCGCACACACACCTGCATGTGTGAGAGATACACCCACAGGCACATGCACATCTAAAGAGCAGGACTTATATTTTCTCAATAGATCTTTATTTTTAAAACCATGCATCAGAAAAGCTTCACAATGTGAACATGTTACATTCAATATATTCAATACTCTTCGCTCCACACAACCTTCTTCGTGTCTCTCAGTATAGTGGTGTTTTGTTTTTGTGTCTGTGGAGACACAGAGTGATGCGTTTTACATCACAACTAATAAAGCTACTCTAGTAAAGTGAGATGACAGTGAACTTTAGGTTAAGGAATTAACCCGGTTCTTTGAAATATGAGTGAGGTGAAACAAATGTTAAAAGAGAACTTAGGCTTGAGGAATGAACCCTGGTTCTCTGAGAAATGAGTCATGTCATCACATTGTCACTACAAGGACATAAAATTATGTCCTATAGTGTTGTGATCCATCAGTATTTGAGGCAGTGTGCTTATTATTTAGATTAGCCCATTATTACTCAGCACATGCCATTGTTACAATGTTAAAATATAGTGTATGTAGAGTATATTACTTCTAGTACTGGAAAACAAACAAATCTCTGCACATCCTGAATAAAGCACAAAGGTAACCAAAAAACCTAAAAGAAACATAAGAGTCACTTGTTTTATCTGACACAAAGAACATGCAATAAACGATTAATCATCAGAAACTGTCACTCACTCACTCACTCACTTTCTACCGCTTTATCCACTGAGGGTCGCGGGTCATCAGAAACTGTGGATCAAAATATTGATTAAAAATGATATTATGTGTATTTGATGACTTCGTATTTTTCCTGGGTTTCAGAGAGAAGCAACTGCGTTTCTTCTTTTCCTCATTGCTGAGGACCCTACCTGGAGTTCAACGCAAGTTTAAGTCGGATGGAGCCAGTATTGGTCAGATGGTGGCGCTGCCAGACGAACAGAGCACAGAACCATGGAGAGACTTTAACAGGTCAGAGATTTAGTTCAGAATCGGTCTGGTCTAGAGCCAGTGGACCTTTAATAAACTAACCTCTGTCTCTCTGCAGGTCCCAGGTGTACACAGCTGATCTGGAATCAGCTCTCCACTACCTGCTGAGAGTCGAGCTGGCCACCCATAATATCCTCAAAGGGGAGGAGCTAAAGATCTTCAAAGACTTTGTCACTGTGGTTGCAAAGGTAACAAGAGGTGTCTGTACAGAGCTTCATGACAAAGTGCTGTCTCCTTCACATTGTGTTCACTTCAGTAGTCCACTAAGCAGTAAACGTGTTTCAACTGTATCACCATAGACCAGTGATTCCCAAAGTTGGGCTGTGGCCCCCATGTGGGCCCTGATGGTACTGCAAGTGGGCCAAGAAATGTCATTATAATATAAATAAGTTTACATTTTAAACAGCTGTAAAATATAAGTAATATATTTTAGGAAATAAGCAATACAACGAATCCATGGATTTGTGATTCAAGCATGTTTTATTTTTCTTTTATCTGACCTAGTACATTTGATAATATGTATAAACATCTATATTGTGACATTTCACGTGTAAATATCCAGTGTCAGCTGGTCTGCAGACAGACCTTATATTATAGTATTTGCACTCAATGTTAATTTGTTAATTTTAACTCATAAATTTGCTTTTTAGTTTGATGGATAATTACATGCTCTGAGAGTGAGCACTTTGTTGTGAAGCTAAACCTTTCTAATATAACATGGAGCCCAGCTGTAATAATCACATGCATGTGTGGAAAGATATGCAAGTTTTAGAAATAATGTGAAGTAGTCTATTTTTTATTATTAACCTGTACTGAATTTTGTATCCCCATGTTCACGTGAAAACAGTAATATATAAAGGAAAATATATAAAGGAATTATTGATTGATCTTGTGTGTTGATCAAGGTTTGGGTGTGTCTTAGAATATTTTCAGATTTCAAAGTGGGCCCGGCACTCATAAGTTTAAAAACAGCTGCTGTAGCCCACACACAGAAAAAACAGGAAGATTTTTAATGAAGTAAATCAGAAAGTATCAGTATACTAAATAGCCACCAGAAGGCAACTCCACTGGTTTTAAAATTCACTCAGTTTGAATGGAAGTCAATAGGAATATGAGCCTAATTTTCACTTGATTTCGAAAGTTAGTGAACATTTTCCTGGGCAGTTAATTGTTTCAGTCACTCATTTCAGTTTTTCAATGGAGCATGTCAATATTGTAAATTATGTTCCTATGAAATGAATTGTATTCATAGAAATACTACATCCTATAGTGTTATGTTTTGATCTGAGATGTATTTCAAGGTTTTGGTGAGCCAAAGAAGAATTTAGGTATTCAAATTGGGCTGTGGAATTCTCAAGTTCAGGAGCGGCTGCAGCAGACAAACTGTTCTCTTTTTCTACCTCTGCAGCTTTATCCAGGTGGAGGTTCAGTGGTGAAGCTGATGGAGACTTTATCTGATTGGCTGCTCAGTCTACCACTGCTGCAAATCCCCTACCAGGCCATCCTTGACCTGGTAGACAACAAGATGAGGGTGAGACACACAGAAAAACATGTACGCACACACAAAAAATTACAACCTATACCAACAGCTGCTGTGAAATTTCCTGTTATTTGTCCAGATCTCAGGTGTTTTCCTGGGGAAGGAGCTTCGATGGGTGGGCTGTCAAGGCAGCAAGGTGGGGCTTCGAGGTTACCCGTGTTCACTGTGGACTCTCTTTCATGTTCTCACTGTCCAACATGATGCCAAGCCTACCGCACTGGAAAACACAGGTAAGCGCACACACACCTGTTGTGAAGGTCTGTGTGAGGTCCCTGCCTTTGACCCTGTTTGTGATCATGTGACTCGCACAGGTCTGGAGGGCATGGCGGCTCCGGTGCTGCAGGTTGTGCGCCGCTACGTCAGGACATTCTTCGGCTGTGAGCAGTGCGGTCAACACTTCGAACAGGCAGCCGCTATCAGTATGGATAAGGTTCAGAACCAAGAGCAGCAGATTCTATGGCTGTGGAACCAACACAACATGGTCAACTACAGACTGGCAGGTATACACCAAAATGATGTGGGTAGACCAGCTGCCATGGCACCCGGATGTCATGTTAATATTACTGCCATTCTGAGCCAGAGCCAATTGAAAACTCAAAATTGTATGAAATGAGCAAAAGTTTACTCAAAAATATTCCTGGTCTCAGTTGCAACTTTGTTCTTGTGTCGTACGTTGCTTGTCAGGCTGCAGAGTAAACTATGATTGGATAAAACAAGTCTTGGCCTTAATGTCTACTTTCTACAAAGGAGCAACAAAATATTGCCTGCTCTCAGAGGCTAATTTGTCATCATATGATGTAGCCAATTGGTTCCTAGGTTGCTATTTCATATTTGTCATCACAAAAAAAATAACTGAACTTTATGCAGTGCACACCCATCAGCATGATTTAAATACAACCCAATCATTGGTTCTGCATCTATCCTGAGCTGGTTTTAAATTATTTAATCCATTTACCAACTGCAGTGCACCCACACCATCACTGAGGGCTCTAGATATCCTCTAAAGCTGTTTTCAGACATAAATTGTGAGAAATGTTCAGAAAAACTGTATCATTAAGAGCAGTCCTCCATATCTCAGGCAGGTTCCCAGGCTGAACAATTAATCCAAATTGCAATACTGCAGTTTTCAAATTGCAAGAGGCACAAAATTTCCTCAAGCCAAAATGTGTGTCAAATTACCATTTTAGATCAAATATTGTTCTGACCTACACACATCATATTCTACAGACTGAAGAGAACATCTTTGTTTCTCACAGATCTGCAAAAAAATCACACAGTATCATTTTAAATATATTATTCAAATAATGTATTATTCATATGTTATTCAAAAGAATATTTATGTTAAAATTACCATTCCCTCTGATATCACGAATCATATCACAAATCACAATTTCAGTCAAAATAATCGTAATTAGATATTTATTTAAAATTCATCAGCCCGAAGTCTGTGCTTCATTCAACCACAATTCTAAAACCTGAGCTGTAAATTTAAATTTAGTGAGACAATTTCATTAAATGTAAACAGATACTTCTCTACTTGCAACAATACTACATAATTTCTCTTTCAACCCCTAAAGCATTGTAGGAAGTATAGCTGCAGAATTTAGAGCATGATAATCACCAGAAACAAAGAATGAGTGCATCAGCGCATCAACTTGTCCTCACACTCCACTGCTCCTCCCCCTTCAGGCACGCTGAGTGATGACCCCCTCTTCCCTAAAGCTCCTTGGCCGAGCCCCTCGCTCTGCCCCTCCTGCCATGAGGAGAAAGATGGCATCCACGTCTGGAACCAAGAAAATGTCCTCCGCTTCCTCCGGCATCACTATGGATCCTCCAATCTCTCTTCCAAATACTCTCTGATTCCTCCACGACTCCCTGCACTTTCTTCAAACCCTGATCCTGTGCAGACCAGCCAACCCCAGGAGAAGCACCAAGAAGGTGGAGGAGAAGAGAGGAAGGAGGAGGAGAGTGTGCGTGATGGGCAGCCGCAGCCTCGGCCCCGGCCCGGACTCCAGGCCCAGAAGGAGGAGGGCAGGAGCGGGAAGCCAAGGAACCCGAAGAGAGAAGCAGCAGCAGCCGGAATGTGGTTCCTGGGTCTGGATTTTAACAGCGTGGACATGAGTCTCTGTGTGGTCCTGTACATCTGCTCCTGCCTCTTCCTCATGCTCCTCTTCTTCTTCTTCAAAGTTAGATCCAGGAGATGGAGACTAAGATACTCCCGCCTCCACGTTTGACCTGGAACAGACAGGATTGATTTGGACCAGACTGGTTTATGCAGAGCTACTGTATGTCAGTGTAATCCAGGGTTTGTGTCCCTCAAACATACTCAACTTGACATCAGTTCACCAAATTCATAGTAGAAACAGAATGTAGTGTGTTAGTAGGGATCCTAGTTACCCAGATTAACCCCGCCCCCTTCTGAAGGTGTTGAGTTCTTTCTATTTTGCAAGATAAATAGAAAACCTGGTTTGGTCAGATATTATTGTTGTTTTTATTCAGGTCAAATTGTGATATGTGTTTGGTTTCATCACTCTCACTTCAGACCTGAGCCAGACCAGACTAGACTGAAATGGTTTTTGACTATTAGTGGCTCAGATGTGGAACTTGGTCTTGACATGAGGACTATGTTTTAAACCTCTTTATAACCTGGTGCACTGTGTTTTCCCATGGACTGGACAAGGCACAGGTTTGTGATGCACATGGACACAAAAGGAGACCCCGAGTCAGACTGGGACTGAGCTGGCTAAGATTCACTCTGGTGGGTGGAGTCTCTGAGTGCCAAACACTGAACCTGCTGACAGTGTGTGTGTGTGTGTGTGTGTGTGTGTGTGTGTGTGTGTGTGTGTGTGTGTGTGAGAGAGACAGACAGACAGACAGACAGACAGACAGACAGACAGAAGACTGGATTTGTTGTTACCATGTAACTTGGAAGTCAGACTCAATTATTGATCGAGTAATGTTATTGATCCATGGAGCATCTACCGTATATATATATTGTTTTTGGCTATTGCAGGTTTGTGTCGGTTGATTTGGTGACACCAACAGTGAAAGCTTTAAAGTTTTGTAATTACTTGTCAAATGTTGTTTTTTTTCTAAAGGAAAAGTAGGAAGCAAGGAAGGAAGCCTTATTTTTAGATGGACAAAGGCAGCAGCATGTTGACCACTGTTCAAAGTTGAAACTCGGGAAATAATGACAACAGTATATTTTTACACAGTAACTTTTACTGGAAATAAAATCAACATAAATATAAAAAACATATGACTTGTATGTTTTAAGGTGTTGAAAGGCCTCTAAGTTTGACTCTTTTACAATTAAAAAAACAACAGTTTTAATTACATTTTATTCAGCATTTACTGTTTTTAGCATTTTGGTTTTTACTATCTGCTATTTTCCAATAAATGAGAAATTGAGACAAGAGTGAAGAAAGTATCATTTAGTAGCAGCTAAACATTTCAGGCCATTAGGTCAGAACTGTGCAGACGTCCAGATTTTTACTTACTACAAAGATCCCGATTGAAAATTATTTTTATAAAACAAACCTTTGAGTTCATAGACTCATACAATCGAATGTGGGGGCCATTAGACTGATGTTATTTTAAATGTTAAGTCAAGAATTTCTTCTTCAGTGTAAATGAAAACGTGTTTGTGTCCAAATAATTTGAAATTGTGCAGGGTTTCACTGTTAAAATGAATAAAAAAAATAATTTAAAACTGGCAGATTTGATTAAGGTTGAGATGGAAAATTTATTTAACATTAATATTCAAAGTTTGTCCATACTTTGTTTTATTTTAGTTTGCCTTTTTTACCACTGTTAGAGTAATTTAAAGTTTTCTTTGTGCAGTGGTTTAGTGATATATGTCAAGTGGTATATAGATATATTTCTACTACTATTTTCTTTGTTTTTCCTTTGTTTACTTTTATCTCTTCTTTTAATGTAATTTTATTTCCATTTGATTGTACATCTGTATTTTTAAATATTTTATTTATTTTCTTTTGAACTACTTGTACCAGATAAAGTTATTTTGTTTTGTTTTTATCATCAGGCTCTGTTTGTTTTTTTGTTTGTTTGTTTTTTTTCAGTTGTTTATGAACTAAAGGTAAATGTGACCGTGAAGCCACATCATCTGGACTGGTTCTTGATGGCTGGCTACATGTACAGTAGCTCATAAACACTGCCAAATTTATGTTTATGAATAGGCAATTGATCGATTTATTTTTGGTTATAAAAACTTGGAATTGAATTAAAAACTGTTTTATTGTCGTTGTACGTACCACATACAACGGAATTACAGTATCTCTTCCTCTCGGCCATATTCACAGTTACATAGATTACACTCTCACTCTCCCTCCCCAAACCCACACAGACTCACCCATTAAAATAATCGGGGATTAAAACAGTATAAACAAATAAGAACCATGTGAAGTGCTAAGATTGATGTGGAGCAAATTATAATAAGTGTGAGTTTTTAAATACCCAAGGATTAAAAAGAGAATAAATATAAAGTGCTTAAGACCGTTTTGGAGTGACTTATAATAAATATAAAGTGACTTATTACAAAATATCCGTAAGGTACTATGACATTCAGTCTATAGTAAAGTGGAATTGAGAGAGATAAGGATACTTTACTCGTGCAGCTTGGGCTTAAAATAACAATAAAATAATTGTCGATTATTGTATGATTAAGGACAAAATTATTAATCAAAATCAATTGTACGTCAATGTTTCTTTGTTTTATTTAAAAATACGTTTCCTTGTCTACTTGTCGACAGTGGATGCACTGACATATCGCACAGTTAACTTTGGCCTCTTCACATACAAGTGAAAACAACCAGATCTCACAAACTATAACGTCAAAGATATAGAGATATTTTATATGCAACATATGTTTGCATTAAAAGTGATAAAACTATTGTTTTATTTTAATACACAATTAAGGGATTGTATGACTTTGTGATGTACTGACTGTGCATGTAATCACCTTTTGTGGAAAAAGACCTTTTAGTGTAAATGCACCATAAGTATTGTTTTCATTATATTATTCCATAGGCCACCAGGATAGGGTTTTACAGAAACATATATTCAAAACCATAGACAATAGAGTTTATCTATTATATCCTGTGTTTTTCCACAACAGTAGTGCATATTATGACGCAACACAACAGCTCCTGATTTGCTTTGTGACAGTGACCAAACTGGTACTGCTTGGGAAGCTAAGTTATGACATTTGAAGGAACATCCAGAAAATGAAGCTGAGGAGACACAGAACTGCTCTCTGGAGGATGAACCCTTTCACAATTTACTGACCCTAAGAGAAAATGTGGAAACGTGACTGTGTTGGATGATAACGACTAGAAAGCGCTGACTGCACTGTGAACGCCTCCTGAACAGAGAATCAGTCTGAGGAAAAGCGTTATGCTGCTTGTGTTGATGCAAATGGAGTTCACAGCAGTGATGAAACACACATAAAGGAGATGTAAAAGTGTCAGATATGGCTCACTTTGTTTTCCGAAACACAGAGAAATAACAAAAGCACCAGCAAGAAACTACAAAATTCTCAACAAGGAAATAAACTCCTGTGCCTGAGACTCAGTTTCCCAGGTTCCCTCACTGAATTCATACTGTTGTCCGCCTGTAGGGGGCAGTGTAGAAGCAGCCAGTCATATCACAGTGACAGGTCCAAATATAAAATGATGCCTGTCCATTACATTGTTTCCATGGCTGTGGAGCTAGACATGATAGTGGGTGTTGTGAGTGGAAATGAAAGAAGGGTTAATGAAGGTGGATATGAAAACACAAAGTAGAATAGAGAATGTGTTATTTTTGCACATACACCAATTAGTGATAGTGAATATGACCTCTGCATTTAAAACCATCTAGTAACACACCAGGACTGAAGCCAGGCACAGGAGCAGTGGACAAAACACATATCTGTGCCAAGGGACCAATGGGGGATTGGGTGCCTTGCTCAGGAGCACCTCAGCCCACCTAAAATTTGAACCAGTGACCTTCTGGTTACAAGCCCAATTCCTTTCCCCTTGGCCATGGGCTGCCTGGTTCTTGTTTTGCTATAGTTGTGAGGATACTGGTTGACATTGTTGAAAAAGCTAGATTAGAATAAAGTAAGGACTTTTGAATTTGTGAAAACAGTACAAAATATCCTTACAATTGACCCTACACATCTGCAGAAAGACATGTATACACACACACACACACACACACACACACATATACTGCTGCTGCTGCTGCTGCTGCTGCTGCTTCTGAGATACTGTACATGTCCTTATTTAGCCTCAACAAACCCTCTCCCCCTCCCCAACACCCACCCACTCTCTTTAGTACGGAATGGAAAACCTGTCTCTGTCTGTCTTTAACTGCTTATCTCTCTATAACTTGTCTGTCTTTAAATGTGTTTCTAACTACCGGTCTGTCACTTTGTCTGTCTCTCTGTGTTTCTGTCTTTCACTTTGGGTCTCTCACTTTGTCCGTTTTTTGTGCTCTGTCTCTAAGTGTCTCCATCTATCATTGTGTGTCTGTCTTTGTCATTCAAGACAGACACACAATGTCTCTGTTTCTCTATAACTATCTGTCTCATGTGTTAAAAACTAAACAGAACTATATGTGATGATGTAGCTGAGGCTGCAAAAAGCTGCTGCTCTTTGTGTGTGTGTGTGTGCGTGTGTGTGTGTGTGTGTGTTTGTCAGCCTGGCACACAGTCGCAGTATGCACACTATGTACTCAGCATGCCAACTCAGCCTCGGCACTGCAATGCAGCGCTGTGCATTTGGCCAAGTCATGGCACACACACACACACATACACATGCACACACACACAGATAGACACAGATTCACACATACACACAGGTGCATCATTGTAACAGTTGACATGTATGTTTTTACATGAGTTCATGTTCAACCTTGCAACCTCTTTCCCAACTCTCTCTCTCTCTCTCTCTCTCTCTCTCTATGTCTCTCTCTCTCGTCCTCTGCAGGGCACTTAGCCGCATTAGCTCCCTCACTGTCCTCAGATGACTCCTCCTCCTCTTCCTCCCTCCTCCTAGACTGTCTGCTGTGTCTCTGCCTCCCCCCCCCCCCCCCCCCCCCCCCCCCCCCCCCCCCCCCCTCCCAACACCAGACGATGCGTTGACTGAGCGGAGGAGAAGAAGAAGAAGAAAACCTCTCCCAGCCAGCTGTCCTGCCTACTGCATGGAGGAGAGGCTGAGGAGGAAGAGGAGCAAAGAGGAGGTGAGGAGCTGCCTGACTGTCTGTTCACCTGTCTCTCTGACATTCTTCTCTAACTGTATCCATATACATCACCTGCCTGTCTGTATTTCTGTCTGATAGTCTGTCTGCACTCTGAAACTGTTTGATTTGTTTGGCTTTTTAACCCATCTGACTCTCTCTCTTTACACTGTTGTCCCCCTGTTCATCTGTTTGGCTGTCGAGCTACCTGTCTGTCTTGCTGTCAGTCAGTGTGTGTGTGTGTGCAAGCCTGTCTGTCTATTAGTCTGTTTGTCTCTCGTTGGTAGCTGTTTAACAACAACTGAACTGAACTCTGAATAAGCTCTCATTTATTGTACTATACTGTAGTGAATTCTAGTACACTGTAATAGACTTGGGCCATTTCTAGCTTTGTGGGGGCCCTATGCAAGATGCTCTTTTGGGGCCTCCAGTTTGCCAAACTAGAAGGAGAGATTCCTAACCCTTTAGATGATCCACAAAGATGCCACAATCTGTTGGACTTTGTGAGCAAAACAGGTTATAATCATGATAATCTCTCATACTGAGCCACTCAAGCATGTTAAGCTGATAAAAAAAAAATCATATTACAAAGAAAAATCACATCAGTACTAAGTGTTTTTTATGTTTACTTTAGATTTTGAAAGCAAGAACACAATTCAAGTTCTCACAGCAACACAAATCCTCACAACCCAAAACGATAATAACATAAATAAAAACAGAAAATAATATTACTTAGTGAAAAAAAAACAAAAAAAAACAACGAGACAGCATCCATATCAATGTGCAAACAAAAAAGGAGTTAGTAAGGGACTTTACACGTAACACTCCTTCAGGACCATTTTGGATCACTTACTGTTTGTTTGGCCATTACACATGATAAACTTAAAAGTAAAATACACTAAACCAGCATCTACTAAAGTGCAACAATAAAAACAATCCAACACTAAAAATAGCACTAACTTAGTTAGAGTATTATTTTTAAACCAGTAGCACACTTCTAATTCGAGACCTATAATACACACAAAACTTAATAAATTAATCAGTAAGTAAGTAATCCTGAAGTAATGTTAGGTATCACATATCTGAGAGACAACTTCCACTGGACGATGACATAGCAGACATCTGCACAACAACAGCACACCCTCCATGCTACAATCTGAAAAAACAGGTCTGGACTAGACTGTAGTGGACTCCCTTTAACTGTACTAGACTGGACTAGACTGAGTTGGATTGTGCTAAACTCTTTCGGACTGTACTAGCCTCTACTAGACTGTACTGGACTGTATTAGCCTGTACTAGAGTGTGCTGTGTTTTTCAAGGCCTCATTGTGTAAAATACCTTGAATTTTACCTGGGGTGATATCTATATTTTAATTTTGGGGGAATTTGTACAATGTGTTCTGAGTACTTCAGTGATTTTTCTTACAGTTTCATGGTACTACTTAGAGAGTGTGATATCAGTATTTAAGTGAAGGTTTTTACAAAGTTGTACTTAATTAATTTTTGCAGTGTAGCATTATTGAAGTTACTTTTTACAGCAGGGTATCTGTCGTTTAAAGAGGGTTATTTTACAGTGTGATATTTACTTTGGGGTCTAGTGCAGTGAAGCCCTGCTTCACTGATGTAACTAAACAATTGAAGAGCAGCTGTAAATCTTGTGTTTTATACCTGTCCTCTCTCTCTGACTCTTCTTGTTCTAGCAGTTTCCTGCACTGACTTGACCGCCATCCTGGTTATTTACAACTTCCTCCTTTTCCCTACCTCAGATCCCCCACAACCTCTGCTAGCCCTGACCTCTGACCTCCACAACAACATTATGTATCTGAAATGTGTTGGAGGAGATATCTACAAAATCCCTGACACCTGAACCACCTCACCTCCAGCCAGTCTACCTCTGGATGCTCTGGTATCCTCCTAGATACCAGTCAGTCTGAACACATAGTCACTTCCTGTCCCATCATCCTCTGAACCTCCAGCCTTCATTATGTCAGAGGGGCTACTGCAGGTGGAGATCCCCGACTTTGGCAGCAGTGTACTGGGCAGCCTAAACGAGCAGCGGCTACTGGGTCACTACTGTGATGTTTCCATCCTGGTGCAGGGTCAGGCCTTTAAGGCACACCGAGCTGTCCTTGCTGCCTCCTCTCTCTACTTCAGAGACCTTTTCAGCTCTGCTGCTGACTCCTCCTCCTCTTCTTCCTCGTCCTCCTCGTCCTCCTCCTCCCAGGCAGTATTTGAGTTGCCATCTTCTGTGACACCAACATGTTTCCAGCAGATTCTGTCATTCTGCTATACAGGACGCCTCAGCATGGCTGTCAGTGAGCAGCTGGTGCTCATGTATACTGCTGGATACCTGCAGATCCAGAACATTGTAGAACGAGGCATGGAGCTAATAATGATGAAGGCCTCCTCCTCCTCCTCACCACTCTGCTGTGACTCACAGGTTGGTTTGACCATGTCCACACCACTGCACAAAGACGGACGTATAATTTGTAGATATTTAGTCCAAGTAGCAAAGTGCTTCTGCATAAGTTGGAGCAGTATTGACTTCTAACCCTCTTTTTTGCAACTGTACTAAAAAGTGCTACAGTTAGTGCAATGCTAGTGTTGCTAACGAAATCTCTGGGATTCAGTGATATCATCTTTCGGCTTACTTTTGGCTAACTTCCTGGCCAGCTCATTATAAATAAATGCTGAATCCGCCTGTTTCTTCCCATGATTTTTTTCCCCCCTGAAACACAAATTGCATTAACTTAACCACAATTGTGTATTTTTTGTGTCTCATTAAGGTCTTTATGGTCAGACCCCTGAGACTGATTGATCCAAACACTTTAGATCAGTGATAGCTGATGAAATATAGACCTAACACAGATTTTAACATAAGTTTTTTACTGAGAGCAGCCTTCGGTTTGGGAGACTTGAGCTGTGTTTGGTCAAGATTTGTCTAAAGATTTGGCTTGAAGTTAGTCCAAGCAAAACTTGGTCTCATGCTGCTTAGAGTCAGGGTTTGGTCACAGTAGCATCTAGTGGGTATTAAAGGAACTGCAGCTCAAAGCAATTGTAACATGAGTTACAATATTATTGGTCAGTTCCTTTTCACCTTTTCACTGCAAATTTAAAGTAGATAGTTTTACCTACATGGCAGTACTTCTGTTTTAAGGCTCATACACCGAATAAGAGCTCAGGATGAAGTTGTTGTCATCAGCATAGTAATGTGTTTTTGTTGTTGTTGTTTGTTTGTTTTATCACAGACGACCTCAGCAGATGAGCTTGGAGGCTTTGAGACAACAGTAGTACAGCAGCAGCAGCAGCAGCATCACAGTGTCCCCCAACTGCAAGAGGCCTGTCCTGACCAGCCAGCCCTGAGTCCGGAGGAGCTGCTGTTAGCTGTGAGCAGGATCAAACAGGAGAGAGCTGACACTCCTCCTGCAGAAGAAACTGGAGGAGCAGCGGCAGGAGGAGGGGAGGAGGCCAGGTGGGGACAACATTTTGTGTTTTCACCTTGTTATCCTTCAAAACAAAACAAAAAAATAATAATAATCATGGATGAATTTCTACTCATTTTGACTTGTTCTGTCAAGGCTGGATGGTATATTGCGTGCGGTGATTGTGGTTTGTGAGACCTGGTAATGCAGAAGACATTAGCACAACAGGAATTCATTCAAAAACAAATTGCGAGTAGTGCTTACCCTAAATAATCATATCAACTGGAAGAAAAGAGACATAAAGAGAAAAGAGACAAATAAAGAATGATTTTCAGAAACTGGAGAATCCTGTTGTCTAGCAATCCACCAATACTGTGGTGTGTTTACATCGAACATGAAAGTGTTTTTTCAGTGTGTTACATCAAGGGCTGAGGTTGATAGATAATTTGTGTTTACTCAGGTGACTTGCAGATTACTGCAAGTAAACACAATCCAGGCTTGCTAATGCTGAGGCTAATATTAGAGCTAACCAAAAGCCAACAACCAACCAATGACTTGAATAAAGAGACTCAGAAGTTACCAGGTAGTCCATCTACTTTAATCACTTTCTTTCCGCCCTTTCCATCTTTGCCCACAGTCACTCACTTAGGGTATGCCATTCAGCCACTGTTCCCTGTTTCTGATACAACATTGGATCGGAATGTTGGAAAAATCGTGTCGCCCAGTACAACTGCCCCCCCGCCCCCCACCCCCCTTATCACATAATGCTGTTTGATCAACCTGAACACCCTCGCATCATAAAACCTTCATAACAGATCACTGGTGCTTCTCTCCTCAGACTGGACACTGCTGGGGACCTCCAGACCTCCAGGAACAGTGCTCTGTGTTTTCTGGGTGCTAGCGGAGCATTGGTTCCAGGGCTGCAGTCCTACCTGCTGGCAGGCGGGGGACGCTCAAGTCCAGAGGGATCTAGTCTTCCCACAGATTCTCCTCCTTCCCATCCCCCAACTGAGGAGGAGCTAGAGGAAGATTACTATGGCAACACAGTCCACCCTGGACTCTACCAACATCTCTATGGACAGCATGGAAACCCCTACAGTAAGTTACATTGTGGGAGAGTCCCATTTCCAATGTCAAGTGAAGTACTTTTGAACCAGTATTATGACAAAAATAACAAGTGAAAACAATTGATGTCCTAATATTGATACTGGAGTCCCAGAGTGTCTCATCAATGTGTCATTAAAGTTTGAAGATGTCTGTTGTTGAATCAGCAATTCCACCCTCACAGTCTCTCAGTTCCTGGGTCATCAATTATCTCTTCTACACTTAAATTAGCAGGTAGATGCTGTTTTTATTTATTTATTTGGGTAAACCCACCATAAAACAGAATTGACATCTTTCCCATCCCCAATATTTTTTTTTGTTTTGTTTTATTCCCCTTTAGTGAGTTGTGTTTGATTTTACAAATGTAAACATCCATTGTGCATATCATAACATCATGCAAATGTTCACCATACTTAGGACTTTGGTTGCTGTGCCCTCAGATTTTGCTAACCCTGAATCCTGTTGTTTCCCTCTTTCTCATTGGTCCAGTCCAAGAGAAGCTAGAGATGCTGCCTATCCCATTGGCTAACGAGCGACGACCCTGTGTGCTGGTTGGTCGAGACAACATGGCTCTACCTGCCAGTCTGATCAGTCAGATTGGTTATCGTTGCCATCCATCACTCTACACTGAGGGTGATCCAGGGGAGAAGGTGGAACTGGTAGCAGGTGGGCTGTGCAAGTGATTCTCATTGTTTTTAAGTTAAGTTGTTGTGAAGGTAATGGTTGTTAAACACAGGACTAGGATTATCTAAAAGAGCTTGGTCATGTAAACCATACTCGTGTGATGTTCTGGCATGCTCAGGTTCAGGTGTGTTCATGACCCGAGGTCAGCTGATGAACTGTCACCTGTGTGCTGGAGTCAAACACAAGGTGCTGCTGAGAAGACTGCTGGCTACCTTCTTTGACAGGTGAGTAGCTTTCATATTTGTGATTTTGCAAAGCTAGCACAGTTAGCACAGTTTACATACATACAGAACGGATGTGCATCTGACATGAATATGATGAAAAAATTGTGAGCTGTAACATCCTACTTTAGAAAATGTTATGGTGTATTCACATCAAATTAATTTTGGTCAATGCAAAGTTGCAAGAATACACCAATTTTTCATTTGTGGTGTTGGATGGCACAAATCTTCCATAGTTCAATTTCATAAGATTGACATAAGATTATGTTTACTCCCATTACTTGCACAAATAACTCGACTGAATACAAATAGTTCAGGGACCACAGTTGTGAAAGTAATGCAATGTGAAATTATCCTTTGCACCCGGTATGAACACACAATCATAGACACTCCCTGTAATGTTTTATAGATCCCACAATTGATTGTGAAAGTAGTTATGCTTCAATATTAGTAAAAAATAGGCTCTATCATTGACTGTGTCACACTCAGATGCTCTGACATCATCAGAATCATGTGACATCATCAGATATCATGTGACATCTGGCTGTTTTTAATATTTCCAGAAGATTCTGACAGTCGGTTGTTGCTGCTTTACATAACTGCTCTGTCACATTGTCTCAGACAGAGAGAGAGAAGCAGAGCAAGCTAATCTAAAGCTGGGTATAGGTGCTGATTGGGTTGTTATGGTATCCATAGAAACACTCTGGCCAATAGCTGTGGGACAGGGATTCGCTCCTCCACCAATGATCCGAGCCGAAAACCCCTGGACAACCGAGTGTTAAATACCGTGAAACGTAAGACACACACATGCACACACATTCATATACAGGGTGGTCTTTCTATATCTGTGAGGACACCTAAAGTAAACCTGAGGATTGAGGACCAACCAGTGTCCTTACTGTATAGAAATGTCTTCACAAACATGCATAAACACACACATATTCATGGGTCATGTATTTTAAAAGCATTTTTCCTCTTTCATACCCCCCCCCCTTACTGTTGTCTCCTTTTTTGCATCCTTCCTTCCTCATTCTAATTCTTCCTAATTTTCCTCTTGTTTTCCTTCTCCTCTCTTACTCCCTTTTTCTCATTCATCTCTTCTTCTTGTTATTAACTTACTTTATATCTATCACATGCATTTCCTCTTCCATCTTCCTCCACTCTCTCCACTCCTTGTCTCCTTGTTTTTATCACATTCTACATTTTTTTCTTCACTTCTTTCTTCTCCACCTCTTCCTCAGTCTACTGTCAGAACTTCGCTCCTAACTTTAAGGAGAGTGAGATGAATGTTATCGCAGCTGACATGTGCACCAACGCTCGCAGAGTCCGGAAACGTTGGCTCCCAAAGATCCAATCACTCCTCCCCGATAGCCTCCCCACCTCCTCACACCCCCGTAAATCTAAGAGGGGAGGAGGAAGTGGAGGAGGTGGAGGTCAGGGTGGAGAGGTGGCAGTGCAGCCCAGTAACAGCCCCTTTGAGTTGGACCTGAGGCAGCTCAGTGCCTCCTACCTCAGCCTTGAGGCCCCACTGTACACAGAGAGACGTGAGAGAGAGGTGGCTGGGGAGAGGGAGAGGGAGAAGGAGGTGCCAACCACACTCTTACCCCACCTGCAGTTTGCTGGTTCACGTGGGGGAGGGGCAGGTGGCGGACAGGTGGAGGAGGGGCTGATGGGAAACGAGGCAGATGGGGGAGGAAGGCTACAGACTGAACCACCTGCCCACCTCCCCCTCTCCCTGTCCTCCTCTTCCTCTTCGTCCTCCTCCTCACACCCGTCCCCCCAGCCTGCAGAGCCTGCCCCTTCTCACAGAGGATTGGCCGAAACAGAAGAGAGGGTTGTGGAGCCTCTGGAAGACAGCCAATAAGCTTTCTATCGCATCTGCCTACCTGTATGTAAATAATACAATAGCTACCTGCCCCCCCTTAACTGTCTGTCTTCCTACCTGTCTCTGTTCCCTACCTCACTACCTGTCTACCTCTTGACCCTCCTGTCTGTCTGACCTACCTCTGTTTGTCAGCCCTTATATCTTTCTCTGTGTCCAGTCTGTCTACCTGTCTGTCTGCTCGGCTCTGCTGCATGTTAACAGCCTCCTGCAGTCCAGCACACAGGCCTATAGCAACAGGACTGATGATGATGATTATATTCACTCGATGATAATAAAGCTTCTTAAAAATCAGACATCTGCTGTTCCTGAATTTTGTTTCATCTGATCAGGGGTCAGTCTAATATACATGTATCACTATGTAAGTCATAGTTGAGTTTTTTTTTCTAGTGAAGTTGTATGAGGCACTAAAACTCAGTCAGCATTGATTTTGCCATATGCAACCCATGTGTGCTGCTGCTGCTTCTGGGAACCAGTCTGAGACACAGACACTCTCCCTCACTTGACAAATGACAGCCAGTGGGGACACAAGGAGAAGCAGACTCTAACCACCAAACAAAAGGTTCACTTAATAAAATATGTGCCTGCTGCCCAAAGGTCTTTGCACATTAACAGTAATGCAAACAAAATTTATATATAGCTCAGAGGTAAATTTTGATGCACCCTCACTATTCACATCAAGCCAGTGGACTTAAATTCCTTTATATTTTTAAAAAATAAAAGGTAGAGACAATAAAAAACATCATGACATGGAAGGAAACAGGTGGATTCTTTTAAAAAAAATAAAGGAATAGCAACACCAACCAAGACTGAAGAAGAGAGTAAAGCTTGCTTGATTCAGGAGCTTGAACTTGACCACATCAGGACAGACCATATTTCTCACTTAATTTACAACATTGGAATCACTTTTCTGTGGAGTTAAAGGTCTCAACTTTCAGGTATTATTCAAAAAATGTCTAAAGTAAAATGTATAAATGCTCTTCCCTTTTAGAGAAAAATAAACAATAAAGCACACAGCATACTGTATACATGAAAATCAGTGTGATTGACAGTCAGTATTCAAGTCCAATCAGAGTCCACGAAACAGTCCATGAATTTCTGGTTGCAAAGCCCAATCATGGCATCAGTCAAATTGTGAATGTAGAGGCTTCAAAACCAGAGTTAAGATTCTTAAGGATTACATCAAAACTGTAACCTATTTGGACAGAGCTTGTTTTCAGTGGAACACGCCATATAAATAATGTTCTGTTCTGTTCTGTTCTGTACATTGACCAACCAGGCACAAAATCACAAAAATGTTGCTTCAAACTAGAAACAAATTGCAGAAGTCTCATTGGAAATATTGCATATGGTGTACTGGACAAATCAATAACATTAGTATTTGTTTATACTATAATATTGGCTTGATTATCAATTACTGATCAGTTATTGATAATATTAAGCAGAGCAATCTGCTGCCGCTCTTCATGCTGGGAAACGAAGTTTACCAACAGGTTCCATTGTGAATATAGTAAATTTCACTACCAATCATAGAAGCACAGTTATCATTTCACCCTATCATGTGATTTCAACTACCTCGCCGGCCAATCGCAGCGCTTCTTATACCTCAACAACATATCACAGCAGCCCTGTCTCCTGCTAAGCCAATCCGAACACAACAACATGAATGATGCCGTTTGCAAATGCGCCTGCGCACAAAGCAGACAGCTGATAACTCATCTATTATGCTACTTGGCTAAATAAAAAAAGGTTTAAGAAAGGTATCAGGAGCCCGTCGCTGAACGCACCGGAGGACCCGAAAATAAAGTAAACACGCTCTCTGTCCGGTAGCGGGCGGGTTGGTGGGTAAAAGAGCGGAGTTTGGTCTCGGAGCGTACCGGAGGTGTCGGTGTGTCGGAGCCGCTCGGCGCCTTCAGACAAAGCTCAGCTAACATGCTAACGGCTCGTTAGCTAGCCAAGCACCACAGAAACATCTGCAAAGATCGGATTTTAAAACCAACCAATTTGCCCGACGTGTGTTTCAGAAGCGAGCAAATGTCACATTGCCCACTCATACACGCGGTTGAATACCGGCACAGCCGCTGAACGTAAGACAGACGCTCTTTTATGTCCTCGGTAAGTAGCTTCGCTCGGTTAGTTAGCAACCTAGCTTGTATTTTGCATCAGCTTGCCCGCCATCTTTTTAAAGCGAGATAAATGGGCAGCCTCGTTAGCCCGTAGATCACCGATCCCGGGGCTGCATTTGCAACGGCTCTGTGTATGTAAACGGTTGATAATAGGGCGGTTCGGCATGTGTGGAGGCGGATGGTGCAGCTGTTGAGTGGATGTGTGGAGTTTGTCAGTCGCGGCACTCAGTATTAGCTGTTAGCTTCACGGTAGCCGTAGCAAGCAGTCACCGGACCCCGACATCTGTTGAACCCCATAGGATGCCGTCGACGGGAGGTTGTGGGTTTTTCTGTGGTTTGGCAAGCAGGCAGACAGGTTTAGTAGTTGGTCTAGGTGTTTAACCGTGTTGCAAGACTGAGTGTGTGACTGTATAATTTGGACGTTAAGTAAATCACACAGATTTAAGGGCCTGCAACGGTTTTGTAGTTAAATGAAAATGGAATATACGCTGAACCAGATGTGTCTGGGTGTCAGTCTACACAACTGACCGTTAAGTAATTAACAAAAGTTAGTGTTCATTTGCTGATTGTTCGGTTTGTTTATTGACAAAAAAATGGAAAAAAAAAGGTTTTATTATTTCAAACTGGTCAGAATAAGCTTCCATTTAATTTCACTTAAAGGTAATCAAATCGGTTTACTATCGCAAATCAAAACCTCACATTTAAGAAATTGGAATCTGAGGGTTTGAATTCTTTGTCGATCATCACAATAATTGCTCAACTATTCACTTAAGTTTTATCTGACTCCTGCTAGAAAGTTGTCCTGATTAATCGGTTAAAAGCTTAGAAATTAGAGGTAAAACTATCATTTTGTTTATTACGACTTGCTCTTATTCCTAACTCCAGTGTAAGGACTTTAGTGTCTCTGTGTTCTGTAATTACTGTGTTGTATGACTGCTGTTCATACCAAGGCTGCCAAATGTCAACTTTTGTGATAATCTATTAACGGTGTGGGTGTTTTATTTTTTATATAAGACAAGATGTCTGAAGTTTATCTTCTTAAATGTGGACATTTTCTTGTTCCTTTGCTCCGTACAAGCAATAATTCATTAAAACTGATTCATTTAGTTTTGTTGACAAAATGACACATTGCGAACATCACCATTTGTTTGGTAAACATTTTATGGACCAAATTTTTTTTATCAATCAAGAAAATAACTGCCATATCAGTCGATTATGAAAATAACATTAGTTGCAGCCCTAGTCTCATTTTATTTAATAGTCTAGGGCTGTGGTTGTGTTCTTTAGCCGATTAGTTGTTTTGTCTATTAATTGGTGAAAAATAATATTCTGTGTTTCCCAAACCTTAAAACGGCTTTGTCTTTAAATGTCTATTTTTGTCCACTGACCTAAAATACTTGTGATGATAGGTTCAATACTACAATAGATGAGCAAGGAAACCAGAACATAATCAAATTGAAGAGACTAAAAAATAATTTTACTTGTACGTTTAAAACCCCAACTCTGATGTAATTACCGAAATAGTGGGTGATTGCTGACGACCGCCGAGTCGGTCATTGTGCCACCTAGTGACAACAGGTAGTGCGCCTTCAGTAGCAAACATTGTTTAATTTACATAAAGCTTTAAGGGTGTGGTCTACATTTGCTATAACCTGACAAATTATTGTTGGCCTCTTTTGGGGCACGTGATGGCCATTGCATTCCATTCCACACCCAGACATGCAGCTGTGAGGGCCTTTTCAACGCTAGCCCCAGATTAGTGATGGTTTTATTAGAAAGAGATGGATTTTTGTTTTCAGGAGAAGTATTCTCAGCAGCTGTTATGTTTTTAGCTTTTAGTTCTTTGTTCAAACAAGTTAACATACTTTAATTGTTGACAGAGAGTTTTCAAAATGATGCAGTGACGATTTCAATTTTTTTCTCCCTTTTGTAAAACTGAGGGGCTGCAACAATTAATCGCTTATTCAAGCGATCAATTACTACATAAAGTATTTTGATAATAGTTTGATTGTTTTTTATAATTAAAATGTATGTAAAAAAAAAAGTAAAATGTATCACATGTAACTAACAAAAGTATTAAGTACCGTTGATTAATGCAAGGCTGAAAACTTAAAATACATTTAATTCTTCCAAAAATATGTAGTGTACAGTCAAAGAGGAGCGAGGGGGAAAAAATTACATATTCACATTGAGGAAGTCGAAGTGCAACACATCAGTGTACATGTTTCGATTGGAATATAAGAATTAAAGATAGATCACTTAACAGGCAGCCTTTGCAATTTGCCAATTGTATTAATTTAATTTGAAAAATATATAATTCAGCCTTAGTTAATAAGATAATCTTGTGACACCACGATACCTTAAAGAGCAACAGATTCTAGTATATCATAGGTAACCTAAGAGAAGCTGTAGATTCCTTCTGGACTGATTTGTGTCCAGTGGACATCTGTTCATCTGTGAATAATCTTGATTGTTAATGATTTACTATGACTCTTAGTCTGTCAGGTTTGTAAAAAACCTGAGAATCTGGTCAAACCAGAGGATGTTTGATCACCTGTTTGTTTCAGTATGTAAAGTGCACAGTCAGTCCGTTAGTAACAGCCCCACATCACATTTCCCCTTGACATTTAAGGTTTCTAATTTTCTCACTTTTCACAATTTTCCTAACATTTTCAGGCAACAGTGTCAGGCAATTATTACAGCAAATAAATCAAAAATCAAAATGATTCATATTTTGTGAGAGAGTTGTGAGAAAATGAAGTATTTGTATGCTGTATAATTCAGTATTTTCTTTTACTGTATTTTTATTGTTATTGTCAATTACATTCCCAATTGATTTATGTGGCCTTTAAATTAGAAACTAGTTGAAATCACTCATCATAATGTGGTGCGTCTAGAAGCGACAAGCCCAAAACCTTAAAAGATGATACACTACAACCTTTTCTAGATTAGCTGTAGCTTTTGTTGTTTCTGTGGTACCACTATTTTTGTATCTTTCAGAAGTGAAATGTGAGTTGATTATTGATGCTTTTAATGGTGTCAGAATATTGAGTGGATTTTTACAAATGAAATCATGAATTTTGTTTTTGTCTTAGGTTATGCGATGGGAGTTTGCCTCCTCGGGGGAAACATCGACCTGAGTCACCGTCACCAACTAGCCCTGAACTGAATACACTCTAACACACAACTGTGTGCCCTCTCTTTCACACACACATACACATACATACACACCCTCGGCCTGCAGAGGGAGTTGATTTTTCATCTTCAGGTCCGACACTCCCAACCCACGGTGCATTGCCGTGTCACCGTCGTCCACCATGTCGGACGCCCCAGAGGCTGCACCCCCCAGCCCTCCCCTTACCAACCCACCCCCACCTGAGGTCACCAATCCCACCAAACCTGGCAGGTTTGTAATTAATCACAGCCGAACCTAGAATATTATCAAATGAAAATTATAATGAACATAGGTCTGTTTGCTTTTCTTATCTGTCATGTCATTTTTGTTTTCAGAAAAACAAACCAGCTGCAGTACATGCAAAACGTGGTGGTGAAGACTCTGTGGAAACATCAGTTTGCCTGGCCTTTCTACCAACCTGTAGATGCCATCAAACTCTGCCTGGCGGTATGATACCTCACCAACTTTTAACAGACACATCAAATTTTAAGGGACAATCTGCAGTTCTTGAGAACCACTACTCAGCGCACTTGTCAGACCAATACAAAGCTATTTCAGTTCAATTCAGTTAAATTTTATTTGCCAAATTGGTACATAGTAAGGTCGAAACCTATACAGTATTATGGAAGGAAGAGAAACCCAACAGTTCACACAATGAGCAAGCACTAGGCAGTGGAGAGAAAAAATCTCCTATTAACTCCTATTAACTGGAAGAAATCTCTGACAGAACCAGACTCAAAGACACGCAATTGCCGTCATCTGCCTCGACCGACTGGAGTGAAAGGAAAATGGGGGACAGAGGGAGAGGTGGGGGATAGAAAGGGGAAGAGGGAGACAGGATAGAGACAGAAGAGACCAGGAGCACAGATAAAACAGTTTAGACAGTTCTGAATCAGTTAAATCAGCTGAATTTCAACAGCTAATATCAGTAAGCTGTGGCTATTTTTGCTGATCACCAAAAAAAAAAAAGATAAATAACATCATGTTCTGACAAATTCAAGAGTAGGCCATGGCAATAACTGTGTTTGAGCACAAACCACACAAACCTAATATAAAATGTTCATCAGCACTGCTCAGTGAATTGTGCTGTTTCCCATCATTATGCTAAGCTAAACTTGTCCCTATTTCAGGACTACCACAAGGTGATCAAAAACCCAATGGACATGGGAACCATAAAGAAACGTTTGGAGAACAATTATTACTGGAGTGCCAGTGAGGCCATGCAGGACTTCAACACCATGTTTACCAACTGTTACATCTACAACAAGGTAAACAAAAAACTATCCCGTCCAACTTAGCATGTGTGCTCATGTCATGGCAGCCACATAAACACCTTTTTACTTGAAACTATCATCACAAACACTGATTTGTGCTAACTTTTTTTAGCCAACAGACGACATTGTGCTCATGGCGCAGGCCCTCGAGAAAATCTTCCTGCAGAAAGTTGCTCAGATGCCACAGGAAGAGGTCGCTTTGCTCCCACCAGCTCCCAAAGGAAAGAACAAGAGCAAGCAGCCTGCCACTGCCACCACAGGTAAAACTGCAGTACTTCGGAAGCACCACAGGGTTTTTTGTTTTTGTGTCCAACCCAAACTACAGCCAGATTTGGACATGGTTTTCAAAACAAAGTATATTTTTGTTAAAGCAGAGTGAGGTACATGAGGAAAAAGGCACTGTTGGGTAGCACTGCCCATATAGATTCAGATTTGAATGCTGCACAACCTTGATTTCCAGTGGTATATTCTATAGTAATACTGCAGTATAATAAAGAAGTATTATATTAATGTAGTAATTGGTACCAGATAAACTCTGGCACTACCTTGCTTTACAAATCAAATTTCTACAGGTGTGTCTCAGTCTGAATACTCACAATTCAACTTTTTTTTTTATCACAACTGATGTGTAATGTTTAGAAAAATGTGTTTAGTGTCTTATTTACTGGTCCTAATTTGGTCTTACTCTCTACATTCACTTTATAGCTCTCTAAACCATTACTTCTCCCTCTCTTTCCACTCATTGTGCACTAGCTGTTTCAGTAACAAATGTCAAACTGACTGAATTCAGTGCTTGTTTGAAATTATTGTCTTATGTGAAGACATGAGCTGGATTTCTGTTGATAGGAGGAGACGGAGCCTCTGAGTAAGTTCCCTGGTTGTGCTGAGTATCCTGCAGTAAACTGTGTCTGTGGATAGGAGGGATATCTTGCTGAATGCCAGATATCCTTGTGTCAATATTATTGTCCAGTCTCTCTCCCGTGTCCCACCTTTTGGTCCTGACCTGCCATTTGAGAACTTATCAGTAATTATATAAAAAAACAGATTCTGTCATGGTGATTTGCCTGGTGAAAACTATGGCGATTGGTCAAAGTTGCAGAAAAGTTGTGGTGATTAGACAAAATTGCAAGGTTGCACTACAGTCACTGTAATTGGTTAAATTTGCATTAATTGCAACATCACAAATTCCTGGAGGACTGCCTCATCCCAACAAACTTTCTTGATCTGTCTTTCTCTCAGTGAGTCAGCAGGTGGAGTCTTCAGCCTCCACTCCCCCCTCCTACCCCTCCCCCTCCCCGTCTCAGACACCTGTCATCTCCACCACGCCCACACCTGTCCAGACCACACCACCCGTTTCTGCTCCACAGCCACCAACAACTATGATGCCATCTGCACAGCCTGTCCTCAAGGTAACTTCAAATAAGACTCTGCCTCTTTGTTTACATCGATCTGTTTCCCTGTCTGTGTATACTACACTCTATCGCTGTGTGCACTGATGTATCTTTACTGGTCTTTACATACGTATCTCATTGTATTTGTCACTTTCTTTACTTTTCTGTCTTTAACAGAAGAAAGGTGTGAAGAGAAAAGCAGATACCACCACTCCAACTACTTCAGCCATCTCTGCCAGTCGTGCCGACTCTCCGTCTGCACAGGACACCAAACCAGCCAAACTGGGATCATCCCGCCGTGAGGCCGCTGCCCGCCCTGCTAAAACCCGTCGTGAGACGGGTGAGGAGGTTGCAGGGGGTGAAATCGGGGGAGGAGGAGGAGGTGGTGGAGGAGCTGGGGGGAGGAAGGCTGGTAAGCTGGGCGAGCAAATGAAACACTGCGATGCCATTCTCAAGGAGATGCTGTCAAAGAAACATGCCGCCTATGCCTGGCCTTTCTACAAGCCTGTGGATGCTGAGGCACTGGAGCTACATGACTACCATGACATCATCAAACATCCCATGGACCTTAGCACCGTCCGGGTAATTCACACATGACATTGTCTCACAGTACACACACTGTCATGACATTACCAAACACAGAAAGATCAGGTCAGAAAATAAACATTCAAAGATGTAATCGGTTAAGGATGAGCTGCTTTGTATCTTACTGGACAGATACATACACACATCATGTAATCTTTGTTGAATCACTTCACCCTTTATTTAACACTTGATATACAAAAAAGACCGTGATGCCTATAATTCTCTGGGACAGTTCAAAACTGAAAAGGGTTGTACAAAAAATGCTGATCTGAAAGGTTCTGCAATTAGCAAGTTGACTTTTAACAGCTGACCTAACAGACCTAATTCTTATATTAGGTATAAAAGGAGCATTAAAAAAAGCTTAGACTTTGCAAGCATGGATGTTTCATGGTTCACTACTTTTTACTAAATTTAGTAAGAATTGACGGTGTTTCTTTTCACATTGAAGTTCTCATGACGAAAATGCTTGTAACATGTTTAGTTTTTACTTGTCCATTGTCTGTTATGACTTCTCCTTTGTTGTTTTTCATTAGTTTTTCTGAAACAAAGCAAACAACTGAGGAAGAGAGAACCTGATTCTTGTTTACATTGGCACATACATGTCCTGTGTACCTAAATAATCATATTCATTCTAGGGAATGTTAGTGTGAATGTTGATTAATTCTGTTACAGTGGTTTTTAATAAGAAAGTACTCTTTTCAGATTGATGTATCCTATGTCATCCTCACAGTCTGATAGAATGTGACCCCCCCCATCCACTGTGTATGGCCACCGTTCTTACAGATTCTGAGCTTATCATTGGTCTGTTGGTGTAGGAGAGTGGGCTTGTAGTCTCAGAAGTCTCAGAGAGAAAGAGCATGATTGACAGTGGAAAGGAGGGGACTTCTGCCGTCCAACATAGCTCTGTGAAGCAGTATTAATCTAACTTTAACTAATCTGATGAACCTTGGACCTTTTAGTGTGACCATGTATATGAAATGGAGGAGGATGAAATTTGATCATGTGTGTCTGAATGTTGATGTTTGATGATCAACATGTTTTTTGGCTGCTGTTTTTAGCCCCTTTAGACTGCAAACCTAGTTTTGTGCCAGTAATGTCCTGTGCTATTTTACTGATGCATTGCAGTTTGTGAGTTAACTAACAGGTCAGCTATCTTATGCCTCCTCAGAGAGTAGAGGCATTACCGTGATTTACCTACTACCACTGAGGTGTTGTTAGCGGGTCAGAGGTCTTCTCTTAAGGTGACTTCCAGAAACTTGAAGCAGGGAACTCTCTCCACAAGCCCTGCTTTTGATATTTACTGGACTACCAGTGGTGTTTTTTTAGTCCTGACTGTCTTTTGGGTGGTCAAGCTGGTATAACATCACACCTCCCTATATGCAGCTTCACTGTTGACTTGCAAATGCAACACCACACCAAAGAGGAACTGAAGAAGTGCAGTGTCACATGTGAAATTTGGGCAATGTTCACCAGAAAGTTGCAAGCTGGATTACTTCAGGCCATACAACAAGCCCTGATTGGCAGGTGCATAATAGAGACACTCTAAATATTTTTGCCTGCTTGGCAATACAGTACGAGGGAGGGATCTCCCTGGCCTTCCATTGCAAAGCAAGCATCTACTATTATATTGATAGTGATGGACTGCACACTATATTGTTTAAACTTTGTCATTGCTGTGTGCTCATGTGCAGTTGTCACATCACTGGGACATACAGCGTTACGATGGATCCAAGTGATAGTGGATTTTAGAGGCTGATGGAATAATAGACTGAAGCATTAAAAGACCAGCTATTTTCCCTTTTCCAAAGTTCCCTAGTCCAAGAAATTTACAATTACAATATTCTTTGACAATATTAAAAAAAGATATAAAACTGGATGCCTTATTTATGATTGCATTGATAAAATAAAATTTATTTCCATGTTTATCCAGTGATCTAATTAAATCCAGTGTGGTAAATTTATTACCACAAGGGGCATCAGCAAGCATTTTTCTTAAGGAAATTTCATTGTGTGTGTTTTCAGACATGGTGGAATTTGCAAGTCTTTGACTGCATATCATAGCCGCTGTGTCACCTGCTCCTGTAATATTTTGGCCAAGAAGCAGTATAAACCCATGTATCATATCTCAATCTGTATTGCAGCTATATTGCCTAATGTTGCCTTTTTAGAATGTCATGGGGCCCTAGTTTGCAGTTGACAGGAAATGTATGGATTACCAGGATGGCCTCACTCAACCTTTTGTACATTTCTGTGCTAATGCGCACAGCAAGCCAGCCTGTTAAAAAAAGGATCACCAGTGAAAACACAACGAGAAATAATAGTGCTGTTTCAAGTGGGTACAGCTGTTTTGGATTCAGTAATCTAAATTAGGTGAAGATGTGTTGGAGAACTAAGAGGTGATGACATAAAGGCCAGACTAATATCTAACAGTTTCTGTTTTATGTAAAATTTCCAACAGAAAAAGATGGACAAAGGAGAGTACAATGACCCTCAGAGTTTTGCCACTGATGTCAGGTTAATGTTCTCCAACTGTTACAAGTATAATCCTCCAGACCACGAGGTTGTGGCTATGGCCCGCAAGCTGCAGGTAAGTCAATCTCAGAACTGTACATGACCTTGGTCTATTTAAAGACTGCAGTCAGTTAACATTCCGCGCTCTTTCCTTAGGATGTGTTTGAGATGCGTTTTGCTAAGATTCCAGACGAGGGCCTAGAGGCGTCGGTACCATCTACAACACCAGTGGTCAGTAAAAGCACTGCATCCTCTGACAGCAGTAACAACTCCTCCTCAGATGAATCGTCTGACTCAGAGGAGGAGCGAGCCACGCGATTGGCTGAGCTACAGGAGCAGGTTGGTGCTGCTGAGCAATCACAGGTCAAGAACATACTGGTTTCCTTCTTTTTTTTAATATTTTATATTCAATTAGTATAGTAATTCTGTTTGTTTTCTAATTAGGTTCGTCTTTCATCAAAATTATTAATCCTACGTTTTAATATGATTTAAGATATCCATTACTAGAATAATTGACCAGTTGACAGTTGTTCCTAAACATTGTTTAGAGTTTATAGGTACTGATTAGTAGTCTTCCACCAGTTGAAGGCGGTGCACGAGCAGTTGGCCGTCTTGTCCCAGGCTCCAGTCAGCAAGCCAAAGAAGAAGAAAGAGAAGAAAGACAAGGAGAAGAAGAAAGAGAAAGACAAAGATAAAGGGAACAAGGGCAAGATAGAGGAAGAGAAGAAGCCAAAGGCTGCTGCTCAACAGCCCAAACCAGCCAACCAGAAGAAGGCACCAGCCAGGAAAGCCAACAGCACAGTGACTGCAACCAGGTATGAGTCAATTAATTTTTGGTACACAAAAAATTTTCAGGAAAAAGAACATTCACAAGAATGTTTACTAATTCGCCATTAGTAAATATGATTTACTTCTGCAAGGGCTGATGTTAAATAGAGAGTCTGAAAAATGTCAGAGAAGTTATTGTAACTTTCTGTGGGTTTCCAGGCAACCCAAGAAAGGCAGTAAGACGTCGGGCGGTGGCTCGGCCAATGGAGACGACGGCGAAGAATCATCCCTGCCAATGACGTACGACGAGAAGCGGCAGCTTAGCCTGGATATAAATCGACTTCCAGGGGAGAAGCTGGGTCGTGTTGTCCACATCATCCAGTCCAGAGAGCCGTCGCTGAGGGATTCCAACCCTGACGAGATAGAGATTGACTTCGAAACCCTCAAACCCTCCACACTCCGAGAGCTGGAGCGCTATGTCAAGTCCTGTCTGCAGAAGAAGCAGAGGAAGCTACTGCGTAAGTACAGAGTGCTGTTTGGCACATGTCAGACATTGCACTATTGGCTTGAAATTATTGAATATCATTTGAAAGACTTTCAAAACTCCATAGTCACCGGCACATCACCATAGAATACCTTTTAATAATGGCAGCTGTATTGAGTGATCATTCAGTCCAGCAGGGAATACGTCTTCCTCTTGGGGATCTCACAAAACCTGACAAGGTTCATATTAATTGTGTCAACATTACTTCATTAATTGGTGTTATTTGTTTTAATTATTTAATACATTACGAGACCATTAATATACAATGCTTTTTTTTTTTTACAATGAGTTTTGTGGTGGCAGACTTTTGACCATGAATGCCACCACAACAGCCAAAAAGGAAGAAAAAGCCAATATTAGAGCTAATTCCTTTCATCATACAGTGCTATCAACTGCGTCCTTGACATTTTTTGGAGCATCCCCTCATTAAACTCCTAATTTCTCTTTCTTGCTATCCTTTCCCTTTTAGAGAAGGCAGCTGGAGGCGGAGCCTCAGGAGGCGGGGGTAGTCGTTTGAGTGGCAGCTCTTCTTCCTCCTCTGATGACAGCTCCTCAACAGGAACCTCCTCTTCCTCTGACACAGACTGAACACACTCAGACACACAACACACACACAATACATGCACACACTTACATGTTACTGAACACACACAGTTTACACACACTTAAACACATTCAAATGAACTCTGTCTAAACAGTAAACACACGCAAATACAGATTAATCCATGTAAACTTCATCCTCAAAACACACACATACAATAGACGGATACATTGAACTTCTTGTAACACACACATACATAAATATATATAAAAACCACATACGCGCCCAGACTTGGAGACTGTATGTAAATAGGCAGACCTTTTGTTTTTAGCTCCTAGTGTTGTGTTTTGTTTTTTTTCTTTTTTCCTCCTGGATGAATATGCAGAGAGACCGAAGAGAAGAAGAAGAAAGCAACAACTCCTCAGTTGGAGAAGAAGAGGGAGGTGAGTGAGGGAGATGAGCCAGACAGACAAGACAGGATGTCTGTCTGTCCAGGAGTTGTACTGATCTTCTCTGAACACTCTGAGTCTCACTGCTAAGAGAAATAAAACCATCAAGGCTATCTTCTTCTTTGTCTTCTTGGACGGCCAGCTGTGACCCCGATCATAGAAAACATTCCAGAAGCATCTATACAGCATTGTGGAGGGAGGAGGAGGAGGAGGAGGAGGAGGAGGAGATGTCTCAGTGGGTTTTACCCCAATCAGTTTTTCCAGTATTGATCAATTGGAGCAATTGGAGAAGTGGAGCAGTCATCATTCAGTGATTGGAATTTTATGTCTCAAATTTTGTTTATAGAGTGAAAGTGGCTGTGAGTTGAGGGCATTATTGGGAAAGCTCACTACAGAGGATATTGAGGTCTGAGCAGAGTCTTTCCTTAGCCTTAAGCCTCATTGGATATATATAATAAATCTGTCATTTTTGTTGACTGGCAGCCGGTGAATTAAAACATAAATTTGCTATGTGTGCTTAAAAAGTCATCCATCTTAGATTGGACAAATCCTCAGTTATATGTACATGAGAAACTTGCTGCAGACCATTAAAAGTTGCCAGTTATTAAAATGTGACACCAATCGTGTCATTATGAACATTAAATACACCTGTATGAGTCAGGGTTTCATACTAGTACTCATGTATTAAGGTAGCAACTAACAGTCATTTTTATTATTGGGTAATCTGGCAATCATTTTCTAAAATGTTTAGTTCACAAATGGTGAGGGATGTCGATTGCTGTTTCCCAAACCTCAAACTGTTATCAAATGTCTTGTTTTGTCTGGAAACCGAATATATTTAGAGTCGTAGAGGAGGAGGAGAATCACATGAAACCACAGGAATTGATTTTATATAAAAACAAAACACTCAGCAGATTAATTGAGTGCTCACTCTGTTTTTACTGGTGACAAATTACACAACTTGAAATGACGACTGCAGAAACCTTGTTCCACTCAAGAGTCAGTTTGAGTGAAATATGTCAAAGATCACAGGGTCACATTGTAAATGGTGTAGTGGCTACAGTTATTTTTACCCACAATCTGTTTTTTAAGTGATATAACCAGTTATTGGTTACTGTCAGGGTTGTAGCTGATGAATATTGTTAAACAGCCAGTGCATCATAACAGTTTCACCTGTGGTTAGTGTTGAATGGTTTGGGGAAAATAGTGTTTTTTAAAAAAAAAATGTGTTTACAATTTTCTTAATGCTTCAGCCCTACCTGTGACTAATGTTCGGTCTGCAGAACACAAGTTTTCCATGTGTGTTTAAATTTATTTCTGATCATAAAGTTAATGGTTAACTATGCCCATTTGATCGTGGTTTAAGACGAAACCCTCTGAGACCAAGCCCTGCCCTCTGCTGGTCATGAACCCACAACCCACTGTCTACCCTGGGGTTAACACTGAGGAGGAGGGGGTCACTGGACCCAGGCCCCCTCCTCATCCAGTGCCAGCTCTGTCAACTGAAAGTGACACAGACTATTTCTTTTTTCTTTGTAACACTACATTTTCTTTATTTCTTTCCTTTTTTTCCGGATTGTGCGCTGAACTTGTTTGTGTCTTATAAGGTTCTCGATATAAAAATGTTTTTGTACCGCTGTTAAGTTCCAACCCCATAAAAAATAACAACTCCCACCTTACAGATGCACAAGGCTCAGACTCAGAACTGTTCTTAAAGTAAGGAACAGTAATTTATCAGTTATTTTTTAATGATTTTTAGTGTATAAAATGTCCAAAAGAAAGGCAAAGCCTCATTGAGAGCAAGAGAGATCAAATATTTTCTTCTCTGTTCAGGATAGCTTTTATTTTCCTATGAAGGAAAAGGAAACATTTTCAAGTTCAGCCTGGTGATTGAATGAAAGAAATCGGCGAAATATGTTTTAAATCTTGTTTTAGTAAAAAATTGGTGTCTTGTGCAGATGAGGCCGTTTCTCTACGTCTGCTGGTGTCACATTGAACTATGTCGCTGTTTACCCTTTTTAAATGATTTAAGACCAATAGACTTTTGATTTCATCTGTCATTAAGAGACCATGAATGGTTCTGATGACATCATCACTCTGCTCTAGGCTAATTGGTTTGTCAGAGATGAGTAGTCTGCAAATTTCTTCTGGTAAAGCTTCCTTGCGTTTGGAATGTAAGGTGTCATTTGTGCCGTTGAGTGTCGGTTGCTTCACTGCAGCTTTTCTGTGGTCAGGACAGTCTTTTGTGGTCGTCTTACCTCAGGAGGACTGTCCATTGCGTGACCCTCTGCTCTGGTTGGTTTGTTGGGGTGTTAATAACATCGTGCTTGTGCTGATTTTATCAGATCAAACAGATTTATTGTGTCACTTCTGCTCTCTCACACATCACCTGTCAGCCTGATGTCAACTTTTCAGCTTTGCACACAAAGCTGGACCAGACTGTAGACAGGTGGTTTTGTGTGGGTGGAGCTACAGCTCGGCTGGGAGCCAATGGGAGTGAGGTGAACTGAATGTTACTGGTTTTCAGCCTGCATTTCAATTCAACACATTAATTTCTCATCAATAAATTTAAAAATGTTCACAGACTTGTTCATGTGAACCAAACCAAGGCAGTTAATGTCCACATTGTTTCTCTTGGCTCTCACCTGACGGTCCAGCATGTCACATGGTTTGTTAATTGTTTGACCTGTTGGTATATTCATGTGTGATAAATAGCTGATTCAGGTTTTCTACTTTTTTTTTTTTTTTTTTCAACCAGTATGTTACTGTAATTAAATAATTAATGACAAAATATCAACACTTACACTGTACAATATGAAGCCAAAATATCCCGGATCCATATGTTGCCATCTGTCTTTGGTCTCAGCTGTCAGTCATGACATCTCAGTTTGTCTTTAAACCATCAATAACTAATTAAAATAAAATGGATCTGAAACATGAACATACAACAGTTTGGTAATGACTACCTAGGACGATAGAAGCTGCCCGTGAAAACATCATTGTGTAGTTTGTGGGTTTTATGGCCTGTTCTACAGCCAGCCACCAGGGGGCGGTCCAGGTGTTTCACCTCACTGTTGTGTTGCCTATCTTTATTTACAGTCATTGTTTGATCTTATTTCAAGCTACATCACTTTTTCATACTTCCCGAGTGTGCGGAGCTGCTCAGCTGTCATGACAAATGGTTCAGTTTACCATGTCTTCAAGTGCGAAGAGAAGAAACAAAAGTTGTTTTTATTTTTTACTTTTGACATTTTGCTGATTAATAAATCAACCTAAAACAATCAGTAATTATTGACATAGACGCATACATCGTCCTGTATGACAGACAGGTGGACAGTTTGTTGCCACAGTAGCCCTCCTCTGTAAGTTCATGGTCGAGCTTTGATGATGCTAATAGTTAATTTTTGTACTTTATTAAGAAAAAGGAAAAAAAAGTGATTTCATGTATTTGCATGCACTCCGGCCGTACGTTCTTTCTTCCATATGTTTGAGCACTGTATAGTAGTTGTATAGTAGCTGTCCAGGGTTTAGATCAAACTCCGCTCAATAGACATGCTGAGAAAGAGAGAGGACAAACCGACAAAAACCAACAAGTGAATCATTTGATGTAATTAATGATATGGGATCCTTATTTTCTGAGTTCCTTTGTTTTCATAAATAAACACATAAACTGACTGGGACTTGACTCTTTTTCTCACACACTGTGAAATGTGTCACTTTATAGTTGCAGAGTAGATTTTAGTGACATCTAGTGGTAAAGTTGTGCGTCAGCCAGTTGTGAGGTCAACTGTCCAGGGTGTTTGACTCCAGCTCCCCCACAAGCCTTATGTGGAGGATGAAGTGTTAGAAGATGACTGAGTGGGTTAGTAATCCATCTGAGTTAGTGAGTACAACTACTACTGCACTTACTAGGGCTACATCTAATGGTTTTCATTATTGATTCATCTGTCATCTCTCCTTAGTTAAGCGACTGGTTGAGTTATCCAATAAAATGGCAGGAAACAGTGAAAAAGGATGATGAGTGTAAACCACTACATTCAAATTCAAAGTAATTAACTGTAGCAGAAATATTCAGTGATTAAATGATTTATAAAAGGTGTATGGATGCATTTTGGCAGCCTGAGTAAAGACCCTACAGTAAGCCTAACATCCCATCTGAGAAACTGGAAACATGGTGATCCAACATGGTAGACTATTTGGAGGAGCATCTGTCCGTAATGTTTTAATGATGCTCCTTCCAAAGCAACAACACCCAGTTTCAGGTCATAAATACATATTTTATAAATCCCACACACTGGACCTTTAACCCTACCTACAGGTAACAACCGGCACTGAAGGTTCTGTCTCAGATAAATAATGAAAAAGTAGAAATTTAGAGTTACTGTTTTTAAAACCGGTCACTTGCAGAGATTTTATTATTTTGAACACAAATAAATAAAATGTATGTACATTAGATGAAATAACCCAGAGTTGAATGTGCTACAACCTTAATAAAATACTGATGGACTGTTTTACAAAATGAGCTTTGAATTCATACACTGAACATTATAAATAGTCAACTAAATTAGATATAAAAATACATAATCTAATTTATTCAGTTTTAAGTAAAATGATTTATAAACCTGTAAACATTACAATTTAACATATTTGTATCTTTAAAGTTTTCTATTTTGTTTAAAATGATGAAAAACAGAACTTTAAAATGCGAGTAAGGTATTCTACTACTTAAAAAAAAATACTGATGATGATTACTGAAGATGCTGCAGTGCATTCTGGTCCATGTAGTCATCTTCTAGTAGCAGGTCAGGATTCATGCTTTTTTTTCCAGGTACTGATGAATTCACACTTCCATGCTGGTGCCAGCCATAGCTGCAGGCTTCATGTTTTCTAGTAGTCCGTATGTATGCGTGTCCTATTTTGTGGACATGATATCTCACTAACTTCTTGAGATGATTCTTCAAAGCTATGGCATAAACACAGGCTTGGACTCAATAATGAGAAGTTAAAGGTCCTGGTGGCCTCACCATGAAGATACCATTTCTTTCAGGTACACAGGTTGTAAGTGTCTTGGAAAAGGTGAAACAGTTGGTCAGAAGAGGCTGGACGTTGATTATGCTTCTGTTTGGTACCATTTTTTGGAAGAGTCCCTCGGTGTACACCAGTTATTCAGCATGAAGTGAATGGAGAATAGAGCTTAAGTTAATAATCATCAGTGGGGACTTGAATTTATTGATGCTGACAGTTAACAGTATGAATTTAATGGGTCATGAGATAATTCTCATAATGTCATAATCTGTTGAGGAAAAAAAAAAATCCTCATTGATGAAAAAGTTTCAGACCTGAAGTGTAAACACACGTTTGAAAAGCTTAAAACAGCTGTGAAGTTACAAACCTATAATACTGTCATTATAAAAACATATTTAAAATACACTAGAAATGACATGGAGTTCAATGTGAGTCAAATCCATCTGTGTGTAATGAGTCTATTTTGGCCCATTTGTAGTCTACATGACGCTGCAGATCCTGGACTGTCCCCCAGCATCCTCCAGACCCGTTTTGTCCCGGACCAGCACAGCCTGGTTCCCGTATCTGCTGTACCAGGCTGACTGGCTGCGGGTCAGGTAGGTGGAGGGGGGCGCTGTCTGCAGCTCCTGCTGCTGCTGCTGCCAGATTATCAGGGACGTGTCCCGGTACCGCACCCGACAAAAAGACTCAGAAAGGGCCTTCTCTGCCAGGTGAGGACGGTGAGGACGGTGAGGAGGACCAGGATCTGGAGGACTGGGTTCCTCTGCAGTGGTCGGCTCCACTACAGTAGGTGGTTCACGCTCTGACATGTCGGTGTCAACATTCCATAAACTAGATTAGACCAGTTGAGGTCCAGGTCCAACTGGGTCATGTTCAAACCCCTCATGAGTGCAGCAGAACCTGAAGGAACAGGATGAACCAGACTTCAAACTGGATCAAACTTTATTTCAAACGTATTATAAACATTAGGGCTACAACCATGAATCAGTGACTAATTTAACAATTCATCGGTTTGAGAGAGGTTTGTTTTTAAAATAGGTTCTGTGGTTTCAATTTCTTAAATGTGAATGTGTTTTGGCTTATTTTAGCTATCAAAATCTGTGACCTTCTATGTCTGTGATAATTCCAGATTCCAATATGTGTCTGGATTAAAGTGCGAGGATGATAGAGGTAGTGAAGCTACCATTATCATTAGTCATTATTATGCAGGTAGAGTGAGGTCACATATTCTGTGACACTGTGCAACATCACCACCTGTGGTCAACACCTGCTCTCTTTTTAGGTCTGTTCAATTCATTATTTTGGCTCATCAGGGTTCACTATGTGAATCTTACCCATAGCCTGAGAGTCTAGTGTTTGTTTCTAGTGTCTAGAGCCAACGTTCTCAAACTGTGGTACGTGAGGTACAGTATCTGGTGATACTAATGTTTAGTTATATTCACTGACTTTTTTGCCATATTTGTGTCCTGGAGGACAGCATAATAAAAAGAGACAAAATAAAATGGACTATGTGCTTGAAGTTTAAATCACTGTTGGAAATGTTAAGGATGATCTAACTATACAAGTTTGAAGCAGAAGTCCAGTTTTCAATTATTTAAATATGGACTAAATATGTAAATAACTACAGTAGATGTGTTGTTATGAACCTCACTAACATCTTCTAGTATTTAGTATCTAGTAAATCTGGGGATTTTCATAATTTAGTGTTGAATGATTTAGTAATACTGACAGACATACAGTACATGTGGATAAGGGAGAAGTGGCACTTATTCTTCCACGTCATGCACTGTTCCTAATGACAGTAAAATTAATGTCATTCATTTTGAGAGCGTGTGGGGAAACACACGGACAGTTTTCACATTCACAGCTGCTGAACTGTCTGAGCTGTGATTTATATCACCTGGCACTTTGTCCGAGATTACGAATAACAGACATCAACAACATTAATATGTCTGAATTTACATCCACATCCTGACAGTATTTCTATCCCTCACTATAGATAAACTCGGTATAAACCGTTTTCTAGACGGATTAACACATTACACAGGAGTGAAAACTAACCCGGTTAAGATCGGGTCCCGTATTATTTCACAATGAACTACAGGGCGAACCGTGTTAGGCCCCTTTCAGTTCCCGCAGATCTGAAGCCTTCTAAACCATGTTTTCGCTCGCGCTGTTAAATTCCAGTAGTTTGTCCATTCACCCAGACAGAGGAGTTAACGGAGCCGCGTGTAGCATCTGCTCATTCTGCTGACTTCAACGACAAGGGATAAAGGCTAATTCTGTCCTTAGCTCCATTAGCCTGTGATAGCACAGCTTACCTCTGTTGACTAACACTGGCTTGCCTACATTTTAACACGGTGATGACGTCACGGTCGGTCCGTCGTAAACGTCTGAATCCAGAACTATGGCTCTCCCTCTCCTTCCTCGGAAAGAAAGGCGCTTGTTAGCATCATTAGCACACAAAGCTGCTGCGGTATCCAATAGCAACGGTGCGTACGCAGTCCTGTCCGTATACGAACCGAGGCCAATGGGACACAGTTCCCCTGAGGTGAACCCTGCTAACAGCTGCTAACAAACTTTTCAGAATTCCAACGAAGTTTGTTTTTGAAATACTAGAGTGACAACAAGTCTCATATATGATCTTATTTTTATTAAAGAGTTTCATAAATGAGTCATGTCTGTGTAATTTGAGTTCTCTTTGTATATCCAACTTCTTAAAATGCTCCCCACCTCCTGTTTCCCACACTGATATCAGGTAACCATGCGTGACTTCTTACTTTCACATCCTCTTGTAAAATCCTGCAGGATACCTGAAGTGTGAACGAACAGGCAAAGAACATGACAGGGGGCAACATGATTAAAGGCCCTTTTGGTCATCCCTAAGTGATGTTCCTTGGACCCCTGTGGGGCAGTCCTCAGGGATAAATGTTTGGCTTATTCAGTGTTCTGGGTCTTTCAGCATCTTGACCGCTCGGGTGCTGATCGAACTCCTTTGCAAAGGAAAACTAAAATCTTGACGGCCGGCAGACGTCTCTATTTCATTTCTCCACCAGCAACAGAGAAATTCCACAACATCTGCTGACTTTTCATGTCTAAACTTTATTTAGACATGAAAAGTCAGAATGTAAAACATGTAAAATGGACTGAAAATACACTAAGGTTTGGTTTATGCTGTATGTGATTGACTGAGGTCAGTCCTACAGGTTGTTAGAAGTTTTAGAATTTCACAGACAGAAGTTGGTGGATTGCTCCTTTTGTATCATATGCTGTTGGCCTATATTATACTCTCTCACTGTCTGGGTGTGTGAGTGTGTTCAGTGTTTTTCCAGCCTCTCTGTGAACAGCTGACAGGAGAAGAGGGCCAGCTCCTCTATTTATAGCAGAGTCCCTCAGAGTCCCAGACCTGATCTGTCACAGAGTCTTGCAGTGCTCCACGGCACCAAAACTACCCCCCAGAAGTCCACCATGAGTGGCCGCCAGGCCCGGTGCAGGGCCAGAGACCGCAACAACATCCTGAACCGGCCTGAGTTCATGTCTCTGAACCAGCCACCCCGCAGAGAGCAGGTAGCGGGGGAGGGTAGGAGCAGTGGTGGTCCAAGGAGACCCGTGTACAGACAGCAGAGTCAGCAGGAGGACGCAGGGCTGAGGTAAGACTCACAGACACTGTCTAATGACATTTAGAGTTAGGGCTAACCCTTAGAGTCCAAACAGTTCTGACCCCGTCCCAGTTTTAGGTCCTGTGCTCAGATTTAAGAAATAAACCAGTGAACCAGTGAAGTCTAAAAATATTTTAAACTTAAAGAGGCATAGACTTTATAAGGTGTCAGTTATTCACTGAGACCCATGTCACAGGCTGAGTCTTAGCAAAGGACCCCATGATAGTGCGTCAGAGCTGATAATATGTCGGTACCTCATATAAATAATGATATGCTTCAATAACCTAAACTGTCCAGGAACTACACAGATACTGGTCTTGGAGCTGCTGGATGACTCCTAATGTAAAAATTCTGTGCAGGAAATGTCTATCCGTTACAATTAATCACAGGGGGAGCAGTTCCTGTGTGTGTCTGTACTGCACTCATGTTATTTTGTGTGTGTCCTCAGGGCGAGCAGGGACTCCTCAGAGGGAGGTGCAGCGGCTGATGGGGGAGTGAAGGATGCGTCCCGTTGGCCGGAGCAGGACTGTATGCAGCTGAACCCGTCGTTCCGCGGTATAGCCATCAACTCACTGCTGGCCATCGACATCAGCCTGTCAAAGCGTCTGGGTGTGTGTGTGAGGCCCAATGGCCCTGGGGCCCCAATCCGCTCCATGGTGACCCTACTGGCCTTAAGTGGACATGCCCTACCCTGGTTCTGTGGGACACTGATCTGTCTGTGGAGGAGCAGCACGCTGGCTGGACAGGAAGTTCTTGTCAACCTCATGCTGGGTAAGATATTGTGTGGTGGGATGATAACATGTGAATGAAAAGTGAATCCTGGACTAACACCATGTCTGCGTGTGCAGCTCTGATCCTGGACCTGATGACGGTCGCTGGGATGCAGAAGTTGGTCAAACGCAGAGGACCTTGGGATTTCCCTCCAGGTTTTTTGGACTACATTGCCATGGATATGTATTCTTTCCCAGCAGCCCATGCCAGCCGAGCCGTTATGGTTTCCAAGTTCCTGCTAAACCACCTAGTACTGGCGGTCAGTGTCTCTGTTGTTATCATCTTTCCTGCTGTACCTACAGCAACCTCAGACCAGACACTTGCACATAAACTTAAATAGAAGAGTATCATTATTTTCCTGGCTAAGAACAATGTCTGTGCTCATAATCATGTTTTAAATTCTACAACCCGATTCCAAAAAAAGTTGGGACGTTGTGTAAAATATAAATAAAAACAGAATACCATGATTGGCAAATCTCATAAAACCATATTTTATTCCCAATCGAACGTAAACAACATATCAGATGTTGCAACTGAGGCATTTTACCATTTCATGAAAAATATCAGTTCATTGTGAATTTACTGGCATGTCAAAAAACAGGAGCAGGGCGATGTTCACCACTGTGTAGCTTCCTCTCTTCTTTTAACAACTGTCTGGAAACGTCTGGGAAGTGAGGAGACCAGTTGCTGGAGTTTTAGGAAAGGTTTTGTGCATCAGTCTCTCCTTAATCAAAATCTAGATCAAACCAGTGCTTGATGTGACCATGCTTTTCCTTCAAACCAGCATCACAAAGTCAGGGATTTTTATAGGATTATAGTCATATAGGTGTGTGATTAATATGGCAAAGAGGTGCTTTACCTGAAACAGAAACAGCTGTGTAGGAGACTTAAAACTGAGTTAGGATCAGCCAGACTGACGGTTTCAGCAAAGTCAGCAGCAAGACACGAGTTACTTGTATTACAAAAGGAAGGTCTCTCAGGCAAAGATTTCAAAGTAGACTGCTGTTTTAAGATGTGCTGCTCAGGCTCCTTTGAAGAAAAAGAAACAGGCAAAGTTGAGGATCGTAGACTCACAAGATGTCCAGCAGTGCCATCAGCTCAGACCGGCAGAAACCTGTGTAACACAGGTACACCCATCTACAGTCTGGAGAAGTCTGGCCACAAGTGGTCTTCATGGAAGAAGTGTGATGTGGATACAGGGCTGAGCAGCTCAACTACGCACAAAGCATAGGTGTGTGACTGGCCCCAGGATTACTCTGCAGCAGGAAAAGCATAAAGGCAATGTCATTAAGAAGTATCTTCAGAGTAAAGAGAGAGAACATGTCGTACTGGAGTTAATGATATGGCCTGCACAGAGCCATTAGCTCAACATCACCAATTGTGTCTGTGATTACATGAAGAGACAGAATAATTTAAGCCAGCCTCAGAAGATCTGTGGTTAGTTCTCCAAGATGTTTGGAACAACCTGTCAGTTTTGAAAGCAAAGAGTGGTTATAAATATTGATTTGATTTGGTTTGTTCTTCTGTTAGCTCACTCTGCACTTTAAAAAAAATAATAATGTAATAATAATAATAATAATAATATAATAACAGAAAAATAAACAAATGAGTGAGGTAGTGAGATACCAAAACAAAGTTGAAAGAAAATGGCTGGAATATAGGTGCCAGTTACACAGTGAACTTAGCTTAGTAATAAATAATTACTGCTGCTTTCTCAACTTTAATAATTTACTCTTTTTTTTTCTCCGTTTCATGGTAAAAAACATTTTAAGCCTGATTTCTACTCATCATGAATGCACTTTGTCATAGTTAAATCCAATCCAGTTTATTTATAAAGCACATTAAAAAAAAACAATGTTGCTGACCAAGCAAACATTTAAGAACACAAACCACAAACACAGCACAGGGGAGACATCCAAAGCAAAGACATGACTTTCCAAGATTTAAAAACAGGAAGTGATGAAATACATAGTTGAAATACACTACCATTCATTTAGTGGGTACTTGGTGTTGCAGTCGACAAAAAATACTGAAACCGTAACTGTATCTGGTGTTTACTCAGATGTCAAAGACCTGATCTGGATCATGTGATCTGGATGAAATAAACCACATTAAGGACCAGTCTTGAGGTGTTGTCGCCCTCCAGGCTCTACTGAAACAGTGGAAACAACAGAACATTTTCATGTCAGTGAATTCTTGTCGACCCGCAGGTGCCACTGAGGATCCTGCTCTACCTGTGGGCATTCCTGGTCGGCATGTCTCGGGTGCTGCTGGGTAAACATCACCTGTCGGACGTTGGATGTGGGTTCGCGCTCGGTCTCCTGCACTTTACTCTGGTGGAGTCTGTTTGGCTGGACTCTGCTACCTGTCAAACCCTCATCTCCATTGGCACCCTGCGCTGGACTCCCCTGGTTTAGAACCAATTTGAACCGGATCAGATTGGAGAAAGACTAACAGTAACACAATGTTCTAGTTGAATGGTCCTTTTGGATCGAATGGTCCTAAGAGTCACATTCTCATGTCTATTGGGACACTGTTCTAGACTCCTTGGGTTTAGACCAGTATGGTTCAAATTGGTTTAGACTGGGCTAAACTGATTAGACCTTGATTGTGAGGCTACTATAGACTGTCATAGTCCTGTCTGGATTCAGTCCCCTGGCTGTCCACTTCTAATGGCACATTACACTGGACATCACTCCTTCTTAATCTGGTTTAGACAAGTATGGACTGGTCTGGAAGACTGTTTCCCATTTTGGACCTGTTGTCCTGTGTTACCTGTCAGACACTTTTAGATTCTTGCAGGGACCTGTTCATAGAGTATGCAACTTGATACACCTGGTTCAGGTTGTGATTTGGTTGATTTTGGTCTCTGGTGTTATTTGTTCTAAATTATCTGATGTTTTTCGGTGTTTGTATCTGTAGGTTGTTTCTCAGGACAGACTTCCTTTTTTAAAGCTTTGACATCACATGTCAGTGTAAATGTCACACTCTCTTCAGTTCACGTCAACAGCAAAATGACAAAAGACTGTAAAATTGTTTTTTCACAGTTTTCATCAAATAATGGAAACAAAACACTGATGTGACAGATCATAACATTTGATTATAATCTTAAGAAATTTTCTCAGAGGACAAGTCAACTCTTTGCAACCTGTTGCACTAAATGCAGCCAAAATTAGCTGCTGGTTTAAGCCAGGCTTAATGTCTTAAGTGTGGTTTGAAAAAATAACACTAATAAATTATTTTTTTTACTAAGACTAGACTTTGTTTTTGACAAAAATTAAAAATATATATTTTCTTTATTTTTGCCAAATGTGACAAAAGTTAAGCAAAAAAAAAAAAAAAAAGAATGTGAAAAAAAAAAACTGTGACTGAACCTAAAATATTTTCATCAGAACTGAATCTGGAACCAACCATGTTTAGATAATTTGTCATTTTTACTAATTTTGAAAAAAAAATCTCTGTTTTAATTGTCATTTTTTTCCCTCAGCTGCTTGACCTTAGACATGTGAAAATGTTGTTTGTTCAGGTTTCATGAAAGACATGATGATATTTCTCAGGATAAGATATTGAGGAATGTGACCCACTTGGGGAAAACTGTATTAACTCTGTGTGGACCTGGTTGGACTTGGTTTACATAGACATGATATGTTGGTGAGGAAGGGATGAATAGGAGGTGAAAATGAAAGTGTGAAAACCTGATGCTTTAGTGCGATGAAGCAAATCAAGTGTTTTCTGATCAGCTGAGGAGAAACTCAGAATTGAAGGTGATGAGTAAAATAGTTTGTCAGAAAAGGTAAAACGCATCTGCTTTGTTAAACTGATTAAAACAATTTTGCCCTTCTATCAGTAATGACGTGATTCTTCAGTGAATTTACTCTAAAAACTTGACTTGCTGTACAGTTTTATTATTTTCACTACTTTAAACTGTGGTTACTATTCAAGTGAACTATCCACATGTAAGACATAATCATTGCAGTATGTATGGAACGGCACAAGCATCGCTATCATAGTGTGTTGTAAATAAAATACATGTCATATGTTAAAAATGTGACAAGGTATAATTAGTCATATAAAATGAAAATGAGGTGACACTGTACATGATCCACACATCAGTACATAACTCACCAAATTAAATGTCTATAGATTATTGACATTTTTCATTATCTAAATAATCTCTGTCGTGCAGCCAGCTATGCCCTTAATTTACAGTTGCAATCATATTTATTGCACCACCACTGCATTCTAGGTTTACTGGCAAAAGGTGTTTGAAATAAACACATTACACAGGAACAGTTTAAACTGTTAAATTAAATGAAGATTACAAGGATTTTTATCAAAATACAACACTAAATGACTACTGTAGTTTCAAAATTATTCAACCACCCTGAATAGAATTCCTCATGAGAGCATACAGTACACTTGCAAATCACATATTGCCTCGAGCACTTCATTAGTTGCATCAGGTGTTCTTCACCTCACCAAAAATACCTGGTTTGTTGACAGTGACGTTTGATTGCAAATTAGAAATATGGCTAAGTCAAGAGAGTTGCGCAGAAATTTCAGAGAGGAGCTCATTGCTTTCCACAAACAAGAAAAATGATACAAAAAGATAACAAAAGCACTGAATGTTCCTAGAGATACAGTTAGGAGTATAGTTTGCATGTATGAAGTTAAAGCGACTCATTGTAGTTTGGAAAAGAGTAGTGTCTGTTACAACCGTCGTTAAAAGTACACGTGGTAACATGTGCATTTGTTGACAAACCAACAATATGGGAGAAATAAATTCCTTTGAATTCCGAACATGAACAGGACATGATTCAAAAACAGCACCTGACACACAGCAGCTCCAGTGCACAAAGAGTGAACAATGTCCACTTTTTAGTCCAACAGTAACAGAGCCAGGTTGTTATCACTCCAGCATCCCTCTCTGTTTATGGAGCTGAATAAGGAACAATAACATTGTAAGAGGAAAGTTTTGAAACTGAAAGATCCAGTTTTGTTCTTAAACTCTGAAATAAAAAATAAAATTTCAAAGTTTTTTTTTTTTTTTTAGATTCAGATCTTTTTCATTTTCAAATCAGGTCTTCACTTTCAGATCTCAGGTTTTGTTCTTAAACTCTGAAATAAAAAATAAAATTTCAAAGTTTTTTTTTTTTTTTTCAGATTCAGATCTTTTTCATTTTCAAATCAGGTCTTCACTTTCAGATCTCAGATTTTCAGGTTCATAATTTTGTCCCAAACATTAAGCAGGGGGCGTGGCTTCAGCGGAGGGGCGTGGTTTCAGCTGAGGGGAGCGCGGGGTCATGAGTGACTTTCATGTTGCCTTCAGGAAGCGTAGGAACTGGGAGTACTATAATCAACCCAGTTGGTCAAGGACGGCAGAGTTCGTTGAGAGGATGGACCAAGTATTTGAGGAGCTGAGAAATGAGGAAAATAAGAGTGAGAGGAGGACAGATGGAGGGGAGATAGTGCCTCGGGAAGTAAAGAGGATTAATAAGGAAGAAATGAGAGCAGCTATGTCGACCTGTAGAGATATAGGAGACAGCAGTGTACTTTTTAACCAGACTGCTTAACACAGTCCTGGAGAGCAAGAAAATGCCTGAGGCATGGTACCAATTTTCAAGAACAAGGGTGATGTGCAGAGCTGTATTGATTATAGAGTTATAAAGGTGATCGGCCACACCATAAAAAAGGGAAAGAGTTGCTGAAGTTTGGTTAAGGAAAGTGGTGAAGATTGGCGAGCAGCAGCATGTGTTCATGCAAAGAAAGAGTACCACAAATAGGCTTGATGGAGAAGTATAGAGAAGGTAAAGAGTTGCACTTAGAGAAAGCTTAGGATCAGGTGCCAAGAGAGCAACTCTGTTATTGAATGAGGACGTCAGGAGTGGCAGAGAAGTGTGTGAGGATGGTGCAGAACAAGTATGAGGACAGTAATGACGGTTGGTAAGAGCAAGACAGAAAACCTGTGCGTGAATGACAGTAAAACCAGTGGGTGCAGTGAAGATGCAAGGAGTAGAGGTGAAGAAAGTGGACTACTTTAAATACCTGGGATCAACCATCCAAAGCAGTGAACAGTGTACAAGAGAGGTGAAGAAGAGAGTGCCGGCAGGGTGGAGTGGGTGGAGACGAGTGTGACAGTTGACGTGTGACAGAAGGGTAGGAGCAAAAGTTAAAGGGAAGGTCGACAAGACGGTTGTGAGACCTGCTATGATGCATGGCTTGGAAACAGTGGCACTGTCTAAAAGACAGAAGGGCGAGCTGGAGGTGGCAGAGCTGCAGATGCTGAGATTTTCACAGAGAATGATCAGGATGGACACAATTAGAAATGAGCCTATTTGAGGGACAGCTCAGCATGAGAGGGTTTGGTCACAAACAGAGGAGGGATATATAGTGATTATATTGGAAAAAGGATGTTGAAGACGGAGCTGCTGGGCAGGAGGAAAAGAGGAAGACCACAGAGAAGGTCCATGGATGTTGTGAAGGAGGACATGAGGACAGTTGGTGTAACAGAGGAGGACAAGATGGTGGGAGAAACTGCAAGATTTTACAGAAAGAAAAGTTCACACAAATAGATTTAAAAAAAATTCATTGCTAGATGTCAAAGACTGTCTGTAGCGTCAACATCCCCAAGTGAGTATTTAACACGACAAGGTGTAAGTATTGACACAGGAAATACCAACCTGCTTTGAAATTTTCATCTACCACAGTATTTATGTTTATGAAAAAGCGACAAATGTACCCAATGTGTTATTGCAGACACTGAGAGAGAAACACCAGCAGGCAGCACTTAGTCAAAAATCTTTATTTACAAATAACTGAAAAATCCTTCTGAACAATAGTCATTTGTTTCTGTTGTTTCATTGTTGTCATAGTTTTTTTTAATGGTCGGCTGACTGATGTGTGTTGGTGTGCAAGTGTACAGGAAACTGTCACAGATGATGAGCTGCTGTCTGTTATTGTATTAAATGCACCTACAGGACAGAATCAGAAAACACAGCACAGACACAAACACAGAGGAAAGCTGTCAATCAAGCACAACATAAATTTAATGTCACACTCTGATGATTAATTTCATTAAATGTATTATTTCACTTTGTTTCCAATAATGCTAATCAACCACTCATTATAAAAACATTTTTAAAGGGCCGATCCACTCATTCTCTGCACATGCTTCAGTTTCCTGTTTAAGAAAATCATGCCCTAGCAAAGGTTTTTTATTTTATTTTTTTTACATGGTTGCAGTGATTACCTCAGTCAACAGGAAATTTAAAGCCTGTGAGAAAATGAGAGCAGACAAAGCAACAAAACCAAAAAAACGCTTTAATAAATTATACCTTTAAAAAAGTTTGTGACAAAATCATAATCTTCCAGAAAAGGAAAATTAGTCTCTCCACTGAATTACTGAGAGGCTTTTTTTGTGAAAGAAAATGAGAAAGTTTCCACTTTTAGGAACATACTAAAAAAAACAAAACAGGAAGTCTGCCTTATTTAGAGAAAGCACCAAGATAAGACCCGCCCCTTACCTCAAACTGGCCACTATTTGCTGCCTTCATTGTTTAGGCATTAAGATTGATAGTTGGTTAAAGGGATAGTTCGTTTTTTTTGTGTTGAGTATTTGTGGGAGGTCCTGACACAAAGTCAGAGATGAGCACACGTTCATCCTTGTTGCCACTTTATCTCAGCATTAGACAGCCTTTTCTTCTTACATCATAAACCAAGTCAAACGAGATTGTCACAGATATTACATCATGGTACACAGAAATTATTGATTCACTGCTTCCTCCATCATCCATTCATTCATTGTCTACTGCTTTGTTCTTTACATGATGGTCCCAGCTGACACGGGTCCGAAGGCAGGGTACACCCTGGACAGGTTGCCAGTCCATCGCAGGGCCACACAGAGACAATCAACCATTCACTCTCACATTCAAACCTACTGTCAGTTTACAGTGTCCAATTAACCAATGCATGTTTTTTTTTGGAGAAAACCCACACGAACACATGGAGAACAAGCAAACTCCATGAAGAAAGGCCCTCTTTCAGACCAGGTCACAAAACTGGCTCTTTATGCTGCAAGGCAACAGTGCTAAACAGCACGCCGCTGTGTGGCCCCTGCCTCCATCATTTGAAAGCAAATGCATTATTTTGTGACTTTAGTGTTTGAAAACCTTCAGATGAATCTTTTATTATTATTATACTAAACAAGGCTGCAGTAGACCAGCAGCTCCTGTGTCCCCTCAACCTAAATGTTCTTAACAGACTTTGGAAAAGGCTGTCTAACAGACAAATTGTGTTTATATCAATAAAGCTGTAAACATATTTTTAAGTCATCACAGACATAAGAGTGCAGAGATTTTAGTTGTTGAACCTTTTGTTAGGTCTGGGTTTCTGTGTGTCCCTGACAACAACTACATACAACCATATTTCAAAAAAAGTGAACTAGAATATCAAGTTCTAATTAGGGGCATGGTGCAGGCAGGTCTTCACCTAATGTGTGTGAAAAATAAAAAATGTTCTCTTCTGGCAAACAGGCACCACCATCTATGCCTCAGGACTTTCTGTGGTTAATAAACATCTGTATCTAAAGCTTTGACTGTTTCTCTACAGACCCCGTCCTGTAAATGCTACTGTCTCACAATGTTTGCTTTCCAAATCAAAATTTCTATACTTTTTCTTTTTTTAATACATTTTTCAACTGAACTTTGGTTTCAACAAAGTGAGTGGTAATCAAGGGCATCGTCATTTTCTGTAAGTGTGAACCTTGTCTGACTGTGATCATCAGGAGTGTGTTTGTGACTGCAAAATTTAAAATCAGTTCAGTTCAGCTTCTTGACCTGTGAGTGCATCTTCTTCGCTCTAACAGTCACTCTTCCATAGTTTGATGGTTTTGTCGTTTTCCAGCGCAGCAGAGGCGATGATGTTTTCTGTCGGATGACAGGCCGTGGAGATCACCACGTCTGCGGAGACACACACCCGGGTAAGACGACTGCAACTTCCTCTTATCATACTTTCTGTTCGAAACGCTGAGCTGTCAGTGCTGGGACTAAGGCTGTCAAACTAATACTTTTCTGGTATGGACTGGTTATCAAACCTCCAGAATGTGTTGACATTCAATATCAAATTTTGGTTCCAGAGAAATAAATCTTATCAGCATTCAGCATGTTTGACTGAGATCTGACCGTGCTAATGAGTGGCTGTGTGGATGCATGCAGGAATTTAAAACCAGAGCAGAGCTCATTCCCCAATGGAGCAGCGTTCTTGTGTGTGTCTGTCTGGTGTTTTGAGAAGCTGGTGCTTGTTTAATCGATGAAGGTACAGACAGTCAAGCTCTACATTGCACAGAATAAATGAGGGCAGAACGTTGCTGCACGTTTCACTGCAATTTTAACGATTGTAACATTTTTTTAAAATGGATTTCACAAAACTGATATTGAAACTAGAAGCACTCAGACCTCCACCAAACAATGATAAAGAGTCTTGCAAAAAATTCCTGGATCCAGACAGCGATCCAGATTACCACCAAAATCTAATCATGTGTTCCTTGGCTCATTACGCACATTTACTAAAAATGTCATTAAATTTTGAGTTACTTTACTAACAGTCAGACAGACGGACATTTTTAATCAATACCCAGTTCTACGCAGAACAAAGACAAGATCTGAAACTGAAGTAGAAGGTTCTAGGTCATACCTGTGTGTCCTTGTAGTTTCTGAACAATCTCTTTGGTCTGAAGGTTCCAGATGTAAACCATGCTGTCCTCAGAGCCCGACACGATCCACTGACACACCACAGACACAAAGGTCAAAGGTTAAACCAGACAAGTGTCTTATTGTTTCATTTAACTTTGATTCATACAACTTTGTATGAATAAAACTTTGATTGTTTTATAATTAGTCTGATGTTATTTATTCTGTATTGAACAGTAAAGATCTCTTGGATCTCTGCTCTTTCCTACTACTCTGAATAACAATGTGTGGAAATAATGACAGTAAAGTTCGACTCTAACCTTCCCTCCTGTGACAGAGAAGTTGGCAAAGATGCAGTACTTCTCATTCTTATGGCCGGTGTATGTCTTCAGACACTGACAACAAGAGGACACAGGGTATCATCACAGTGAAGACACACAGGTGAACAGACAGACAGGTAAGCAGACTGATAGATGGACAAACAGACAATACCTTTCCTTTGCTGTAGTCCCAGAGTTTTAATGTGCTGTAAATCAGAGAAGACAGAAATAACAGTGTTAAACTGTTACACCTGCAGGACAGCCAACAGGACAGGTCTCTAAACACAACACTCACTGCATCCTGAGAGTGATGCATTCACTGACACACAGGACACTTCATGATACAGAAAGATGTACTAGTGTTAGAAGAAAAACATTGACATGTTGCCAAAAAAGGTAAAAAAGGTACTTTGGACTTGCCATCCATAACCTAAATGCTGACAAATGTGTGTTGCTCTACATTTTCTTCTTGCGTCATGCACCTGCTGAATTGTTTTCATATCTTCCTCAGACAAGCTGACAGACAGATGTATCAGAGTGATATGAGAGTGTTATATAGTGCAGCAACAGGATGGAGGTGTGTGGTAACCATGGAAACAGCTGGACAACTTTGACAAAGCATAAAACTGTAAACAAAAAATGCTGTGGCTTAATCTAGATGAGCACCAATCATCAACATGTCGAGTAAAAGTGTATAAATCAGGTTAAAGTGGAGATAAAATGAGACGTTAATGCTTTTCGTGCATTAACAGACACTGACTTGTCCAGAGTAGCAGCCAGGATGTATTTTCCATTGGGAGAAAACTTGACAAAAGACACTGGAGGGTTGTCATCGTCTGAGGAGAGACTCAAATCAGTGCCACGTAGCCAGTGCTACATGTAACATCAGAGCCAGTAAAAGAATTTTCTGTAATATTCGGAGATGAACTCACCAATCAGAGTCTTCAGACACTGTCCCGATGCCGTGTCCCAGATACGACTGTAGAGAGACATATGAAGCAAAAAGAATAATAAACATTAGTGTGGTACAGATCTGTAATGTTGTCAGCAGCAGAGATGGAATGCACCTGAATATCCTCTGGTGTGTTGTGGTTGTGTGTGTGATGACATACCAAAGCCCGTCATAGCTGCTGGAGACAATGAGTGAACCATCTCTGTTGAAATGGACCTAAAACACACAGATGGGGACACAGGTCAGTCAATTTTTTTCAGGTCAAATAATTTCCCCCAGTCATCTATATTCCACACCACACTTTAAGAGAGGCCCCTTTTATGAAGGTGTATATATACTTAGCCTGACAGACATTCTGCTCTCTGATACAGTATTCAAGTAGTAAGGTTTAAATCTACCCCATTTAAATACTCAAGATCAATAGCACTTTAAAAGAAGAGGGTGATTTTGAACAGCTTTTGTATTATCAGTTTGTTCTTCTGTAATTTCAGTCTTTTCAATAAAACTCCACCCATTAGATACACCCCCACGCTGTGAGTCAAGCCCGGCCCTTTAAGAGAGGGTGTGGCCTTGAGGCTACTATGTGTGAGAGACAGAGAAGAAGAGGAGACAAAGACAAAGTACATGTGATGTGTATGGTTAGCAGTCACACTCTGTATGAAACTCTGTGTGGCACATGTTTTCTCTGCTGTACAAATATTCAGTGCCTCTGTTCACACAAGAGTTGGTCCCGACTCATGAAGTCACCATTGGCTCATTTTCTACCATGGAAGGAAATCTGTCATAGCGACTGAGAACTTTAATCCCTCTGACATAACTAACGTAAAACACACACTCAGCTGATCACGTCTACCATCCATCACAGGTTCTAGGACAGCAGTGGCGTCAAACGTCGGGGGTCAGGACTTACAGCAGAGACAGGGTCTGAATGAGCCGGCAGAGTCTTCAGACATTTTCCTGTTTTCACATCCCAAATACGGACACTTTCGTCAAACTATACACACACACCGAGAGAGAGAGAGAGAGAGAGAGAGAGAGAGAGAGTAATTAATAGAGGTTCAACATACAGTATATTTGATATATACATTACACATTTCTGAGGTATAATAACACAAATCACCTAAGCAATTTACAGGTCTCTTATTATCAATTGAGACATTATATTTAATGTAAAATCATTTTTGGCCACATAGTTCAGCTCTAGTTAGGATTAACTGTGTGTGTATGTGTGTGTTTACCGATCCAGACACCACCAGGTTTGACTGAGGATTGAAGTTACAACAGAAGACATAGTTACTGTGACCTTTAAGAGTCTTCAGACACTTTCCCTGGAGAGGGAGAGGAGAGAGAGAGAGACTGCGATTAATACCTCTTTAATACTTCAACACTTTGTTTGTAAATGGTCCCAAATGCTTATCTGAATATTTTCATTGTCATTTCATCAACTAAATTCAAATAAGTTGTGTATGTTGAGGAGCCATTGGAAGCAAACTTCTACCTCAGCCACAATGCTCACTGCCACTCACTGAAAATGTGAAAGCTTAACTCATAAATCTCACACACAAAAAATAAATAAATAAATAAAAAATCAGTGGGTAAAACAGTGGGTAAAGTGGCAACCAGTCATGAAGTCACCCATAAGTATGTGAAGTCCCGTTTTTGAAGCCTCTACAACAGCAATTTGGCCAGCGCCATGGTGATGTTCAGCAACAAGAAGTTCACAGACATCACCAGCAATCAGGTGTCAAACACTCATTTGCTCCACACTTTGTCTATCTTAATCTAAATTTGAATTCATTTCCAAAATTTAGGATCTGAAACTATTATCAGAAAACATTCAATCCTGAGAAAACATTTACCAGTGTTACAAAGAATGTTATTTATAATGTCAAATATTTACATGTCTGTGTACATACCTGTCAGTGTTAAGATTTTCTAATAATCTATTTTTTAATATTTAATACATTTATTTTTTTCTTGTGAAGAACTTTACAAAGTAAGAATTTTAGAGGCCAGTGCAACACCAGAGTTTTCATTATGCATGTATGTGACAATTATTTGACAGGTGTAGATGAAGTCTGAAGTTCTTTTAAATCAAGGTTACATCCACACATTATAGACAAATCAAACATTTACATGTGTATGTGTGTTTTTGTCTTACAGAATTATTGTCCCAGATCTTGAGTGTTTTATCATCAGAGGCAGAGACCAGCAGGTTGGAGTCTGAAGACCAGGAGACATCAGAGATCCCCTGCACACAGAAAGGCACAGAATCACAATCAGACCAATTATCAGAACCAGAACCAATCTAAATACAAACTGGGTTGAGACCAGAATCAGAACTGGGGTGACTCACCAGTTTATGTCCAACAATGGATTTCTCAAACTTGCCATCATATGCTCCCCAGATCTTGATCAGCTTATCAGCAGCTGCACAGAAGCATTATCGTGGTTGGTTACTGCATAATTCATTTAACACTCAGGATGTGTTTGTGGAAACACTTGTTGACAAACTTCAGTTCAATATTCTGATTGTCCCTAAATGCAACAACATGTAGAAGTTTAAAAAAAAACAATAAATAACAAAAGAACAAACAAATTAATGAGCAAAAGAGAAGATCTAGTATCTAAAAATGATTCACCAAACCTTACTAAATTTATTCTGTACTCAGCAGGACAATATTCAGTTGTCATGTCCAGAAATGTAATAGATAGAAAGAGCATCCCCAAGGTAATAGCGGTGCTTCTCTTCTGCACTTGTTTATTTTTTTAAAATGACTTTCATTTGTAATTGTTTTTCATTGTATTACATCACCTGTAGCTGTTTTAACTGTTGCTTGGAATCAGTGTTTTCACTATGTTACTATCTGAATTGGAATTTTAAGTTTGACGTCTTATTAAAAGGCACCACTATTTCTGTTTACAGCAAGCTAAATAAAAACACCTCACGTTTTTTGTTCTTAAAATTAGACTGTTTTTTGAGTGTCAGTCTTCCACTAACATGTGAAAGTGTGTGTCAGTCTTACAGGAGCTGGCGAGCCACTCTCCATTTGGGCTGAACTTGACAGAGGAAACTGCCTTTGTGTGTCCAGCCAATGTGAACTTCACTGTGTAGTTTGGTTTGGCTGGGTTAGACTGGAAAACAAATAAACACAGACACAATTCAAATTTTATATACAACAGGGGTTATAAAAGGTATGCTGTATTAATAAATATATATCACACATAGACTATCTCAGCAGTGTATTATGGGTCTTTTTTTTTTGAACACTTTATTTTGAGGTTTTCAGTTATGCAAAAACAGTACAACTCATTCCCACAGACAAAGTAGTATAAATATAAACAATAAGGACAAAACAAATAAATACTAATAATGATAATAGAAAATAAAGAAAATACATAAAATCTATATATTATATATACTGTATATATATATACACACTACCAGTCTGTGTGTATGTGTATATATATATATAAATATATAAATTGTATATAACTGTGTGTCAGGGACATCTTAAACACTGTACCTGGACGTTATTATCAATTTATATTGAACCAGTTCGAGGTTTACAGAGTCTACAGCTGACAGGGTAATGTTCCGATATACTCAAAAAAAGGTTGCCAGATCCTTAAAAAGGTGTCGTATCTATTTCTTACAACATATATAATCTTCTCTAAAGGTCATCATTTCTGAAATCCATTTCAATATGGAAAGGGAGGATTCTGACTTCCAGGTTAATAAGATGCATTTTCTGGAAACAGTAAAAGCTATGTCAATAAATTTCCTGGAACTCTGAGTTAAATTCAAGTTTGTTGCATTAACTAAAAGACAGAGTCCTGGATCTAATGGAATCTGTGTTTCCACGATTTTAGTTAGCGTGTCACATATACCATACCAAAATGTTGTTACTTTAACTTATTGCCACGTGCAGTGTAACGTGGTATCCTCAGCAATACCACATCTGTAACAGATATTTGAAATTGAGGGATTGTACCGGTGTCATTTTTGAGGGTTGAGGTAAAGGTGAAAACTGCAGTTGACCAATTAGAATCTGGCATTAATAGTGGCAAATAAGCTATTCTGACACAAGCTAGAGCACAGGTCCTCATGTATTGTGATGCCCAGGTCAGACTCCCACCTCTCTCTTGATCGGTGTATGTTTTGTTTTGGATACTCTTCCATTATTGTTAAATACACCTGGCTAATAAAATGCTTTTGGGCCTTTATTATTGTGAAATATTTCCTCCGTCTTTGTCAGGTTAGGCAGTGTCATTTGTTCCCCCCAGGAATGTTCTCAGTTGTAAATAACAAAACAAGTGTTTGTTGGACAAGTCATATTTAGCTTTTAGTTGTTCAAAGGACATAAGAGTCCCATTACTATAGCGTTGTTATCAGAGAACATTGGTATGAGTTTATTTTTCCATAAGGGTGCTTTGGGTGACAAATCAACCTTCACTCCAATAATTTTATAAATTCCATACCATGATCTGATCAGGCAGATAAGTGGATTTTTGGTTTTACTAATACTTTTGGGATTTCATTTATAAATGACCTCTTCACCTCTTAATCAAGGTCATACATTTGAATTTGTGTCCAAGGGGGGGTCGAGTCTCGTTCAAATAAGGGTAAGTGAAATCTTTGTGCTGCCCAATAGTAGAATTTGAAGTTGGCGAGTCGGAGGCCACCCATCTTGTAGTCCGAAGAAAATTTCTCTATACTCATTCTAGGTACTTTATGATTCCAGGTGAATTCACTTATGCTTTTATTAAGGGTTTTAAAGATGTTACTGGGGATTGGGATAGGAAACGACTGAAATAAATACAGTATCTTTAGCTCTGCCACATAGGGTGAGGGGTAGGTCTGTCCACCTGTTGAGGTCTCTTTCTATTTTTTGGATCAATACAGGGAAGTTCAATTTAAACAGGTTTTTCAAGTTATTATTCACCTGGATACCCAAGTATGTAAACCCATTTGGAGCCCATTTAAAGGAGTTTGACTGGTATAGTTCACTCTGGTCAACTTTCACTTTTTTCATAGTTTACCTTGTTAACCTAACTGTTCAGGAGAGCTTGTAGCTTGATACATTGATTTGGGTCCGTGAGAAATAAAATTACAACATCAGCAAATAGACTAATCTTGTGAATTTGTTGACCAACCTGGACACCTTTTATGTCTGGATCTTGCCTCACTGCTTGTGCCAGTGGTTCTAAAGACAAAAAGCCCGACTGAAAGCGGGCAGCCCTGTCTGCTGCTTCATTGCAGTGTGATAGGAGATGGAATTATGCCATTCGTGGCTATCTTTGCCTGTGGTATGTGATATAGGGTTTTCACCCAATTAATAAAAGATGGAGCAAACCCAAAACTGTCAAGAACCTTTAGGAGGTATGGCCATTCAAGGCAGTCAAAGGCCTATATCTGTTTGGCCTATATTGATAAGTTTCAGGAGGAACCTATTTAGTCTATTGGTCAAAGCCTTAGAAATAATCTTAAAATCTGCATTAAAAAGGCTAATCGGCCTATAATCGTTTTTTTTTGGGGTTCTTATTTTCTTATGAATAACTGTTATCAAGGCCATTGAGAAGGATTCGGGCAGAGTTTGAGTTTCAGTTGCCAAATTTACAACATCCATAAAAAGGGGGAAATGTGGGTCTTTAAACTCCTTATAAAATTCAGGAGGGAAACCGTCTTCACCAGGCGATTTATTAGAATGTAAAGAGGAGATGGCTTTTTGATTTCTTTTTGTGTGAGGGGCAACTTATCTCCTCCTGTTCATCCTCTGATAATTTTGGTAGGTCTGTTTGTTAAAAATGAATCAATCAGGGGATTCCGTTGTATATAACGAGGAATAGAAGTTCAGTGATTCATTTCTTTTAGGTTTCCTGTCACATTCCCATTTTCGGTTTCTATGGAATTGATGGCTCTTGAGGCCTCTTCTATCTTCAGCTGCCAAGCCAGAACTTTCTGTGCTTTCTCCCCCAATTCATAATATCTCTGTTTGGTTCTAAGGATGTTTTTTCTATTCTGTAAGTGTTCAACAGATTATATTCAAGCTTTTTGTTTACTAACGATCGATATATTTCTCAGGAGCGTGACATTTGATGTTCTTTCTCTAACTTCTCCAACTCAATAATTTCAGCCATGTGTTTTTTCTTTAAGCCATTGGTGTAAGAAATAATCTGTCTTCTCAAGTAGGCTTTCATTGTGTTCCATATTACAAAGCTGTTGGGGGTGGAGGGGCAGTTTGTTTCACAAAAGAACTTAATTTGATCCCTAATGAATTGACAAAAATCAGGTTTCTTGAGCAGAGTTGGGTTCAGCCGCCATCTATATGGTCCCTGTACTTTCTCTGGTATTAACAACGAAAGCGTCAGTGGAGAGTGGTCTGAGATAATCCTAGGTAGATATTCTGATTCCAGGACTCTATAGGTTATTTGGTTGGATATAAGAAAAAAAATCTATCCTTGTATGGGATTTATGTAGGCATGAGTAGAAGGAATAATCCCAAGTTGTGTGGTGAAGATGTCTCCAGGCGTCACAAAGGTTTAGGTCTTTCATAAAGGCCAGTGTGGATCTGGCTGCTTTAGTTCTTTAGTGTTTGAGGACCTATCCAGAACTGGGTCAAGGCAAAAGTTGAAATCTCCTCCTATCAATACATTCCCAGAGCATTCAGATACTTTAAGAAATAATTCTTGAATAAAGGAGTGATAGTCGTAATTTGGGGCGTACACATTTAGGAGTGTCCAGGTTTCAGAGTACATATTACCTTGAATCAATACATATCGCCCAGCTGGATCAGAAATTTTTTTTTTCAATAGAGAAGGATAGATTTTTATGTAATAATACTACAGCTCCTCTTGCTTTTGAGTTGAATGAAGATGCATATACAGTCAGGTCCATAAATATTGGGACATCGACACAATTCTAATCTTTTTGGCTCTAAACACCACCACAATGGATTTGAAATAAAATTAACAAGATGTGCTTTAACTGCAGACTTTCAGAGGATATTTACATCCAAATCAGGTGAACGGTGTAGGAATTACAACAGTTTGTATTTGTGCCTCCCACTTTTTAAGGGACCAAAAGTAATGGGACAATTGGCTGCTCAGCTGTTCCACGGCCAGGTGTGTGTGTTATTCCCTCATTATCCCATTTACAAGGAGCAGATAAAAGGTCTAGAGTTAATTTCAAGTGTGCTATTTGCATTTGGAATCTGTTGAAGTCTACTCTCAATATGAGATCCAAAGAGCTGTCACTATCAGCGAAGCAAGCCATCATTAGGATGAAAAGATTAAATGTCCCTGTTCCATGCGTCAGTGAGCTCATCGCCAGCAGTAAACTTTTACTGAAGCTCATCTTCACCTTCAGGATGCAGTTTATGAATGAATGAAATGGCTTCTTTCCAAAGAAGAATCGTCGTCGGCCGTCATGGAGAATTCTCAACGTTGCAGGATGGAGCAGAGCAAACGGTATCTTCTTGGGCGCGAGCTCTTTCTTCACTTGATTGTATTCCTTCTGGCGTTTGACAACAGTAGGACTCACGTCAGGGAAAAGCATGACAGGTGTGCCACCATGTTGAATGGTGTTCTTCTCTTTTGAAGCAGCGACGTGCAGGACCCCCTCTCTGTCTTGGTACTTCAGAAATCTGATTACGATGGGTCTCGGTTTCTGGGGAAGCGTGCTCTGCATGCCCGCTCTATGATGATGGGTCGGGGAGGTTGGATGGCAAGTTTTTGGTTTCTTTCCCGTATCGCTCTGAAAATGTGAGTCAAGCTCTCACCTGGGTTGCCTCCCTCTTCGCCATGCTCGTGATCCAGATGCTAGCATATGGATGGGTAAGGCTAGCTTTAGCATCTTTCACATCCATCATAAGTGCTGGAACAGCAAGGTAGTTTAGCTTCCCTTTGGATCTGGTATTCATGCAATTACTTTAGTCGACATTGGTTCAGAGTTTGGATGGTATAAGTCAGTCAAAGGATAATTTTAACTGGGTGTTGTCGGGGGCTCTCGGAGGCACGTCCATCTATCCTCGTTGCATCATGTCATCCCCCTTGTATTACGGGTCTTGACAAGCACTAAAGGCAGCTCTTACTTAGGTTGGTTTGAGTTGTATTATACATTTAATTTCATAAAAGTGTCTTGCATAAAGAGAAACCAGAGGACATAAAAAGCTGACTACTTCCACCTTTCACCTGACAATGACCTTCTTCATAATGCTTTTACTATGGCTGCACCACAGATGCAGATGTGTTGTGTGAATAGGAAAGCAGAAAGCTCAAATTAACAAACATTACATATTGTCAGCACACATCTTATATTCCCAAAAGAGCATTAGGCTGAGTATAAAGTTTACAACATTGTCAACAAATGAATGAAACAGGAAAAAAGTATATCCTGTCCTCTCTGTTACTGACTATCATGATATTTCTCTTTTCTGCATTAGATTTGATGTTACACAGAAATTATCGACATGGAGAATTCCGATTAGCTGAAGTACTGTAGTATTTCCCTGGGGATTGCTAACAAAAGTATTAGTTTTTCTTAAAATAACTAACATTTTTCTGATTTGTCAGGTCTTATATATTTTCTTGTTTCATTACTCCATTTGATGAAGACATAATTAAAACTGTAACATTGTGAGGCATGGGAAACGCCATTCAACAATTTCTGACATTTTATAACTAATAGTCGATTAGTCGAAAAAACAATGGAGAGATTAAACGATTATGAGAATAATCGTTAGCTGTAGCTCTAGTTCAGTTAATCAGATCGCTTCTGAATTCAGATCCACTACACCTTAACTCGGTCCTGCATCAGATAAAACAATTGACAATTCGGTAAAAAAAAAATATATATATATATATATATATATAAGCCCATACTCACTTTACCCCCGGAGCCTGAGGGCTGTTTGATGTTCTCTGTCTCTGGTTTCTTCTCCTCTGTCGCCATGTTGTCTTGCTCCCGGGCTGTTAGCCGCTGTTAGCTTCTGTTTGTTTTGATTCTGTTGCAGCGGAGTTAAAGCTAAACCTAGCTCACGATGCTAACAGTAAGTTATATGTGGCCTCTACAGTTAAACTGCGCGTCAGAACTGGTGTAGTGTTAAAAAACAAACCCGAAATTAGATCCAGATATAGATCGGTTCCGACCTGATACAGAAACTTGTTGATGGTTCGTGAGAGGTTAGCCTGCAACTTCTGTTAGCCACAGACCAAAGTGTGGCGAACACGTATTCACTATTGCGCATGCGGACCATAAAATCATACGGCAGTTGACGAAGGTCAAAATACACACGAAATAAAATCGAATGAAATTCATAAACTGAAATAATGGAATTAAGTGCTTTTTATTTATTTATTTAGAAGACTGCACTTATTGGCTAAATCATAAACTAAAACTGTATGTTCACAAAAAGTTAAAGACATTCTGTGATAATTCATGTAGAGATGCTGACCCTACAGGGCAGACAGCTACATAAGAGTGTGTCATTAGCACAGCAATGAGTAGGATGCACAGTGACAACTCCTACAACTCACTCTCACTCACTCATTTTCTACCGCTTTATCCACTGAGTGTCACAGGGGTCGCTGGTGCCCAACTCCAGCTGACCATCACAGGGCGATCCTACAACTCTTAAAGTCATATATGGCAATTTTCCACTACACAATTCTCACACAACTCAGCTTGACTCTAGTCGTTATGTTTTGCTTTTTTCATTAAAGATAGTACTTGGCACCTGGTGATTTATTGTTACCTGCTCTGGTAAGGTCCCAAGCGTGCTGAGACAAAACTAAAGTATGACATTGACAGACTGACAGTCATTAATTGTCAGACAGTGTTGGGGTTAGTTCGGTTCACTGTAGATCAGTTAAAAGGACAAAAATCTTGAAAACATGAGTTAATCTCGAACATTTAGCAAAGAAATTTCTAAAATCTCAATATTCAACAGAGTCTGATGTATTTAGCAACAGCACTGCCTAAAGCTGGCGATCATGAGCTGAATCATACCAAAGTGAGTAGAGCCAAGCCAAGCCAAGCATGCTAGAACTGTAAAGTGGAAAAGCGCCAGAAAACTTGGTTTAAACCTGTCATACAAGTGGGTCATATAGTGGACCCAGCCAAAACCCTGGGGAATATCTATTGGGCTCAAAGATGAGAAGACCTTTAAAAAAAAATACATTTGACATGAAGAATCTGCCTTGGATTATAACTCATGTCTAACAGGTTATTTATAAATAACTGATTTTATCCATTAATCCATCATCAGTCTGACTCAGACCTCAGTCCTTGTGGTCAGGTGTAATTGATTCAGGCCTCAGTGTCCTTTCAGAAAAAAATAAGCAGATGAGATGAAGGTGGCTATGACAGCAGTTACTGACCCCACCCACCACCTGCTGCCATTACACAGTGACCAATCACAGCAGGTGACCAAGACTCCAGGCAGTTCAGCCTGCTGACAGTGACGAGATGTTGCACATCCTAGAGACAAGATCAGGTCCAGAGACTCTACAGATATACAAAAAGGCGGAGAGTGATGCGATGATAAAGAAGATAGTGATGGCTATTACAATAAATAATGAAAATACTCACGACTGTATGTTGTGATGCAAGATCGTAGTTTGAATCCGCTCTTTGTACCACTACAGTTAATAACTTCTGGTTTGCTGCATCCCAGCTCTACATAGCCACGTCCCTTGCCACGCCCACCACCTACATTACAACCAAAACACTGAAGACACACTCCTCCACACACACACACACACACACACACATTTTTATAATGTACAATAAAACAATAAAAACCTTAAACATAAGAAACTTTGAATATTTCCAAATAAAATACCTGATTTAAAGAATTTTGACATGTTAAAGAGGTTGTGTTCTGAAAAACTTATAGGATATGTGAAGTTTACAAGGTGTGTGTGCTTGTATTTACATTACATCACATCCTTACAGCAATATTTCATAGGGGACAATTCAAATGTTTTGTGGTGCAGCAACAAAATGACATAAACATAACAACCACAGTCATGTAGATCCAAATTCCCCTGACAGTACATATGATGAAATACTGTATGTGAGTCTTTGTATTGTTACATGGCTAACACTAACATTAGCAGCTGTTCACTTATCAGTGTATCAGCAAATTCCCTTATTCCTTTACCCTCCTACACTTCTGCAATGAAGTCAGTATCCTAACCATCTAGTCCTGTGTCGGTCTGCTGTCCAAAGGATGGATTATAACCACGGCTCTTTAACCACAAAGACTTTCCCCTGGACAGACATGCTGTTACGACTGTCATCAGAATGTTTTGTTTGTGGGTTTGTTTTTTTCCTTCTCTTCTGAATGAATGGATTGAGTGGTATGCTGTGAGTCAGGTGAGTGTATGCAAATAGGTGTGTGTCAGCACGAAGACTCCATTGGGCCGCTGCCACTGTCCTGATGCTGATTGGCTTTCCGCCATGATTACGTCAGCCTTTTAACTCGGCAAGATGGAGCGATCGATGTGAGGGGGAAATCGTTCTACTTCCGCTTGACCCAACCAGCAGCACGCTTAATCTTTGTTAATTCTTTGGACTTTGTAGGGATGGGCAGCCAGTTACTTTAAGTACTATTTTTGAGTCTTGAATATTGAATATTATAATATCTTTATGTTATGCCTTGGCTTCCCCTATACGGGGCATAAATAACATACACACGGAAGAGTGCTATTCTTCTGACACTGCATTGGTTTCCATTCTGACTAGAATTCCTATCTAACCTAACCCTGAGGACTTTAAGAATGAGGCTCTGATTCATTAGGACTGCATGAGGACTACTAGTCTAGACAAGGTCAGTGTTGATACCAGAAAAGGCCCTGCAGGGGTGAAACATTCACTCACTCACACACACAGAGAGAGAGTCTGGTTTCCATGGCTTCAGAGGACATTACATTTCCTGAAGTCTTATTCTAACCTTAACCATAACTACCACTGGTCTAATATGAACCCCATTCTTACTCTAATCATACAAAATGTCCACCTTGAAATGTAATAATTCACTTGCTTTTTGTGCCCATAAGGAAGAAAAGTCCCCATGAAGGACTTCATATATAGATTTAGGTCCCCACCACATAAGGAATACCAGGTACGCACACACACAAAAACCTGTTCTTACTGATTATTGACTGATATATGATCAATTATTATGACTGACTATCACTGGACCACATTGTATCTTGATAAAACAGTCCGTGAAGGTTAGACGTCAAAAGTCAACAGCTCATGTTTACCATTAACATTTAGAATGAGAACAGCTGTTGGTCAGAAACACAAACCCAGGAAACAACAGAGGCACAGTCAGACTGTACAGTCCATCTGTATGGCTTCAACATACACTCACCAAAACAATTACACTCAGTAGGACTTGTTCAAACATCACATAATTGTACAAGAGCCAGACGGGTGATTAGACTGAAGACTGATCGAAGGACTAACTTATCAGAATCTGCTGTGGCGAAAGAGTCTGAATGAAAATGTGAAGATCTTACCTGGCAGACAGGTGAGGGACAGAGCAGTGAGACAGCAGAGGAGCAGCTGAGAGGGTGACATGACTCTGACTGGGCTTCCTACAGACACTATCCACAGGGTTCACTGCACCACATGATTCACCGTTTAACCAACCAGGTCACAGATGATGACACAACAGTAACTAAACAGCATGACCTGTGATCAGACATCAGATATTAAAATTGTACTCCAGTAATACAGTTCCAATGTAGTGCTTTTCTAGTTTTGATGCCCACTTAAAGTACTTTGTTCTATAGATTTTCCATTCATTCTCATATACAAAATTGGCAGTCCTTTTTCTTTCCCACATCTACAATACACATGAGCTGCCAGCACAGCCATCATGAACAATCTATGGTGGGTTATGGTGGGTTTTATTGCTTTTATTGTCTGAATTAGAGGGTTTTAGGTTTCTTGGTAGTTCCGGCTACATTCTAGCTCTCTCTCCATCTCTGAACTGCCCTGTGATTGGTCAAAGTCTCCTGTCACCCTCTGAATCCACCTGTGATTGATGAATGACCCTGTAATGGAAGATGTTGCAAATGATGTAAATGGAGCGAAGTAAAGGTGCAGCAGTGTCGTTCTCTCTCTCAGATTTACATTATGAAGGAGTCGCACAGAGAGAGAGACGAGACAAAGCCAAAGCTAACCCAAGGGCCCTCATTTATAATAAACCCATAATATAACTGATGTATTTATGTCTCTCACTTCAAAATCATGCTCATGTTGATCTGTAACTTAACAGAACAGTGATGTTTGTAGGACAGTCTGCTAAAAAATATTTATATAAAATTTCCCTTTTCCTCTTGATGTCTCTTCCATACTACTGCAGTGTCCATAATGTACCACAAGGGGAGCAGTTTTGCTCCCCCCGTTTTACCATTTTTTTTTACTCATTAAAAACTATTTTCAACATAGGACAGATTCTTATTTCATCAAATTTTTGTTCATCCACACATTTGGGCTTCTTAAATATCCCGGGTGCGCGCACTAAGTGACACTATCCAAGTCTGTCCCGAATTGGCCTTGACTAGATGAAGATGAGCTGCGTTAGTGGAACGACATGGGAAACGGTGCTAGTTTGAATCTGACATTTTTTAAATGAACCAGTCTTTCTTTAGTGACTTTGACGGAATACCACCCTGTCCAAATATCCAAAGCAGTAATGAAACAAGGTTTATCAAAACAGTTTATTAAAGATGTTCATCTCAACGTAAACACAGTAACAAATAAAAAGTTCTAAAATGAAATGTTTGTGTTGTTTTTCATAACCGGTCCTAAAATGTGACCTCATCAGCTCTGTTACCTGAATGTTGCAGTCTTTAACTTCAATTAATTAATTTAACTAAGTAAAAAAATATATATTTTTGACAAAGGTTGAGGTCAGTGAAGTGCATCAATATGTTTATTGAGCCTGATCAGCTGAACAACACCTGTAATACCACACAGAGATCATGATCATATCACCAGGATACACTGAAAACTTTACTAGAAAACATTAGAAACTTTATTTACACCTGAGTCTCTCAGTAGTGAACAGGGAGCCAAGACACATGATCTGAACAATGGGTGAACCAGATTGGTCCACTACAGTGGGTCAGTGGGTGGAGCTTGGCTTCGTTTGGCAGGATGAGCCTCATCCTCCTCATCTCCTTCATCTCGTCCTCGTTTCCTTCCAGTGGCGTGTGACTCCACCTCCTGTGGGGGGAGGAGTCAGTGGGTGGGGTCATTTTTACAAACAGTGTACATGTGTTTGAATGTGTGGTTACCATAGAAGCAGCTTTGTCTCCTGCAGCAGCAACTGTGGGGACCTCTGCAGGGGGGGCACCTCCATCAGGGTACATGAGCCTGTGAGCCGTCGCAATCATCTCAGGATCCTACAAATATTACAGTGCTTTCACTCTGGTACTGTAACGTCTTGATGTAATTACACTGTGATACCCTAAATTCATGAATAATTGTTATACTGTGAACCTGAACCAAAATCCAACATCCGGGACCTGGAAATAAGATTCTGGACTGGGATTACAGACAACATCCTGAGACGCAGAAACTTGTTATGTCCCTTAACTATGAAGTGAGACTTCAGACTGGACTCTAGACTTGGACTGGAGACCTTAAAGCTGGATTTAGGACCCTGGACCAGGACGTGAGAACCTGATCCTGGATCCAGAAAGCATGAAACTTGTTGAGCTGGTTCGTTTGTATTTACAGTATTCTGAAGTACTGTGAACCAGGTAAGTTAGATACCTGTAACCACGGGTGCTGCAGAGCTGCATCTATAGTCATCCTCTTACTGGGATCAACGACGAGCAGCTTCCTCACCACATCTTTGGCTGTAACACACATACACACACAGTGTATTGCATTAGTTTTGCTGTAATACTAAAATCACATTGCAAAAGTGTCATAGTAGTGTTATAGCAGTGCTGCAGTATTAGTATAGTAGTATTACAGCAGTAGTTGGCAATTTTGTTCGAGTAAAATTACAGTAGTATTATTGTAGTAGTAGCAGTACAACTGCTACAGTAGTACTACAGTAGTTTAGTAATATTGCACTATTACAGCAGTATTGCACTTAAACTGTAGCAATGCAGTGATATAGCAGTAAAACGATAGTGGTTTTGCAGTAGCACCTTGGTCTGAGACACGTCTCCACTTGGACTGTACCATGGTGAATTCACCTCTGATGATCTGATCTGTGACAGAGTGCTGACCAAATTTCTCATGGAATGGAGGGTAACCACCGAGACTGAGAGACAGAGACACGGAGAGATGAGTAAAAACAGAATAATGTCATCAAACATCCAGTTACAGACAGACAGAGCAGAGGCAAGACAGGTTGGAAGGAGTGAGCGTACCAGACAAACAGGAGGACTCCAAGACTCCAGGCGTCCACAGCAATACCATAACCTGTGGTAGATGCATGGGTGAAGACTTCAGGGGCAAGGTAAGATGGAGTCCCACACAGAGTCCTCATCAACACGGCCTCTTCCAAGATCCTGGATTGGTTAAAGTCCGTCACCTGGGAGAGAGAGAGAGAGAGAAGTTTGTCAACCAAACAAGCAACCAACTAGTCAGTCAACATGATGACTAAATGTCTACCTTGATGAGACAGACGTCCTCATTCGAGGACAGCAGAATATTCTCTGGTTTTAGGTCTCTGTGTATGATGCCGTTATCATGAAGGTACTGCACACGCACATATGTAACACACACACATACACAGAAGGTTACTAATTTACGAATAAATGTTTAAACCCATTCACTTCTTAAAATTACCGTACACCCCTGCAACTCTGTTTCAGGTGTGTTCGGTACACCTTCACATTCAGACTGAGGAAGATAACGGAGCTTTTTTCGTATCCATAGTAACATCAGCTGTGCTCACCTGCACGGCTCGAAGCATTTGGTAAAAGTATAGCTTCGCCACAGACTCCTGAAGCTGCTGCTGAGACTTCACTCTTTGAAATAATTCACCTCCCTCCATTCTGAGGAAAACAGTACACTGGCTGTTCAAGGTCCATTTTTTAAATGTGGTTGTATTAAGTACTGATGTATAATCAGCATCTTATACAATGAGTGAGTTTAAGTCAAAAATATCTTGGGAATACGTTCCCTGTCTAATGGTGAAATAAAGCAGAAAGACTTAAGCATACATACATTTTACTAGGTGAACTTTTGGTTAAGTGGCTACAATATGTTCCCTAGTATCTCTCCTGGAACCCATGTTTTAATACAGGGGAATAGCACAGTGAGCTTTATGTGAAATGCTGACTGTCATACAACCAAACTTAAAACACAAAATCACTTGAAAAATCATTCTAACAGTTTGAAAATAGAAAGTCAAATGACATCTCACAGCTCCAAGACGATGAAGTAACTGTCCTCTGTCTGGTAGAAGTCCTGTGTCTTCATAAGACAAGGCTACAAGAAAGGACAGGGGAGGAGACAAGAGGAGTGCTGTTGGTGTTTGACCATATACTATCAGGAGTTTGCATCATGTCTCTTCCTCATTAATTTCAGACTCACATGATTTATTCTCTGTAAAATTTCGATCTCTGTCTGTGCATTTCTTGTTGCTGTCTGTGATTGGACAAAAAATGAAGATGCATGGATTAAATTATCTTTGACCACTGTCCCTGGCTGGAGAGGGACATCAGACCTTCACTTTACAGCTACATATTTAGATCATGTTTGTAGTTCTGCTGTTATAGTCAGGGGAAGAAAAAATTGAAAGGAAGGAAGGAAGCAGAGGAGAAGACTCACGCCTTCAGACTTAAAGTTGTTCTTGTTTATTATTTTCACAGCAAATTTGTTACAGCTCCCTCTCTCAAAGGCCAGTTTGACTTCACCACAAACTCCTCTGAAATACACACACACACACACAATAAAAATGTATGGTGAGGCGCAGGAAGTGACATCACAGCAGTGTTAAAAGTGTCACACTCACGTGCCAATGCGTCGAGTCAGCAGATATTTCTCCTGAAGCTCTTTAGGTAAATGAGACTGATCATCAGACATCAGGTCAATGAAAACAAAGACTGAAGACATACACAGAGAGAGAGAGAGAGAGAGAGAGACTGATTTAGACAAGGTAGTCATCTTATTTTATCAATACTTTTACAGTTATTTTTGCAGTGACTGGTTGATTATTCGCAGGGTTGAGAACATTTTTACAGTGTTCTACAGGGTTCCACAGACATCTAGAGGTCATGCCTAGCTTCTACACATCTCTATGGGAGAGGCTACATTTCTGACCTTTGTTACGTTGCTCAGCCAGAGCAAGGACAGCGTTGTTGACCAGAGGAAGCTTTTTGTCTTTACCGATTAGTATCCCATCAACAAAAGTCCCATTATTACTGTAGTCCTCCACAAAGACCTCACTGCCCATCTGACAAGACGGACAGCCAGAAAGACAGAGTCAGATAGACGCAAAGACACAGCCTCCCATCAGACTGCACTTGTGCCAAAGGCACATGCATGATGATGAGTGAGTAACAAGTAAACAGTAGTAGTGGTAGTTGTCATAGTTCTTGGGAAGAGAGGGAGAAGTTGCATTCGAAGTTAAAGTTGTGGTAACATAGTAATTTTACCCTGTAGATCTTAAAGTGTCTCTTGCTGTAGATTCTGGCCCTGGTGGATCCTGGTTCATCAGGATCATCCAGGATGTAGTTACACTTGGAGCCACGTCCAAACAGGTAGTGGTCCTCTATACAGTCTGCAAACAAACACAGTTTTACATAGTATTATTGGATGTGAGGATTAGAGCATATGCACATACTGTATTAGATTAGATATTGCACACATTACTTTCTTTTTAAATTCATAAACAAACTGCTGCTTCACTTTTATTATTAGTAGCATTAAAGGTTTAACATACACTATTTTGGTGCCACTAGATGTCGCAGTTGAGCACACCATTGAAACATAATGATGAAAACATAATGTTTTCATCAATGTGCTTGTACTGTTCATTATTATCCATGTGCACTGTTGCAATCGAGCAGACCCAATGATGTTGTGTTTACTGTATACTGTATCCAGGACATCCTGAAGTGAAACTCAGTGTTAACAGTGGTCATAAATGATGTATGCTACTAAAACTAATAATAATATGCGTGTTATAAGCAGGTTATGTGACAACTTACCAAGGCTTCTGAAACCTCGCGCCATGGGTAGCAGGCGGCCCCAAGGTTGTGGTTCAGGCTCCTCTGGGACTGATGCCAGAGTGACAGGAATGGTGTCCAAGCTGCTCAGTGTCCCAGACCCACTGGATGACTGACTGGCTGAGGTTGGTGCGCTGGATGAACTAGAACCAGTCTGGGACTGGGACTTGGGCTGGGACGGAGACTGAGTGGAAAAGGCCTGTGATGGGGACAGGGTGGACTGGGCCTGAGACTGGGTGGACTCAGGCTGGGTGGCAGACTGGGAGGTTTGAGGTTGCTCACCCTCACACGAAACCTCCTCAGACATTTTCTAATTACAGATTAGAAATATCAAAACAACATATTAGAAATCAGAACTAACCACAATTAGAATACATAAGATTATATTTATCAGGCCCTTTTCCAGACTGCATTAAAGCTGCAGTTGTCATGGTGGTGGAAAAATCATCCATCGGTCATTCAAATATATTTTAGTATTGTAGCCATCATTCCTGATCTCTCAAATGAGCACAGGCAGACCCATGTATGTGCAACAGATGACCCGAGGCTCTTCTCAGGTCATCTCTTCATGTTCAAACTCTTTATTACTGTCTAAACATTCTATTGCATTTATTTTCCTACTTGCTTTTAGATTATTTTCCCTTTCATAGGTTCCTTTGCAGTGTAAAAAAATGGTGATGCCTGAAGGAACCTGTATGCAGAGCAAGTGTAGACCTGCTCTCTCTTTCTCTAACTGTCCTATAATTGGTCAAGCCTGTTCAAAATTTTGTAATATTACAACAAACAACTAAATGATGCAAAGTTTTGCTGTGCGCTTCGTGTCACACGGCGTGAACAGAGCTGAGAGGAGGTGCAGAAAAAAGTGTTGTCAAGTTCACCACATCACAATGGAGTCAGCCCTACTACTCTTATGTGCACCTGAAAGATTTATGCACACACAACTGTGTCTGTCCATCCACACATTCCTCGCTGTGTCTCCTACTTTTCCCACTGCAGTGAGATATGGACGCTGGAGTGAGGTTTCATTCTAAACCTCATTGTTTATTCTGAACATGTTTCTGAATCTCTTTCAGTTGCACTTATTTGCATAAAGGCACACTTTTCCACCTACCTCAAGAGATGATAAACTACTGACATAAACTGTGACAGTAGTTTATCATCCCCCCCCCAGCTGCCTCCCCGTGCCCATGGCTGGAGCCGGACCTGATGTTTATTTGTTTTCTGACACCAAGTCATTTTAACCCTCATAATGAACCGAATGTTAACGAGAACCAAACGACCCGGTTTGACATATAAGCCACATTCATTCATATGAGCCCGCAGAGCTGCCTCACGTCACCGAGGAAACGAGCCGTGTCAGATTATTAATGCCAAAACACGAGTCGAACACTCACCCGGTTAAACGTTTCGCTCCGCCGGTGTGTGCTGTTCACGGACACCGTTAAACTCGACACGTGTCGAAGGATTTTACCGGGATGTAGTCAGAAACCGATTTCCTTGTAGCATACCGTATCTTTACGTCATGCGATGGCTGCAGCCAATGAGAAGCTAGATAAAGGATCGCGTGATCTTGGAGTCGCCCGGTGTGTTTCCGGGTGTGGGTTTGTGCTGCAGTGGAGACGGCGGGAGCCGAGAGAAGACGACGAGGTCAAATGTGACTGTGCCCCCCCCCCACACGTCATTATGTCCAGACAGAGGACATCTAAGACCCTGATTATCACGGACGGTGAGTCCACGTTCACGTCAGACCAGAATACGTTCGTTATAATAATAATAAAAACAGATCGCAGTCCACTTTCAAATTCACAGGGAGTGTGTCCACAGTTTAACGGGAGTGAGACAGACAACATGTGGACTCATCATGACCACTACTGTCTTATTCAGTGTTTGGTTTAAGTCAGATCTACGTCTAAGTAATAAATGGGGTTTTCATAGTGAGAATGAGCTGACTGTCAAAATCAGCATTGCTACATCATGAGGGTCTTGATCCCTGTCAGGATTTTGGTGCCTGATAGGACACCAGACTTTGACTGTCAGAGCTAATTGCATGCACAGTACGTCTCTGAGAACCTCCTTAGCAATAAACCTTATTCTGATACTGATTGAACTGAAAATTACTCTTCACCTTTTTTCTTCTCCAGATGAAGAGATGCAGCCCGGGGAGCTGAACCCTTTCTCCTTCAGAGAGTTTCTACGCTGGAAGAACCAGGACCAGGATCAGGACCAGGACCAGGACCAGGACCAGGACCAGGACCAGGAGCGCCAGGCACTCAGTGAGGTAGGGAGACCACAGAGTTTGTGACAAAGTTGTTGTTTCACTGAATCACTGTGTCTGTTTCTGTAGTCGCTCTGCTCTCACGGCACGTTTGGTGTTGGGACCTCAACCATTGAGTCTGATGTCCGAGGCCATTTCTTCCATGAGCCCTCTCTGGCACCGCAGGTAGGATAACTATGTCTTGCAGTTTGCTCACTGGTTTAGGTTAAATCAGAATTTCTCTTGAACCTGATGGAAAAACACCCAAAGGGTAAAAGAAACAAGGTTTCATGACACAGGGAAAGACTATACCTAAAATTTAAAACCAACTTTATTTACAACAGACTCAGTGGTGTCTCCACAGCTTCTATAGAGGTTTTCAGGTTCACCATTAGTTACTCACATGAAGTAACCATAATATAAATAAATAAATATCAAATAGTAGCACTGTTTCTATCTGTCCAATCAGGAGGAAGAAGAGGAAGAGTGGGGGCGGAGCTTTCAGTCCGGTGCAGACAGCACTTCATCTCTCTGCACAGAGGAGGAGGACGATGATGAAGAGGAGACCAGGTCAGTGTAGAGTATCTGCTGCTCTCTTGACTGGTTGGTTTTCAGTTTCCTCTGGTTCAACCGTCAGGACAAATGATTATCAAACTCCTTCTATGGCTACTGTTGTGTTATTTTGAACAGATTGAGGGTCAGAGCTTATATTTTTTTAACAGTCAGCTGTAAAATCAAACAAATAATTTAAAACTGAACCTTCATCATAACGTAGTTTGAGCTGGGCCTCACTCAAACAGGTTCTCCTCAAAACCTGATGTGCAGCAAAGAGGAGGAGGAGGAGGAGGAGAGAACTATGAAGGGGACGATGAGACCTCCATGGCAGAACCCGGCTCTTCCCTCAGGAGAAGGACCGGAAGGAGCAGCCAGATACAACAGGTAACACAGAAAAAAAGGGTTTAATGACCAGCAGAACCTCAGAGAACATTTAACTGAAAACATGGAATAAAGAACAAAACAGAGGACAGGTAACATGGAGTAAAGAACACTTCTGAACAGAACTACCTCTATAGATTACACCAGTTACCACTATTGCTCCGCATTAAATTACTTAAACAGATTGTGTTTTAGGACTTTTTGACCTCAGCTGCAGACAGTAAAATGCCTTTAGTACATAGCCTTACTTCGAGCTACTTCCATCTGTCCTAAGGTTGTTGTTTCACAGTAATTATACATTTTCTATAAGCTCTTTGGTGTTTCATTAAACAGAAAATCATTTTTCAAACATTCAAAGGTTCTATACAGGCAGCAACAGCTGGAGGAAGCTAATGTTTACACAGTATTGTTGAAATGTGCACACAGTGTGTGTGTGTGTGTGTGTTACAGTTAAAGGAGGAGAACATGTTGTTAAGGAGAACCGTTCAGAAGCTGCAGAGGAATTCAGAAGCTAAAGAACACAGGTGATCAAACCACTGACCAATCCCATTATAGCACAGATGAACCAGTTAAGAAAAACAGAGAATTTACCCATCACGTCTCTGGGTCTGTACTCTCCCTCGTCAGGGTGCTGGAGCTGACTGAGGAGCTGCTCCACAGGAGGCGTAAAGAGGAGAAGGAGGCTCAGGATCTGGAGAGCATGGTTCAGTCTGTGGAGCAGAACCTCCACCTGATGACGGTGTGGACTACGACTAGTTTCAGCTCAGTCACGTCACAGTCAGTCAGTTCATTCACATCAGGAATGAAGTATCTACTGAAGCTTCATGTTAAAGCTTTGGTTGGCAACATATGTTATTCCATTATAACCTTTCAACGTAAGGTAAATTAAGTATCTAAGAGAGAACTACACAACTACACTTCTGTCTAATGCACAGTCCATTAGACAGTTTATTCCAGTAAGTCTATCTGGCCTGTGACTGGAGACTCTGACTGAGTAGAAAAGTTGTCATTTGCAGCATGGGCAAAAAAGAGATAAAGGGAGAGTCCAACAAATAAAATAAGTGTCAGTATGGGTAGAGGCTTTCAAACATGGGGAGATATCTGTCATCTGTTGTGTCTGTGTTCATCTGATGTGAGGAGCTAGACACAGATGATTACAGAATTAAGTACAATTAGATATATTGCTGCATGTTGGGTAAATGTCAAGGATGAAACAAATGATCCCTTATAATGTATTTTATGACCTTGTATACAGCAAAAATTTGACCTTTTTATAGTTAAGTTCGACTTATCTATTTGTATAACAGAAGCGAGCAATGAAGGCTGAGAACAGTGTGTCCAAACTGAAGGCAGAACTTCAGCAGCTACAGGTAATTGCTTTGGTCATCATTCATTTAGATTCTTAATATTTTTGTAATCATTCCCTGAATTGGAGTGAAAAACAGCTGAATTTTTCCAACCCTAATGCAGATAGAAAGTGCTATGATAAGTTCAGGATGAGGCAGTGATTCATCATTAGTGCATTATTTACTCTCTTGTGTTAAAGACTAATAATATTTTTGTCACAGTGAAACAAGTTGGTCAAAAGTTTTATTTGAACAGAGACTCAGTTTGTCACCTGACAGATAAAAACAGATTCTTCACTTTACTGTGATGATGGTGATCCTGCTGTGTTGCACCTGAGTGAAGCGGTTAATGGAGACCTGGCTATAGAGTGTGAATACAGTGTGCATATATGTGTGTGTGTGTGTGTGTCTGTTTGACATAGGTAGAGGTGGACTCGCTGCGGTCAGAGAATGACAGTCTGAAGGCTGCAGAGTCTCAGGTCATTATGACAATGAGACAAAATGCACAGGTGGCGTCTGAGTATTTGAACAAAACAGCAAGCCACGCCCACACCTCCATCAGGTCAGTACCTGCCATCAAACACACAAGACATAATTGCAACCTGCTTTTGAAATTAGTAAAATAAACTGTTAGTGTAGCTCATCACCGCCTGTTTAGATTCAGAATGAGCATGAATATTATGTGCAGGAAGTGTTTAATGAATCAGTTTAGTCAGATTTTTTTCATCTGTCTTTGACCCAGTTGTCTGTCTCTGACCTGTCTGTCTGACCTTGCCCAACCAATGCCTATATATAATTGCCTATAGCATTGGAATTCTGTGCCTTAAACCTTTGTCCGTCTGTCTTCAGTCAGCTGTTGGGGGAAGCAGAGACACTCCGTCTTGTCTCACAGCTCCTTCAGTCCATCGACAAGATTTCCAACATCAGCTCAGAGTCCTGAACCCTTCCAGAAAACACCTTCACCTTCCCTCTGATGGACTTGAGGATGTGGTTTTCATGGAAACAACACATAAAGGACATTCTGCGAGTCTCAGTCCACACCTGTACTGAAGCATTGATTGCATCACAGCAACTGGGGGACTTCTGGTTCCTGATTGGTCCATTTGTTGAACATTGTCTCTCTTGAGAACAGACTGATGACAGCGACACAGTAACAGACAGTGACTGGAATGTGGTGTTGATTACGCAGCTGTGAATATTTCCCTCTTATTAAACCTCTCTGTTTATTAAATACTTGAATGTCTCGTCTGTTACACCTGTACCACCTATACCTGTTGCTAGAGGAAGGAACCAACACTTATGTGTGACATCACCACTGTAACCTGTGACATCATTGCCAACTTCTCACACACCAGTCTCATCCATGTGCATCAAAAGACTGCACCTCTGTCTCAGCATCATGCCATACCTGTGGCATTGCTGACCATGTTCGCTTCTGTAGATTTTAAATGAAGTTTTGTTACCAAGGTAACCACTACCATGATGCATTTACTTTGTAATATGAGGTACTGACACAGTCAGCGCCGACTTTACTGTGTGTGACCACTGTGCAGGAACCAGTTTGAGAATCCCATGCTCATTCTCATTTGGTCTCACATGACTGCCAGCATGGTCACTAGGAATAAAATATTTTAGCCACTTTTGAACAAAAGTATAATCCACATCTGCTTCATTAGACAGCCTTTTTTGGCTGGAAACTGCTCACTCTCCCACACCAAAGTCCACATTAAAGAAGTCACTTTTTTGCTCACAGGGACACAGGGGCTGCTGGTTTACTGCTGCCTCATTTCGGTGAGTTTGTGTCGCACCTTGACAAAGGATTTCATACATGAAAATCGCACAATCCTCAACACATTTGATTTTACTGATGGAGGCTGCAGAGTGGATCGACAACTCCTGTGTGCTGTGATGTAATTTATTATTTATGGACTTTGGAGGCAAGAGTGGGTTGTTTTCAAAGTGAGATGGCACAACAGCAACAAAAAGCAGATAATGTGAACTTAAGCAAGTGTGGATTTTATTCAGTGAGCCTTTTGTTTATGTGTTGGTACCTTCTAACTATCCCTCTGGAGAACAACAGTTTCTGGAAGATCGGGAGAACCTAATACTCTCACTGTTTTCACTTTGCTCTTCAGCTGAAGCGCCTTCTTCTTTAACTCATGCCTTCTTCTTTAGCCCTACCCTATTTTAGCTACAACTAAATGTGTGTGGATCAATGTGTCAGTATAAGGTGTGTGTGTCAGCGTGTCGCGTGTGTTAGTGTGTTGATGTGCATCAGTGTGTCTATTTGTTGTTTCCAGTGTTTGTTCCACGTCTCTATTCCACTCAGTTGTTTTTGTTTGTCGACATCTGAACGCAACAACTCTGACCTGAACAGCTGTTCAAACCGCTGAAACACACACAATGACACAAATTAATCACATACATGAAGGAAATAATTGTTTTGTCTTTTTCCTGTGTGTGTACCTTCACAGCAGCGTCTCTCTGTTCTATTAAAGTCACATGTCCCATGGTGCACCTGGTTGTGGTGATGGATGGTGTAGGTGCTGGCTCAGTGCTGCTACAGGGCGACAGGGATGGGACACCAGGCCAGGTCATGACACACACAAACACACACTTGTATATACTGTACATTCAGAAGTGTTGTGAGTTCACAGCTGTGATGTAACAGGCCCTTCAACTGTACCTGTTCCCTGTGTCTGTTGTTTGTCCTGGTTTAGGTGCTGTCTCTGTAGTAACAGTGCTGTCTGAGTGTTGGTGTGACATTGGCTTGGTTTCTATAGAGACAAAAAATACTGATGCTACACCCTTGAGAAGAATCTGTGCTCATGCCTTGGGATACGCCATTATTGGTGACACTGTCATTACACCTATGACACGCCCATGGCTACAAACCTTTCTTCTAATTGGCCAGAGCTCACGTATAACTAACCCCAGACACAACACCCTGGCTGCAAGAAAGGATCCTAAGTCTGAGTGAAGCTCGCAGGTCAAAAGTTCAAAGATTACCTGCTGGTGTGAAAAGGTCATCCAGCAGAGAGAGCAGTTTCTCTGTCAGAGAGTGCAGTGAAGTCATAAACTCCTTTCCTCGGGCCTGGACACACTCCTGTGCACGCGCACACACACACACACACACACAGTCCTGTTGTAAGAAGAATCTCACCCCTGCGTGTCCTATATCACCTGTATCTGTCTCACCTGTAGTTCCATGTGTGAGCAGCAAATGGTGTTGTGCAGCTGCTGCTGTCTCACCTCCTCTTTGCTAACAACCATTTGCAGCTCATTTTCTCTAAGAGACACTCGCAGCTGCTGGACGTTCACCTTCTGAAAAAAGAACACAAACTGTCTCACACAGATTGAATAGACACCTGATCAACACTGACACGAGACTCAAACCTTGTCTTGTTCACTGGCTGCCAGACACTCCTCCTGCTTCTTTCTGAGTCTGCCTACCATCTCCATTAACCCTGTCTCCTGCTGTTGCTCATAGTTTTTGATTAAAACAGAGGGTAATGAATGCAGCAGGTCCTTGAACACAGACTGCTGGTTGGCCAGGGCTGATAGGCAGACAGAAAAAGAGGGACTGTTATTTACTATAGTTAAACCAGTTTGAGTTTCAGACCGTACAGTAGAAATAAAATACACAGATTGTCAAGGTCAGCAACAGTTTACTCATTTTACTGCATTTTGCACATTATATTGCTATTCTTTTTCCTTTTTTTAACTGTTTCCAGATATTTTCACGACTGCTCTATCAGCCCTTAAATTGAACCTTTGGGGACAAAATGTTTTTTTAAGCATTTAAATGAATTACAATGATTTAGGATATGTACATTCAAAAGTAGAGATAAAGGGATGTAGAGGACTATGCGAGGAAAGGAAGACCACACTCTGCCTGTGCATTTTACCACAGGTAATTTCTGAATTCTCTTTCTGGAGAAAATTTCCCATGAACTGCTGTTGACTTTTCATCTCTTGATTGCATTTTTACACTAAGCAGTTAGTGACCGTTACGATTCACAATGATGTAAATGCACCATAAGTTAAAATAAGTCTCACTTCTCATTTTTACAGCACAACAAACTTGATATACACTGAGTGATTTTGGACACAGCATTGTATCAAGTCAGTGTATCAGGCTTTTATGTGCTGCCTTATGAGAGTTTCCATCTTAACAAAACCGGATTCAGAACCTATTCAGACCTGACCCAAACATGGTTGAGTTTAGACCTACATAGTTCTGAAGATAGGGTCAGGTTCATGTGGGGGTGGTTACTTTTTCTGCTTGTGTCCAGAAGCTTCATGGCCTGTTCCTGGTATCCCAGCAGCCTTTGCTGCATGCTCTCAGCCCATTGATCCAAAGACTCAGGAAGCAGCTGAAATCTGCTGTGATGTTCACTCTGGTAAAAGTCCTGAGAGACAGACAGCGAGAGAGAAAGACAGACAGAATAACATGATAGAAATGGTGCAATAGAAGAGAGACCCTTTGTTTTAGTTGAAGTCATACACTGTCTGAGACATTTTCAGGTCTTTCGCAATGAATTGATACAAACAGTAACTTAAAATCAGACTGTGTCTCATGTTTGACATGTGTCCTACTTATTTCTATCCTCTAACAGTAGTAATGTATGGTTCATGCTGTCTCTTACTTCTGCAGCCAGCAGGAGGACATTGTTGGCTTTCCATAGAACAGATTTTACTGTGGACATGAAGGACCTGAAACACAAAGACAGAGATAGGGGCAGTTTGACAGAGGATCCAGAATGTGTCAATCTGAGTCTGGCCCTGCCTGCAGCCCACCTCCAAATTAATACAAAAATATTCAATTATTACAATGATATGGTGCTGACATGAACTAAGCTCAACACTGTAATGTAGTCAGATCACTTAGAATGGCACATCCATGTATCACTTGTCAGAGGCCCAGATGGTCTGCACCAGGTCCACATCATATACACTTTCAAGATACTTACTGTGGTTCCTGTTCTGGTACTGGTCCAAAGATCTGGAACCTTCGGTCAGTCCTAATGGACCTGCAGCTCCTGTGACTCAAAGACACGGACACACACCATCCAGCCTGTTATAAGTTATGTCACTTTTACTCTGTGTGTGGGCGTGTGCATGTGTGTTTGTGTTTGTACCTGCGTGCACTGACAGACTCAGTACATCTTTGATGGATACGTTGGACAGAACTTAAACCTGCAGACACATAAACATGTCAGCTGTCAGTATATTGGCACTGGACAAAACAAATCTTTGTAAATGAATGATAGAACAGCTGATAAGTGAGGACAGGACAGGATGATTTTAGTGTGTGTGTGTGGTCTTGTATGTGTATCTATGTGAGAACCAAAAGAGGTTATAAACCTGAGGGAGTGAGGACATTCTGGGAAAGTGATGGCATTTTGGCTGGTCCTCAAATTCTGTCACCCCTTAAAAGAGCTTTTTGAGGGTCAAGACTTGGTTTTAGGGATAGGGTTAGGGATTTTGTTGTGATGGTTAAGGTTAGTGTAAGGGCACAGGGAATGCATTATGACTATGAGTGTCCACACAAAGAATGCAAAACCAGTGTGTGTGTGTGTTTGTTTAGAAGTTTTGTCATGTTATTGTTGACAAATGGAGTCAGACCTGTTCTCTCTCTGTCCTCTGTTGCTGCTGCCCCCTCCTGGGCCAAAGACAACCTGAGGTTTCCGGAAAGAAGAGGAAGTTTTCTTTATTGGTGTTGACAGTTACGTCCAGCTATACGGCTCTTGACATCAGCTGAAGTTTGTACCTGTTGAGGAACTTGATGATGTCTGCAGCTGGGTCATCAAGGACATTCGCATCTGGTTTGGTTGGCTGCAGTAGACCAGGAGATGGAACAGATTGGTTGCCCTTCCTTGACTTTGGAGAGGCTGACAAAGTGAGGTCTTCCTACACAAACAAAGCACTATTAGAAATAGACATAAGTAAAGTCAGGTAGTCTTGCTAGACATGAAGTTGTCTCAGTTTGCCAGGTTCAAAGGTAGTTCACACAGTAAAAAATCTTTCATTGTTAGTCCAGTGGAAATCCACATGGGCTTAAGAAACACCAGATAGACAGGAGATGGGTGAAAAAGACAGCTTGTGTCTTCCAAGTACTAAGAAGGGATAACCTACCTGTTCAAATATTAGATAATGAGAGTGCCTCCTCAATTCTTCACCAACTGAAGACACAAGACAACACATCTGATCTGGAGACACCTGCAGACAGATAAAGACACAGACTGGTCAGAGAGTCACATGGCATTTCATAGATGGATTTCCAGTTCAACAGACAGTTTTTAGTACAAGAAAAGTAGTAGTTCTGTTTACCTGCATATCCTCCATCATCCTCCTCATATCCTCCAACCTGCTGCTGATCAATGACTGATGGTGGTTACAACAGGCAGCCTGCAGACAGACACGCAGGACAGAAAGATAGGTGAGGTTAAGAGATCCAGACAGACAATCAGATAGACAGGTCAGACATAATGTACATCGATAGAGACAGACAAGTACCTCAGCTCTGATCTGAATTTGCGTACTGTTGATAATTTTGTCGATCTTCTCAATGAATTTCAACTCAGACATTCGCAGAGAAAGTTTCTCCTCAATCTGATCAGAGACTTTCTTGACCTGGAGGAGGACAACTCATCTTTACTGGACAGCTTGATACCTGTCTCACAGTCATAGTGAGACAGGTATCAAGTGTTTAGCAAGAGTGGTGTGGTGGCGAGACATTAGTTGACCTGCTGTAAACTCTTGGACTCAAACATCTCCACCTCAGAGCAGATGGACTGCTCCATTACAGTGATGTGTTTGGTTTCCTCCTTCAGTCTCATCTGAAACATCTTCAACTCCTGAGGAGCAAAATCGCCTCCTTCACTGAACAACCTGCAGGATGAGAAAACATACACTGTCACTGTTACGTCTTTCCTTGTCACATGAGTGCTCAGTGTTCAGATGAACCTAAAGGAGCTGAGGAGGCCTGTTGTTTTGTTTCTGACTTCCTCCAGTCTGATCTGGACTGTGCCTCTGAAGGCAGTCTGACAGCTCTGGGTGTGTTTGATGTGTTGATCCACACAGTCCTGCAGGGTGGACCCCAAAGCCTCCAGCCTACAGAGAAACACAGAGACCTGTGATGAATGTTTTTCTCCATCAGTAAGATGACCACAGATTGGTGAGATGACTGCAGATCAGTTGTTACTGTTGGCTGCTACTGGCACTCAGGATGTTGTCCTCCATTTTGGACATAGTGACAGTGAACTCCTCGTTTTGTTTGCTGATGGAGGTCTGCAGCTCCTGCAGCTCCATCCTGCAGGAGGTCAACATATCCCTGACCTCCCTACAATGAAGTTCCACATGTTCGCGATGAAGCAGCAGCTCATCTGAAAACACAATGAAAGATGAGGGTTTGATTTTTTGGAAAATTATCTGGAAATATATACTGCTCTTGTTTTTGCTTATGGGGATGGTTAATCACTGTGAGTTCTATCAGATGGTATGATTTTATTATCTTACTTTATTAACAAGGTACTGATTTACAAGTCAGTCTTACCCAAGCGAGGTTGATATACGTGGGTGTGGATGTGATGGGGATTCAGCAGCTGCAGTTGGAGCTCTTGGTCCAAACATGCCGCCTCCTTCCTGTCTGTTACTATAGCAGCAATTGACTCAAGGATGCCATGGAAGTGCTGCTCAAATTTATCCAAGAAAAGAGTACGAGTCCTGGACAACAAACACACACAAAGCTAGCCATACAGGGTGTGTTTTTGTCTGTGCCATTTGGACCTTGTGAGGACATTCTGGCTGGTCCTCACAATATTAAACGGCTTTTTCTTGGTTAAGACTTACATAGCTTTAGTGTTATGGTTAGAATTAGGATTATGGATTGTGTTAAGGTTAGGAAAATGGTTAGTATCCTCAACAAAAATGCTGTACAAGAATGTGTGTGTGTACTGACGTGCTCAGTGTGTGTGTGAGCAGCTCCGAAGGAAACAGGCTCAGATGCATTTCCTTTCTCAGGTTTTCTTGCAGGTTAGGGATGGGGCATCTGAAGGCAGGAGCAGTGCAAGTCACACTGCTTGATGACGTAAATGTGATATAGTTGCTTATGTCATAGAGATCCAGTAGAGAGGATTCTGCCTAGAAACACACACATTTTTATTCTTTGTACCAATAGACGGTTAATAATTGTTTGTCAATCACTGATCAGAGCTTCACCTCACTCAACCAGTTGTGAGAAGGCTTGACAGGGTCATCATCGTTTTGACAGCTGATTGGATGATTATGTGTCATCTCCTCTGGTTTCTCCTTTTCAGCCTCCTTGCTGACCTCTACACAAACAATAAAAAATAACACTAGACAAAAAAACAAAGGAAAACAGGCAAACAAGCCACACAATTCAACAGACTAATCCTTCAATAAAATGACAATTTAAAAAAAAGTAAAAATGAAAAAATTATCAAAAATTAAACCACAAGCCAACATACAAAAACAGATAAACAAATAAACAGGCCGAAAGTCTGACTCAGGCAAGTGGATTCCATTGATGATAGGTGAAACTTCTGCAGTTCATCTGGACCCTGAGGAGGTTGAAGAGGATGAAAAAGGTATAGAGGATGAGAAGGATGAAGAATATGAAGATGAAGATGTGTGGTTGTTATGGTTACCAGTGTGTAGGTGTGTCTCAGGTGGTAGAAAGAGCTCAGGCTGCTGCTGTAGGAGAGAAGCTCGTCGAGAAAGAGCGATGGGAGACGATCCCACACCTCCCACTGATCAGAGATACACTGACTATAGCTGGACACACAGAGTCACTGTATTATTGTGTGTAAGAGCACTGCACTGTATTATTCTAACTACATCAAACGTATGTAAATGTTTGACAAATGTGACCTTTTTTTTCTAAACAGCCTAAACAAAGTGATATCCATTACCTTAAAAATACCCAGTTAATGTCTAACTCTAACCTTACCCTAAGCACAAGTCACATCTTAACCCAAAACTTTAAGTCCCTGTAAAGAGAAAAAAAATCTCAGAAAAATGTGTTGACGAACTTGCCAAATTTGAATGATTAAAAACAAGAGTTAAAAAATGGTTTCAATTCATGTAAAATTCAGCCACATTCTCTCCTCTGACAGAGGAGAGAATGTGGCTGAGAATGTGTGGGGACACTTTAGGAGCAGGCACACACATACTGGTCTATTCGCTCAAATGAGTAGACCGTGAACATTACGGTACAGAATCGAAATGTAAATATACTTTATTAAAGTTCCTGTTTAACTAACATGTAGAGAAGTGATGTTCACCTGCTTTGGTCCTGCCTAAAGCAGGTACTGAATATGAGTCCATGTCTGCTGGAGGACTTCTCTTCTCTCCTCCTAATGCACTGACAAGCACATTCTGGTCCATGCTTAAATGAGGACCAACATCCTCATTTACTGTATGTCATGTCGTCAGTCTTTGTAAAGAATACTAATGCTTTCTTTTCAACAAACATGTAGAGAAGCAAAATTATCCTATTTTGGTTGCAGTTTCACAGCATTCTTTACACAAACAAAGCAGGTCCTGCCATCTCTCTCTCTCTCTCTCCCTCCTTCTTTCTCCCTTCTACAGCCTCACAGCAGGTGTCTTTCTGTTCTCCTCTACTTCATTTCCTCATCTTTAGTGAGGAAATGAAGTGGCAGGGCTTTTCTGTGTGTTTTTGCATCAAGACATATTTTCAAGACAAACACATCTCACCTCTTGAGGAGGATATATGCTGTGCATCATGGAGCCACATTTTAAGACGCAACTAAAAAAAATCCTGAACAGAAGACTGTAGCAAAACTACATTTTTTCATTAATTCATATTTCTTTACCCTCCAGTTTTCTTTTTTTCCCATGTTGTCAGCAACTACTTTCTAATAATGTGTGAACAATGTGTGAAGAGAAGAACATCTGTATTTGTAAACAGTTCCTCAGAAATTAGGTTCTGCCTCATCAGGGCCAGATTATGGTTCTCATTAGGACTACTGGTCCTGAAAAGGTCAGTTGATGTGAGACATCAACATACATCACTGTGCTTTCAAGTGCAATGAAAGCAGTAAGTCAAAGAGCAGTATGTCATTAAGCAAACATTACAGTGCAGCTGAAGCATTATCATTAGCATGTGCCCGGCCACACCTGTCTTGAATCTCCTGCAGGTAGAGGACAGTTTTCTCCAGAGATGTTTTTAGAGCGTCCTCACTGCTCTCTTCACGGAGTCCAGCCAGCAGCTCATCCAGTCGCATTTTCTTACCCTGAGAACGCAGTAACAAAGTATCATGGAAAACACATGGACTCAAGCTGTATCTCTCATGACAGACTCACCTGTATTTGCTCCAGCTGTGAGCACCGGAGGTCATTTAAATGCTGCTGACAGTCCTCTTCTCTTCTCTCTAACCTACCATTGTGTGTCTCCCAAAGCAGCGCTGCTCCTCGCATCACAACAAACACACTGCGGCTGAGACTGAAGGCACGACGTGCCAAAGAGTCACAGTACACCTGTGGAGAAACAGACGTGCTGTAGATGTGACAGGGAAAGAAATGAGCAAAGATTAGGGAATAATAAGAAGGCAGGAATGCAACATTAAAGCTGCCAACTGCTGTGAAACAGCAAATAAAGAAAGCAGTTTAAAGGTATAGGTCAGGTTGTTTTTGAAGTCCTGACACATAGTTAGAGCTGACTCCGCTGTGTACACCCTTTGGTCTACATCGTGGCAGGCTCACTCTCAGTGACAACATGACTGCCAGCAGTGACACCAGGATTTAGAACAGGTTTTAGCCATTTGAAAAAAAGTCTCACCTAATTAAAAATATGCCAGCTATCCTAGGAATATGCTTTCATTCAACCTTGCCATCAGACAGCCAACTGACTACTTAAGTTTTTGTGACTGTAAATTGATCACTCTCCCATAACTGAGTCAATAGAGAAGCTCAATATTCTTAGTTCACAGGGCGCAGGGACAATGCTGGTCTACTGCTCCCCTTACAAAGCTACAAAATAATGCACCTGAATTTACTGATGGAGGCAGCAGTGGACCATCAGCTTGTGTCTGCTGTGATGCAAAACTGCTAAAATTCTGTGTGGATTTGGTGCAGGAATGTGAGTGGTTTACAAAGTGACACTAACTTTAGCTTCCATTCAAAAAAAAAAAGCTGTCGTAAGGTGAGATAAAGCCATAAATACTTTATTAAGAAATTATAGTCTTAAACTGGCATTGATTTTATTAGGTTAGCCTTTTGTTAAATGGCTACAACTGTATGACAGCAAACATGTATATTTTGTGTTGATTTATTGGGTACACCACTTTGTAAATCTGTGTGTGATCATTGTGGGGAGATGTGTTTCATTGTGTGACACAAAGGCACAAAATATTCAGCAGCTTGACTACATGTAGATGATAACATGTTTGTGTGACTAACATCTAACGCAGCCAGTCGCTCTTCATCCTGATTCTGGAGTCGTCCAATTAGAGGGAGGAGCTGCAAGCTCACAATATCATTCACCTCCATTTCTGACAGCTGCAGAGCTGAGAGCGCCTCCTGCAGGAGGAAACATAAAAATACACAAAAGACATGAGCATCAGACCCAACTGTTCATCATTTAACAGTCTCTGATTTTAGACAGCACCACCATGAGTTGGTACTAGACCCTGAGCTGACCTTTGGTTTTGTAACAGTAACATAACAGTAAGTGTGTATGTGTTTGTGTGTGTGTGCGTTGTTGTTGTTGTTTTGTTACCTTACAGTTCTCCACCTCAGTCAGTCGTTTCTGCCACTTCTGTTCATAGCAGCATCGCAGCTGATGGAGGAAATCTGCATGAACACTGTCTGAACACACACACAGGCAGGTCTGAACTATTTCTGTGAACATAACATGTAACACTTGAGCTCTGAAGTAAATTGAACACATATATGAGTCAGACAACAGGTACCAATCTGTTGATTCACAGCAGTCAACTGGTTGAACCAATCAGATACCAAAGCAGTGGAGCAGGTAGGTGGGACCAGGGAGCTAAAATACAGACACAAAGACGAGATATGATTGGACGATCAGTCGTCATCAGCATAAAAATGAATAGAGAGCAAGTCCTGAATCAAATCCAAGACACATTGCTGATGTCAACAACATGTGTTGTTGAAGTTCATCAGTCACCTGTAAGAAATCAGTCTCTACTCACTTGATAGAGGATTACATCGGGTGTACACCATTCGGTAGTTTTGTGTAAGAGAGTGTAAATGTGAAAGGTAGTGGAAAACCAATGGTCACAATCTAACAATCAAACACAGACACAAGCATACATAAAAGGGGGAGGGAGAGGGGGAGAGAGAGCAAGCATGTACATATGCGATGTGAAGCTTTCTTTGGGGGGAAGGAGGTATTCTCATGGAGAATTAAGGCATGTCTTTGCTATTCTGTACATTTATTTAACTGTCTATGAAGGTACAGGATGGGCATCATCTTTATCTCTTCAAGTAAAGTGAAAATGTAAACAGACATTTGGTACAAGTAGGGCCCATGCCAAACAATAAAAAAATAAACTAAATGAACTAGTGGAATGTCAGATACAGTAAGAGAGTAAAAGTTTCCATGTAAGAAAATGAAAAATATATATATATTCTCAGATGTGACTAAAATGCAGCAGTAAAAAAAGGAGCTGAAAGACACCAGGTATAGCCACCAGGTATTTATATATGAGAGAAATAATTAATAGGAATAGTATATGAATTTTTCACACAACTACAAGAATTACATGTCCACATACAGACATTCACAAGACAAATGTGCAACACAGAGAAATGACCACAGTAGGGTGAGACAATGTGTTCTTCATTTAGCTAATGAGCTCACTGTATTATCCTCTATATAGAAATCCCTCAACATTGAGCAGGGAGGAAGGAACAAGAGGACAATTTTTGATTTTGATTTTTATGATCACAACCAGTGTGATCAGTGTGATTGACCACAGATATGTGTTGCAGTGCAGTATAGAGCTTGTTCTAATGTTTGTATCATCATTACATACATTACATACAGGATCATTGACGACCGAATCATTGAAGAAATCCAACCGATCAATCAGGTGACAGAGTTGCTGCTGTTACCTGATCCTGGAAATGATGTCACAGCGTTGTTCAGTCAAATCTGACTGAGTTTGATTTATCTGGTGAACTGAGATCAGCTGCTGATCCTCTCCACTGCTACAGAGACTCCTGCAAGAAAAATATGACTGATCCTGAACCAATTCATACAAATTGTACAGTTCTTCACCTGTTTAACCGGTGTCCACCCACCTGAAGTGTTCTATGACCTCAGTGACTCTGCTCCTTCTCCAGCGGTTCAGAAAGTCCTCCCAGTGCAGACGGAGGAGTGACTCCTGCTGCAGGATTTCCTCCTGGAGGAGCAGCAGCACACGGGCCAGGTTGCGACGATTTGCCAGCAGAGACTGATTCAACAACTGACACCCACAGAAGAGAACTGTCAGGATACATCTATGGAGTAGGGTGCCGTTATGTAGGGCGTCATGAAGCTGTCTTTATTATGAGAGCACAGACTGAATGTAAATAGCACAGGGACGGGAATCAAGAGTGTGAAAACAGAAACAGAGAGGTGAAAATTAATCTTTACAATTACTTTTCTCCCCTCAGTCACAGTTTTAACACTCTCAATCCCTGTATATTTTCTGTGTGTACTCTCATAAGAAAGGCAGCTCAATAATGCCACAGTTATGATGTGTGTTTGAGGTCAGAGATTACCATGGCTTCATTGTGAATCAGTCTGTGGATGTCAGGTGGCAGCAGGAAGCTGATCTTCTCCAGCAGGTGGCAGTACTTCCTGAGCACGGCTTTTATCTACACATACAAAACAGAGTTAGAGATAGACCTTGCAGCTAATTCTGTGTGAAAAGCTAATAAAAACAAGCTCCTCCTGCCATGACTCTCCAGCATCTCACTGTTATTTTGAAACTTGATCACTTCATGTTTATGACTGTATTATTATAAGATAAACATAATGTAACATATTTCACACATGATAAGAACCAGGCATTTGACCTATAACCTTCATGCTGCTGAAAAAAATTTCTATCATTTAGTCAGTGTAATGTCTTAAAATTAAAACCCTAACCCATCAAGGGTAAACCCAGTCTGACCTCATTGGTTCGTAGTGTCTCACAGTCCCTCAGTTTATGGTTCATCTCCACAACTCCCATCTTCTTTAGTTTCATCTCCTTCTCCACCTGCAACCAGATATCACACAAGTCCTACACACACACACACACACACACACACCCACACACACACACACACACACACACACATTTGTATAGCATTCATAGTGAGGACCCTCATAGACATACTATATTCCCTAGCCCCTTACCCTAACCTTAACCTAAACCCAATTCTAACCCTAACCCTAAAACCAGGCCTTAACCCTGAAAAAGCCCTTTAAAGCGGTGACAGAAAGTGAGGACCAGCCAAAATGTCCTCACTTCCTTAGTTTTGAAAGTATTTTGCTTCTCACAAAGATACCCGTACAAGAACACACACACACAGGTACTAAAACATATAGTAGACATATAATGCTGAGTGTGCCATGTGTGCCACTGGAAATGGGTGCGAATTAGCCATAACATGGAGGCTCACTACCTGAAGTTTGTATACCACTCGCTCTCCTGCACCATTCTTCATAGAGCAAATAAGAGTTTTTTGTTTGCTCATTTACTGTTTCCTCGTTTGATACACATGTGTCAATTAGTTTCAATCTTAAAGATGTGAAGTCACAAAATAATAAGTTTGAATTTAAAGGCAGCAGTGGATTATCAACACCTGTGTGGTGTGATGTAAAATGATTCTGTCTATGGACTTTGGTGCAGGGACAAGGCTGTTTACAAAGCAAAACAAATTTGTGTTTCCAGTCAGGAAAGACGGTCTAACGGTGAGATAAATTGGCCAGAGGGTGTGCACAGCTATGTGAGCACTGTTTCAGTATCTTACACAACCATACAAACATAAAACATCAAGATTCTAAGTGGTGTTTTGCAGCCTCCAGGTTCTATGATTTTAAGGAGGATTTTTATTTTTTATGTTTATTGTAGATGACATCAGAAATTATTTGATCCTGAGGAAGTGATGTCAGATGGAGTCATATCAGAATTTGTCTTTGGTGAGTACGTCCAGGTTGGACTCTGACCCTAAGATGAAGACTGACTTTTCAAAAAGGTCAGGTGATTGACTTGTGTACCTGGAGAGTGACATCATCCAGGTGTTCCAGCTGTTCCATTCTGTCCTTCAGTGAGTCCAACCGGAGGTCCACCTCCTTCAGAAAAGACAGCAGCTCCTCACTGGTGGTCTTCAACTGAGTCTCACAAATCTGACAGAACAACATATAAACTAGAGGCACTCAAAGAGCACAGACCTCTGCCAAGCAATGATACATTTCTTAATTACACACATGAAAATGGAATTATTTTGCTAACAGACAGACGCTGGCAAAAACAACCTCCTTGGTGGAGGTGATTACAAGTTAAAAGGTAGAGAGTATTATATCAGTGCGTATACTTCCACACGTGTTTTGTAACAGTGTTTATACTTCCTCATGCGTATTGTATCCTTGTATACTACCTCAGCTGTATTGCATCTGTGTAAAATACTACCTCACATGTGTTACAGCACAGTACTGTGCAAAAGTCTTAGGCCAGCATTAGATTTGTTTTTTTAGCAACCTTATTGCAGTCACTTATTTGGAAGAAAAAATTGCTTCTACATGAAAGTGTCAAATATTTAATGTGATTTACCGTTACACCAGAACAATAGCACGACCCTGGCTCTCTTAAAAGTGCAGTGTTCAATTTCTGTTATTGTCAAAACTATGGTATATTACAATGTGCTTGAGCATTAAATACGTACATACTGTACATGTTATATGAGTTAAATTCATTGACAGTTTGCTACATTACAAGACCAACTTTCAGTCACATCATTCCAATCCACATGCCAATGATCACAGAATATGACAGACATAAATACAACAAAGCTAGTGGTGCCTTGAGACGTTTGCACAGTACTATATCTGTGTGAACACTGCCTCTGTTATACAGATTCAGTGTGTACACTACTTAAGATGTGTAGTGACCGTGTCTATACTACCTCAGGCCTATTGTATAAACTAAGAGTAGACTGTCTAAGACGTGTTAGATGAGTATTTTCACCGTGGCCAGTTTTGTCAGTTCAGCATCCAGTTGTTCCAGAGATTCTGTATGATTTTTACGCCTTTTCTCTGCCAGACGTTTGATGATGTCAGAGCTCGGACAATCGATCGCTGTAAGAGAGAGAGTGGTTGTGGGTGTGCTATAATGCTGTACCTCAGTCTGCGGTTGCCTTATTCCTTAGAAACCAACCAGACCCTAATTATCTAATTCACAAAGTCTCCCTTCTCTCTGTTGGGCCTGTGCTGATGTTATGTTATCTGCCTATTTTGCCTACTTGAAGTACTTTTGTTACTCATCAGCACGTAATTTATAAAATCAGCACATGATTTATAAAACAAAACCCTTATAATCAAAACAAGAAAATTAAGTTAATCTCCATACAAAATATTTTTCTGTCTTCATATAGCTATGAATAGTCAAAGTTTTAAATGTATTTTTAGGTTCGAAAAGTGAAGCACTTCATTTTAATTCCTCTGCGCAGCTGTTCAACAGATCCACACCCTTTTCTTGATATTTTCTTTCCTAAATCCTGTTTTTGAAGCATTAAATTCCCCTGAGTTGATATTGACTCTCTCTGGTTGTGAGTGGATTCTGTATTCTTTTTTTTGGCAGAAGTTTTTTTTAAAATTTTAAACGTAAACTTGCAAAAGTCCTGACATTTTAATGTATGCGTGTTCAGGAATAATGCATTACTTGGTTCATTACAAGTAGAAAAGGTATATATATATATATATATATATATATATAGGTTTTGTGTTAGTTTTGTGTTAGTCTAAAAAATATTGATTCAATATAAAACTAACCCAAGGTGGATGGAAGTTGGCTAATGTCATCAACATCATGATTGTCCACCTGCTTCCCCCTGCTAGAGGACGAACACAACAATCTGACACACACAGAGAGATAAATAACATAGTGAACAAAAGTGAAAGACAAAATGATGAAGAGAGCAGGTTCTGCGTCTCTCTGTGTTTGTTTTTCTCCTTATTTCTACCTGCTTGTAGTGCTGGAATGAGTGTTGCTGTCAGCAGAAAGACGGACTGTCCTTGTGTACTTCTGTCCAGCCAGCAGTGACCGAGACAGTTGAACCTACAAACACACAAACATAGGCTTCAGCAACGTTCCACCAACACACTCAGAGACAGACAGGTGTCAGGACAGGTGAATGGAAGGAAGACAGCGTTAAAAAGATGACACAAAGAGGAGATTGTTGTCTGACATTTGATTAGACTATAAGCTCAGGGTTATAATCCTGACAAGAAAATATAATGTGATATATAATAATACTTAGTATTACTACTATTATTTTCATATCATCATTAAGAAGTACCTTGACAAAGTGGAAACAGCATATTTAGGGACAGAAACAGGAGGGCAAAGCCACAAATTTCACTTTCCAGCAGTTGGCATCCTTAATTTTGTATTAATGACTTGGCCACTGAGCCTCGAACAACACGCCAATTGTATATTCTTGCTTCAGGTTTCATCTATTCCACATTTTATTACAGTTCAGCGCCTCATGTCACTGATGACTTTCTAAATTTTGTCCCCTATATTTCCTAGATATCTTGCCAACTTACGCTAGTAAAAACTCTACATAATAGTGTACTCTAAAAAACTTTAGCTAGACTCTTATTCTGGATAATAATTTCCTTTATTATTTGTAAAAAAAAAAAAAAAAAAAGAAAGAAAGAAAAAACAAGCATAGCTCTTTTTTATTTGCACTGACTTTTTTAACATTTGTAATCCCATTTTCCTTCCCATCTTTCCATTTCTTTTATTTTTTCATGTAATGGGTCAATTTGCACAGCAGCCATTTTGACAAAGGTGTTAGAAATCACGTTAACAATGGCTCTCACTTCATTATTTTGACAGAACCAGGGTGGGCCCTGAAACTTAAAGAGCTAAATGGAACTCATACTGAATTAATTTATTTACACAGTCAAAATGGCTGCTGTGCACGTTGACGATTTCTAAACTACACTACCAAAGTAGAAAAGCGTGTTTTGTAATATTTCCTTTAAGTTTGAGACGCTTATACGGGCGGTCACTCACCCCTGCATGTATTATAAGTCCTTTTAATACATCCATGCAATGCACTCACCCCGCGTCAAAAGATACGCGAACACAAATCCATTCATGTCACGACATCCTTGGCTGACGTGACCTTTGACCCACCTGAGCGTCAAACAGCTGCCGGTAAACCTTCCCGCTCCGCACGGCTCTGCTTTCACACATGCTGCCGGAGGACACGGTGCGTCTCTCTGACCGCGTTTGCTCGCGGTGTATCGGTCCAAAACCCGTCAGTTAAACCAGCTGTACCCACGAGACCTTAAGTTTCCCCGTCACCGTGACAACAGCTGCGTTCAAGTACCGCGGGAAAAAAGAAATTGTACAGCTCTCACGACACACACGCAGAAACATACATGAAGATTAGATTGTTCTCACGGTGTTTATGTACGTTTGTGAAATTCTCCTTTATGTTTCATAGACATTACAATACTTAGGTGTAACAAATGTCACCAGTCCACCAAAAGTAATGTCATTTCCAATACAGTATTTTACAATATAAAAAAACGTTTGCAACATATAACGATACTAAAAGAAAAAAAGACATAGCTCCATTTGTTCTGTATTTTAAGGAAGTGAGAAAGAAGAGTGTATACATCAAGCCTTAAAAATTTAATTTAACCAGCAATGTAATGTAACTAATACATAATAATACTTACTAATGATACTGTACATAAAAAGACAGTCTTTTTGTTTTGCGAGCAATTTTAGGAATTGTTCTGATCGTAAAAAAATAGTTCAATCATATGATTAAGGAGTAAGGAAGACATGATTTCAGATGTGCTCAGTCCCACTCGGTGATGTCACTGCCACTGCTGTCATCAAGGTTACCAGATGTGTACTCCTTACTGATGAACTTTGACCTGAGTGCCCGCTTCCTGTTTGATGGAAACCAAAACAAGCTAAAACTTGTCAGCACATTATTTGCAAAGTTTAAATAAGTCTCTGCTCACCTGCGATAGCAGAAGTTCGGACGACTCTTGGAGGTAAGGCCGTCATCTGTCTGCTTGTCCTGCATCGAGAGACAAGTGGAGAGATGTGGCAAAAGTGAAGCGGGTGGAGATAGAGAGACAGGGAGAGAGACAGATCAGTGACAGACTTGAGCAAACAGGATGCAGAAAGAAGCCTCAGGTACCTTACCCATGATGCAGTGGGGCTGGCCTTTTGTTCAGTCTCAGTAGCCCCTCCAACAGGCATGCTGGGCTGCTGCAATGCTGCTGTCTCCTCGTTCTCCCCTGATGTCTCACTGCTTCCTGATCACAGAGTCACATGACATGGTTTGATTCCACAGCAGGTCACATTTAATCGGGCAGCTGGTCTAGTGACATGACTCTGACCTTTGACAGTGTTCTCTGGGGGCTCCTCCTCTTCCTCACTGCTCACACTTCTCTCCCACTGACAGAGATGTGATTCATGATCATACACATTGATACATGATAACAAATACTGTACGGTATCCACACACGATACCTCACATATTTATCTGTGTATATAGTATGTGATGACTGAACCACATTGATTCTGCTGCTCCTCACCTGGTGGGTGTTGCAGGTGAGTTTGCGAAGGCGTGTTCTGAGCTGTAGCTCCTCCCCCTGTGACTTTAGTAAGCGGAGCTCCAGCCTGTCAGACTGCTCAGTGAGCTGTCTGACCTGCTCCCTGTAGTGATCCTTGTCCTGCAGAAGCAGCCGTGCCTCCTCCTGGTGCGCCGCCTGTGACGCCAGAGCCTGAAATGATCAGAGGGGCTGGTTTTAAAGGCACAGACTCCACCCTGTGGACAGTTATAAATATCATCATCATCATCATCATCATCCTTAGAGCTGTACAAAGTAGTTTTCATGTGAGATCCCCAGAAAATGTCTGTAGCCAATTCTCTGGACATTTTGTGACTAACAGAAGCCTTTACAAACTCAGGGTTTTTCAGGAACATCCAGATGATGTGGCATGTGACATGTGACTTTTTCCTGCTGTGTTCCCACTCAGACATTATCCAGTAATTATACTAGGTGGCTTATAGGAGAAGTGTGTTCTAGTTTCCACAGTACTTAACGCCTCAGATATTCAGTGGTTATTGTTGGTGTAAAGCCTAGGCTCACCGACTGGCAAGCTAATCTAGTCCATTTATTCAACAAATTGTGTAGTATTTCCTACATAAAGACACCATAGCAACAAATCATACACAGACACAAAAAAGAATACTGTGTGCGTGAGTGGCTTGTTAAATTGGACACAAATAAGATAGAAATGTGAAAGAAAATTTAAAAAAAACCCATCTTGAATTGGGATTTCAAATGAGTTGAGGACTTAAAAGTACAACTTAGGAAGAAAAGAAAATTGAAAGCACTATTAGACCCTGATTCTGACGGTCAAAGTTCAGTCAGACTGAGCTCTGTAGAACGTGGATGGTGGGGATTCATATCCTACTCCTTCCCCTACTCGCCTTGTCTCTCTCCTTGATCACCTCCTCCAGCTGTCTGAGGGTTTGTTTGTTTCGTTGACGGTACATCCCGACGTCAATCTTCAGCTGAGTACAGCACAGTTCCAGCTCTTCTTTCTCCTCCTGACTCTGAAAGCAAGCGCACCCAATTTCACCATGAATTAGACATCATCTCAAAGAAACATTTTTAAAAAGATGTGTAGATATTTCCTTGAGTCTCACAAGAAGAGCCATAATGCTTTGAGAAGCAATGGTATAGTTTTCTATCTGACTGATAAGATAAGCTGGAAAAGCTGATTGTTGTATCTTTACTATTTTCTTATCAAGCAAAGTCTAATTTTTTACCAGGCCTAAACACTTACATCCATGCTCTCCATGCCTAGAACCAGGCACGCAGTCGGTCAAAAACCATTGAGAAAAGAGTGGAGCCATTTAAGATTTCCTAATAACGTACTGTATGTGCCTGTTTAAGTTTACACTATATATATTTCCCAACAAGAAAGTGAAGTTGTGTCAATTTCCTCATATCCAGTGTCCATAGGGAAAATCAGTGTTTTATACATAAGGCACATAATTGCCTCCATTAGTAAGTCCATATGTTATTTTGTGGCTTTTTTAGTGTTTGAAATCTTTTCAAATGCACCCAAGTAACTTAAACTCAGGAAACAAAGCAGCAGTAGAACAGGAACTCCCATAATCCTACAGCTAAAAATTACAGTTTCCCTCTCTGGACTTTGGTGCAGTAAGAAGACTGCTCTCATGGCGAAATAAACTGCTAAACATAATTTAAAGACACTGTAGCCTTAAGCAAGCCCAGATTTTATAAGTGAGCCCTTTGTTAAGAGGCTAAAATTTGTTTTTCCAAGTGTCACTACTGACAGCCATGCTTTCAGTGAGGGCGGCTGTTAACACCAACTACATGCCACTGCCTAACACAGCCTATGCAGGTGCATGTGAGTGCGTGCACGCACGCACACACACACACAGACACACACGCACACACACACACCCTGGATCTCTGCTCCTCTGCTCGGTGGAGTTCTCTTCTTAGCTTGAACACTGTAGCAAGGAGGTTCAGCTGAGGGGCAGGAACCCCAGGCTTCTCTTGTTTTTTCTCCTCCTTCTCCTCCTCCTGTGTTTTCTCCTCTTTTCTCTCCTCGGGACTTTCTTGCTTCTGCTCATTGAGTCTTTTGGGGTGGAAGAAGGTGTCTGTGGGTAGAACCAGACTCCTGCTCTAAAAACATACATTTGAAGATGTCAGTTGATACATTTTAGACAGAATGGCCCTCATTTATCCAAAAATATACAATGAGAAACTGCAGTTACGGTCATTTCCATTAGAGGTGTGATGAAAACTCATAGAACTGAGCTTAAGTCTCCAGGCACCATCATCTTTGGTGTTTTTATTGATTTATTTTTATTAAGTTTGTTTGTTAAAATCCGCTCCTGGTGTGATTGACCTTTTTCTCTGCAGATATCTGTTGGCATGACATAGGAAATGCACAGGTTTTACCAGTAACATTAATTAGGGTTCCTCTCCAGCAAGGGTCATGTTTTTGTTTAACAGTAGGGCACACAATACTGGACACAACCATTGGATGTGTCTCAATAAAGTGAGTGAGACTCCACATGCTATAACTTCAAATGGTCACAAAATAACTCCTGAGTCCCACTGAGTCAGTGTTTGGCATTCTAATAAGAGCCGTTTAAAAAACCACTTTCTCAAAAATCTTGGCTATTATAGAACATTTTGAGATCAGTCTGTAATTGTTGTCAACACAGAAGCATCCAGCATTCTCCTTATAAGACTGGCATACTGTAGGAAATGTGCCTGATTGAAGTGAGCTATTCATTTATTATTATTATATTGTTATTATTATTTATTTTTATTATTTATTATTTTATTTAGTTGCTCCAAATCAGTCTGGACAGACTTCACAACAGCCATAGTCGTAAACTAATTTCAAATCTTATTAGGTGAGTTTTTCCATTAAGTTTTTCCTTGTGTGCCCACTGGCAGCGATTTATTCAATGAGGACTCGTGTCATTATCTCAGACTCGTTACTGGCACACATTGAAAAGTCAGTGCTGACTGTCAATACCTTAGACAGCCACACTTCAAAAAAACATTAATAAAAAGTAGCGAGAACAGTGGACGATGAAGAGTATGAAAACATTTGAAGTGTCAGATTATACCTCCTGCTGTGGTCTCAGTGTCCGTCGTCTCAGCAGTCGAGTCTGGCTCTCTGCTCTCTGCAAAGTGTGTTTGAGGCACTCCACCTACAACCAAACACAGATGTCAGAGATGTCAAATCAACTCTGTGTACCAGGTTCAGAGGTCAACTCACCTCTATCTGCAGGTCTCTGTTGGCCAGAAGGGCATTGCTCTTCTCCTGGTTCAGGGTGTTGATTTCAGCCATCAGACTGTAGTTGTGATTTCTAAGTTGCTTCACCTCCTCACTCAGCTGCTCCCGTTCTTCCCGAAGCTTCTGCACACGCTCCGTCAATTTCCGTTTCTCATGGTCCCTCAGCTGCTGCTGCTTAGACCATGCCTCCTGGAGCCCGAAACAGCACAACACACCAAAACATGACAATTTGTACCACATAGTACCACAAGTAAGTACAAATATTTATATCCAAGTAACTTGTTGTTTACTATACCAACCTGTTCCTTAGCAACAGAACAGGCCTGTTGGCGACGTCTTCTCTCATCTTGTAACGCCCTCTGCAGGCGGCCGAGCTCCGACATCAAGAATTGAGTCAGACCAGATTCTCCTGCAGTGTCTGAACATTTACAGCGACATCTTAAGAAATGAAATATGAGCACTAAAGCTGCAGACAATCGATCAACACTCAATTCTGAGGCAGACAGTTAGTGAAACAAAAAAATAGACAGCAAGACAGACCAACGAGAATGCTGAAGGTCTTGTTAGGCTCCTTCCCTGTGATTCGACTGTACAGCTGAGGATAATCCAACTCTAAACTCTCCAGGAAGGCTGTGTATCCTTTGACCCCTGTCCTCTGCAGGATGTCTAACAGGGCTCCTGTAAGAGTCAAAGGTAACAGACAGTCAGAAGAGACTATCACATGGAAAAGATCTGAAATGAGAACAGCTACATTTGGCAGGTCACATGACTCTCCTTCTGGCTCAGTTCAGATTACCGGTTATGTAAACATGACATAACACAGCAATATATAATTCCATTTTTGCTATCTATTCGAACTGACTTGATGAAATAGGCAGGTCCCAGGTGAGTTCAGTGTGATTTGTGGTACTGCAACAAAACAAATCATGTTTTTTTTCTTTTACCAACTTTCCTCCTCCTGATGACCAGAGTGGGGTCGTTGAAGAGCTGCTCCTCATCCTCAGCGCAGATCACCTGAAAGAACCCCCCAACAAAACAACAGAGAAGGGAAGCAACAGAAAGAGCATGATCAGATGAGACTGTCCAAAAATGGAGTTGGGGGTGCATCTTTAGCAGCAGGAGGGGGAGGCATTACCTGACACTGTCGGAGGTAGGGAGTGATTCTTGAAGGATCGATGGTTTTGATGAGCAGCATCCTGAAATCATCCAACTGCAGCCAGCAGAGGTCGTCCTCACATACTCCATCCATTCTGAGTACTCAAGTTCACATACAGACACAGAATACACACTTCACAGCCTGTTACCTGCTGCTGTCTGAAACACTGGTCTGTCTATTATCGTTGTCTGTGCCAGTGCTTCTCTATTCTCTGAGGAAGAAAGTCATCCTTTCACTTCTTGTTTTCAGCTCAGTCTCCACCCTCTCTGACTGGTACTGACATGGTTTCTCAACCCATTATGAGACGTTGTTACACGACATTTCACAGCCAGGTTTGAAGAGGTCATCATCTCCTAGGTCTGAGGCCATGGACTGCTCCATCCCACTTTAGAAGGAGTTTACTGGTAACACAACACTTTTATGGCATGGTATTACTGTATTTAAAATTGTCTGTCTGTCAGGTTATTAGTCAACTGAAGAGAAACAGGAAGAAGTTAGAAATGAGAGAAGTAAGAAGAGGAAGGAAACATGTTTTAAAGGTTTCTAAAGGTCTCATCAAGATGTGAAATGAAACCAATTGTCAAAAGGATGAGTTAAACCAAAAGTACAATTTCAGAGACACAAACAGGAAGACATGAGTACTTCAAGACTAGTGAGTCCACACAGTCCAAAGAGTCCTTACAGTGGGGTGAGTCCTCATAGTTCAGTATTATCATGGTCCAGGTATACTCACAATGCCACCTAGTGGTGACGAGCAATGACATGCAACTTTGAAAGAACACAGTTTTCATTTAACTGTGTTTCAGTGGTGACAATATAATTTAAATGTTAATATGTTAGGGGTTTGGAATAAATACCTCAGTAGTGCCCTCTTGCATTTTTCAATGAAGCAGCCCTTACTGTTCCTTTTTGGTGCATGTGTATTATATCTAAGCCCTCATGACATGACTCTTGGAGCATTAGAAGCTTTAGTGTATTTATTTCTGGTTAAAATGAGCTGCAACATAGTGACTTGTCACCATACAGAGTGGTCTTTAAAGCAGCCAATAACGCTAAAAGGCTGCAATGCAGCTAAACATGGACGACAGCCAATTCTCTGTTGCGACTTCTTGGTTCAAAGGAAAAGGATAATGGAGAATCACAAGCTCGTCCTATCTGAAGAGCATGTCACTTGATTGGATGTAACTTACTAAATTTTCCCAAGTGCAAGATGAGACATCAAAAATATCATAACAGATTTGAGAGCACAGTACCCTTTTTTTTGATTACTGGGGACCTGTAAGATCTACAAAAACCAAGCACCATGACAAACTTAATGTTAGTTTTGTCATGTGTTGTACTATAATCTGATATATTAAAGTTGTATATCTGATATACAACTTTAGTCTCTAATTTCAGATTATATTAAATTATTAAACACGTTCCCATACATAGTTGTGATGTCTGCTACTGTTACTGACTGATGTGCTCTTAATATGCATTTGAGTGTGTTCCTTCTTTAAGGACACCAAAGTTTTCAATGTGGAATTCTTAAGGCTGTCAAGTACTGTATATACAGTTAACACACACACTGCTTCACTATATTCAGACTCTTTATTTCAAAAATATTCAGCTCTAAATAACAGAGCATTTTATACAAAGAAGCTATTTTAAAAAAAAAACATTAGAATAAACAACATAATGAACCCGAACCACAGTAAAAATGTGAGTACCAATCTAACACAGCATTTCAGTTTTGCAGAACTTAAAGTGCCTTTTCAATTAAAATGAACACCTGTTAATCTTCAACATTTAAATGTAAATAAATAAAAAAGGAAATATGAACAAGCTAATACAATGTGTGGATCAGTTTTTCTATTTTTATTAGTTGATAGTGGTGATGTGATTTCTACTGGCCAGGTCTGGTCTGGTCATGGGTGGCTGCGTTGGTGTTGAGGATTCCTGAGAAGTGAGTGGCTGGAGTGCCTGATCCATCACACAGCAGCAAAGATCTCTAGAGAAAGAAATAAAAATAAACTTGTATATGTTGTTTATGTGGATCACAAAGACGCCTTGAGTGACACTGCATCATAGACTCAGGTTCAAAAATTGAATCGCTTTTAACTTTGCTTTTAAACTTTAAGAAGTGCCAGTGTCAGTACCTCCTCACTTTGACATTGGGGGTACCTCACGATATGATAGACGATACCGATAATATCACAATACAATGATTCTGTGATAATCGATATATTGTAAGACAATTATATCGCAATACATTACGATATCTGTTTAACAGAAGAAAACTAAATGTTGGTGAAAAGTTAAAAGTGCAGGATTTCTCTTATCACAATATAGAGAACAAGGTGCACAAAGTCATACTGTAGCTGCCTCTTGTACAAAGACATTTAATTTGTCATTGTCAATTTGTGCTATCAGACTGGCAAAATTCCCAACTTTAAGGAAACACCATAGTCCTGCAGCAGGTGTTGTTCAGTCTGTAAGAATTAGAGGACTATAAAACAACTATTTAAACAAATCTGTGTAAGAATACATGTATGAGTCTCATTCATTGCCCTTGTTAGTAGCACATACAGTCAGGTCCATAAATATTGGGAAATCGACAATTCTAATCTTTTTGGCTCTGTACGCCACCACAATGGATTTGAAATAAAATGAACAAGATGTGCTTTAACTGCAGACTTTCTGCTTTAATTTGAGGGTATTTACATCCAAATCAGGTGAACAGTGTAGGAATTATAACAGTTTGTATGTGTGCCTCCCACTTTTTAAGGGACCAAAAGTAATGGGACAAATTAACAATCATAAATAAAACTTTCACTTTTTAATACTTGGTTGCAAATCCTTTGCAGTCAATTACAGCCTGAAGTCTGCAACACATAGACATCACCAGACCACAGGTTTCATCCCCGGTGATGCTCTGCCAGGCCTCTACTGCAATTGTCTTCAGTTCCTGCTTGTTCTTGGGGCATTTTTCCTTCAGTTTTGTCTTCAGCAAGTGAAATGCATGTTCAATCGGATTCAGGTCAGGTGATTGACTTGGCCATTGCATAACATTCCACTTCTTTGCCTTAAAAACTCGTTGGTTGCTTTCACAGTATGCTTCAGGTCATTGTTCATCTGCACTGGGAAGTGTCGTCCAATGAGTTCTGAAGCATTTGGCTGAATATGAGCAGATAATATTGCCCGAAAAACTTCAGAATTCATCCTGCTGCTTTTGTCAAATACAAGGGAACCAGTTCCATTGGCAGCCATACATGCCCACGCCATGACACCACCACCACCATGCTTCACTGATGAGGTGGTACGCTTTGGATCATGAGCAGTTCCTTTCCTTCTCCGTACTCTTCTCTTCCCATCACTCTGGTACAAGTTGATCTTTGTCTCATCTGTCCATAGGATGTTGTTCCAGAAGTGTGAAGGCTTTTTTAGATGTTGTTTGGCAAACCCTAATCTGGCCTTCCTGTTTTTAAAGCTCACCAGTGGTTTACATCTTGTGGTGAACCCTCTGTATTCACTCTGGTGAAGTCTTCTCTTGATTGTTGACTTTGACACACATACACCTACCTCCAGGAGAGTGTTCTTGATCTGGCCAACTGTTGTGAAGGGTGTTTTCTTCACCAGGGAAAGAATTCTTCAGTCATCCACCACAGTTGTTTTCTGTGGTCTTCCAGGTCTTGGTGGTGTTGCTGAGCTCATCGGTGCGTTCTTTCTTTTTAAGAATGTTCCAAACAGTTGATTTGGCCACACCTAACGTTTTTGCTATCTCTCACGGGTTTGTTTTGATTTTTCAGCCTAATGATGGCTTGCTTCGCTGACAGTGACAGCTCTTTGGATCTCATATTGAGAGTTGACAGCAACAGATTCCAAAAGCAAATAGCGCACTTGAAATGAACTCTAGACCTTTTATCTGCTCCTTGTAAATGGGATAATGAGGGAATAACACACACCTGGCCATAGAACAGCTGAGCGGCCAATTGTCCCATTACTTTTGGTCCCTTAAAATGTTGGAGGCACATATACAAACTTTATTTGTTTCTTCATGCTTGAACATGCTGCATCATAATTTGCATTTGAACTATTCACTTTTGTCCCGTCCAGTGTACAAAAACCTTAAAAACGATACATGCTTTCACATTAGTGTCTCCAAAAGTCTCCAATAAAACCAGAAAAAATATGCTAGATTTATTGCAACTCATTTTTGAAAAACAGTTGCTAGAGGGGTCTGGATACTCGTTAAATATAGAGACTAAGTCGCTATTTGACAACACTATTTAGACTTTCAAACTCCTTTTGTTTACCTGTAGTGCCTTAATTTATTAATTAAATTAATTAAAATATCGATATTGGCACTAGGGTTAGGGTTTATCGTATTGCACAAGGAAGGAGGACGATATGTCACCAAATCGATATTTTGTCCCACCCCTACTTTGTCTCCTAACTAACATGTTTAGTGAAGAAGACCATTTATTCACAACAACCTTAACCTCACAAGCAGAAAGGACTGCTTCCAAGTGGAGTTCTGGCTCCCATTACAAGAGAAGTTTCTCCTAGATTTACAGTCAGAGGCGATTGAAATGGGTTACATTCATTTTACTACATTTTCATTTTAAAATGGTATTTTCAGATAAACAATAAAATAATAAGCATCCATTCCAGTTTTATATCAGAATTAATAAGCATCCATACTAACACACCTAAAGAGGTAGATCACCTGCCCTTTTAGGTACATCGGGCATGTATATGTGGGTGTTAACAGGAAGCAGATGGAAGAAGATAAACAACAAAAGTGAAAAGAAAAAGTCAAAGATTTCCTTCATGAGACCAATAAAGTGAAGCTAATAATAATAATTAATAATTGTCGTAATTAAAGGCCTCATTTCTGTCTGTACAGGCTATAAAAAGCTGTCCTGGAGTTTTCAAATTTAAAAAGGCCCAACAGGGTTTTCAAACTTCTTTGTTAGCTAATATATATATATATATATATATATATATATATATATATGTATATATTTACCTCCATCAGCTGCTCATCTCACCTCTGCTCTCCTCTGTCTCCCCATTTCTTTTATTTGCTTCAGGTGCATCTCCTCCTCCACGTCTTCTTCCTTCTCCTCTTCTTTAGGAAATGTCTTTGGCTGGATGGTGGCCAGCAAGGCAGGTAAAGTGAAGCACGACAGAAAGCGGGCCTTTAGCATCTGATAGGCGGGGTTACTTGAGAAACGCTCTGTCACAAGCTCACGCACTGCTGCCAACAGCTGCTCTTCTTCCTCCACCTCCTCCTCAACCTGCAGGTGATCAGAGCTGAGAGAGGGAGCTATTGGGAGACAAAAGACAACACATCATCAGCAGTTGAAAAATGCGTGTTACAGTGGTTTGGGTGTTTTCTTTGGCTAAAAACATACCACTACATTTTCATTTTATAATAGTAATTTTCAAGTAAAAAATATTCATTCAGACGTGCATCTTAGAACCATATCAGAAGTAATCTGAATCTAAAACTAGCTAGGGCTCAGGGCTCTAAAATACTGGGCTTGTGTAAATGACAGTTGATCTGGAGAAAAGTTGATGCTTTCTTAAGTGAAACTAGTTTGGAAATAGCCTCTGTAAAGAATTGGTCATTTATTTAACAGCAGTGATCAGATCTCACCTATTTTGCAGAGGCACCATCACTGCTTCCTGGGCTAACTTAACTGTGCGTGGAAACACCCTTCATTCGGACAAATTCCTTGTCCCAGTATACAAGCGCAAGTGGGGAACACGCAACTTATTGAATGAAGTGTGTCTGCCTCAGCATAGCAGAGGATATCAAGCGCCAATCCGAGTATCACTGGAATAAAAATATCTAATTGTTTAAGCTGTCAGAGCATAAAATCAGTTTTCATTGTCAGTCCAAAAAATGTACCAGCCTGAATTTTTCATGTTTTTGTCACAGGTGTGTTATTGTTCTGTGTACTGGCTTCTTCTATTATTTCTGGGCTTAAGGCAGGGGTGGGAATGTGGCACATGTGCAGAGCACCTGATTTTATTATCTGGGGGTGGTCTAACATATTTACATGTATTTTAAGTCTAGTTTTAATTATTTTTGTTAGTTTGGTTAGACTAACACAATAATTCTGTTCTTTCTAACATCAATCTCCAAATCAGACTGTTATTGTCACGCTCTACAATCTACACCTGGCAGGTGTGTGTTACCTGTTTGGTCGGTGGCTGGTGTGAGGTCAGAGGTGGAGTATGGCTGTAGTGGTGGAAGTTGACTGAGGGTCTTCTCAGTACTAGTCTCAAGTCCGGATTTAGTTTGGGGGTATCGGGATTCAGAAAACAGCAGACTTGATGATTCAGTCAGAGACTTTTTGGCCCGCAGTAAAGCGGTGAGTGTGCTCAGATTGCTGACAAAGGGAGGCAGGTAGGGCAAAGCCACACTCAATCCACATACCACTACCCCTCTGTTTCCACTCAGCCAATCCTGCACTCCCTCTGCTGGCTCCAGGAACATCAAAGAGGGGTCAAACTGAAGAGCTTCTCTCTTGAGAGGAGGAGGCTCTGCAGGGTCTACTCTGACCTCACCCCTATAAGGCAGAAAGGGCTTGGAGGAAGGTGGAGAGGGACAAGGGCATGGGACATGTAAGACTAGGGCTTGGGGGAGGGGATTAGAGGTACTGATGGGTTGGACAGGAAGCACACGAGGCTGATAAAGATAGAGAATATTTTTAGGGTCAGATGCTAGAGGAGGGGCAAGTGGTTTCTGACTGTCTAAGGTGAATCGCAAAGTAGGTGTGGCTAATGGACATTTTAAACTATTCAGAGGAGTAGAAGGTGGTATGGGGGCTTTCCAGGCCTGATCAGGTTGTAAATGTGACCCAGGGTGCTGGGTCTCCTGCTGTTTGACTTCCTCTTTAGACTGAGATGTCTGACGTGTCTTGCAAGGTGTTTTCGTTTTCTTGGCTTTAACCTAGAAACAAAATAATGTAGAACAGCTTTAAACAGGAGGTTTACAAGGACAAATCAACTGCATTTTTTCTGCATTTCGTGTCCACAGAGAGTTGCATATTTGTTCCATAGTGAACCTCTCCTGACTTGTAGATGCATCTATGAAATATTATTAAATTGTGCAATTACTCAGAAACCAGTCACTTTTCATAACACTTTGCACTACATCTCAGGACTAAATAGAGCTATACTCTGAAAGAAGCTCAAATTCATTGTGTAGAGGGCACAAATCATTGTTTCAAAAAAATTTTGCAAACTGTCCTAAATACAGGAATGCTATGTTAGGCTGAGGTTCAGTTATCAACCAACTGAACTATTTGACACTCAGATTTCAGAGAGTTTCTATTCTTAAGAGACAAGTTTAACAGACACAACATTATTGAACAAGATCATGATTTTTGTCAATGTGAAAATATGACAGCCTTCTTTAAAACAATTTTTATTAAGCTTCAGTTTTGAGTCAATGATTACTTTGCAAACAATATAGCAAACAATATATTGTCTGATGTCTAACTGTTGGGGTGAAAAGACAGACCTTACCTTCACTTCAGCAACTTCCTTCACCTCTCTTGCTTTCAGACTTAGCTTCCGTACCCTTTTCCCAGGTTGGATCTCATCTGTCCCACCTAGATTTTTGTGATCCAAAGTGCTTGTCACCCTGTCCTGCTCCTCCCCCCTGCCTCGTTTCCTCCCTCTGCTGTGACTTTTGGGGCACATGTTTGGGGCAGTGTCTGATTTACAGTGCATGGGTTTTGTCTCTTTGTAAGTGGGGCTTGGTTGAACTGGAATAGGGTAACGATTGATAAAGTAGTCATGGTCACGGTGGAAAGGAGCATGGAAGCTTGAAGTGAAGGATGCAATGTGCTGATTGCCTGATACGGTTGTAAATGGGGGAAAAGAGAGGTTTGCAGATTCTTCACCATGAAAAGAAGAAAGTGGCAAGTCTACAGAGTTGGGAGGAATATTCACTTTAAGAGGAGGTGCTGCAGTTTCTCCTATTGGAGGAGATGCAAGTGAAGCAGGTTCAGTCTGGCTTGAAGGAGAAGAGTTGACTTCTGCAGAGGAACATCTTTGAAGAGAGGCAGAAACATCAAGCGGCTGAGGAGAAACATGGGAGAAGGCCTGAGGAGGATAGTATAAATTTCTTTGAAGTGTAATTGTATAAGGCACCGGCACATAGTAAGGGTTGACTATGCTGTGCACATTCCCTGCACCGAAAACTGGCACAGGTCAGGTAAATGCTCAGTGAAAACATGGCTGCTTTTAGCCACTTCACAAAGCCTGACCCAACAAAATATAGGCCTGCTTCTGTCTACAATGTTAATAATATGTTGATCACTACCTTGCAATTAGGCTGCCTTGTTTACAGGAAATTCAAGTTTGTGTCACTTTTAAATTGCTCTTTCTCCTAAACCATGTAAAATCACTTTTTTACTCCATGGACGTCGTTTAGGTAGTGAGTGGTAAGAAAACATGGCTTAAAATTTAACTAAACCCTAATTAAACCAGTGTATAAAGATATCTATTATGGTTATTTGCTGATCCAGGTGTAGTAAATCAGGTATTGAAATTGTACAGGTTGTGATAAAAACTGGCATACCTACTGCCCTTCCAAGCAAATATAAACTACTGCATTGAAATTTTACCAATGGCTTTCTTAGTCCATGCTTGTGTCACTGGCACAAGCTTTCATCATATTCTTGTCTAATCAGTGTGAAGCTCGTTGTCTCAGGCACTTACCTTTTTATAAACATTGGAGCTGTTGCTTTGCTGCCTTTCACCACCACTAGAAGAGCGGTGTGAGTGATTGGGAGGCTCATCTCACTGAGCACATCACACAGCTGCACCCAGTGTCAGATTTCACAGACCACAGCCTCTGCATTGCTGCCCACTTTCCCTCCCTCTTTTTTTCTAAATGTTTTACTTTTATTTAACCAGGAAATCCCTTGATATCTCAATAAAAAAAAAACATTTTTATGGGGCAAACCTGGTCAAGATGGTCTTGACAAGAGCTACTAAAAAGGTAGTTACCTTGGGTTTAGTGAGTTCCTGCAGATCTCTGGCTCTGGCCTCCTCCATCACACCAGTGTCTGTCCCACCTACATCACTTGGTGCAATACATTCCAGCTTGTTTTGGGTGCTGCAAACATCCTGCTGACTATCTGCCTCGTTCTGCCCCCTCCTACTGGGTGAATTCGGGTTGGAATTGGGAGGAACAGAGAATGGGGAAGAATGGCTAGAACAAGTGGTTGTAGTGGCCTGTTTAGCCAGTGTGGAACTAATAGAAACAGTTTGGTTAGGGATAGGGGACTGGGCTACTATGAGGGCCTCAGGCAATGGTACAGCCTGTTGGAGGACTGATGGGGAGCTGGTAGGTATCGAAACCATAGACACAGGAGGAAAGGTCAGTCTTTGAGTAGGAAGTGCATGTAGAGGGGGTCTGTGTAAAGGTAAAAGGGACGCATTCAGGAAGTAGGAAGGTATGTTCTGTTGGGTAGCAGCATGGGGTTGCTGATGTTGTAGGGTGGGATGAGGAATACAGAAAGCTTTAGAAAATGGCATAGGAGACTGAATAAAACTGGGATGATTCTGTGGAGGAACTGCTTGTGGTTGCTGCAGCATTATAAGTTGCTGTGGTTGTACTTTTTGATTGAGCGGCAGTTGTTTCTGGTGCTTTTGTAACTGCAAAGTTTCAAGCTGCTTCATAATCATTTTCTGCTGTACTTCTGACTGATCTAACTCCTTCTGTTGCTTTAGGATTCCTGCAATGGTCTGTGGACCCCTTCTCCGAACAGAGGAGGGCACCAGGGGTGCAGGCTGTGAGACCATCTTCTTTTTCCTCTGTTCTATCATCTCTTTGCACCCATTGGTGTCCACACTCATAGTCTGCAGCAGGAGCACAAAGACAGAAGTGGAGGAGAGCTTTGTTTTCTCTCCTTGCTCCCTCAGGGTGTCTGCTGCTGTCAGGCTGGTTTTTGCTGGGATCAGTAGGTGGCCGATCCAGGGGATCACAGCAGCCTGAAGATGATAGCAGAGCTCTGCACCCATCCTTTGGCCAAAGCGGTTGTTTTTGCCTGTTTGGTGTTTGCCTTTGGGAGGGGACATCTGCTTGCTGCCCTTGGCCAGTACATGGCTCAGGTAGGCTTGAAGCTGAGTAGGTGACAACATCATCATGCCGCTGCTCATGTGGCGCTCCTCCCAACGCAGCTCTCTGGGTCTTGGTCCGATTAACACAGAGAGTCCAAACTTGTCCACAATAGTTGATTTGACTTGTACCCCACTGGGGCTGTCACAAGAAGAAGGTAACACTGCTGGACGAAAGCTCAGGAAGGGGAAATGTTCTTCTTTATCAATTGGAATCCACTCCTTCATGGGAGGGAAAGTGTACTCCTTTTCATGCTCCTTCTCCTCAATCATTTCCACTTCTACATCCTCCACATTTTCCTTTAATTCTTCATTATCACTTTCCATATACTTAACCACCATTTCCTCCTCCTCTTCCTCAGTGCTGTCCTCACTGGACTCCTCTACCTTTATTTTCACTGGTTTCCTCCTGATATGTTTCTTTTTTTTCTCTCCTTCAATCTTTGATGGTTTTCTTCCCTTCTATTGACAGATAGAACAGCATCAAACACACAGTTTGTTCTTATGTACATGTTTGAATTCATTTTGATGACATTTTTGTTATTGATATAACTTAATAAATAGGTATAAAGTGTATTTCTTTCTCCTGAGAAACACGATCCATACATAGCATCAATGTCTGTGAGCAGAGCAGAAAGTGAAGATGAATCCAACCCTTACCTGAGCAGGAGGTTTACTGAGCTTTCTCCACTCTCTTAGACACTGAGCATCAAAACGATTTGGAATCTCAGCAGCAATTTTTGCCCAGCGACCTGAAACATCAGTGGACATTTCTCATTTTGAGACATTGTCATTAAAACTTTAAAAAAATATAAACTGACCAGAAGACAAAATTCAAATTATTTGATACATAAAATTGTCCCTATGTCAGCTAAAATAATCAGACTGAGGGGTGATATACCAACGCCATATTTCTCCACCAGCTGCAGCAGCAGTTCTTTCTCCTGTTTATCAAATGCTCCTCGCTTTGTTCCTGCCTTCAAACAGTCTTGATATCTGTACATAGACAAACAGGCAGACAGACATGTTTATTGAGAAAGAAGTGATCAAACCAACTTTGACTGGCTTAATCATCTTTTCATCAGGTCTCACCTGTCTCTGCAGGCACTGTCAGTACGTCCAGGAACCTCTAACCTGATCTTCCACCAGTTCTTTTCCCCATGACGAGAGACAGCTTGGAGCAAAAGCTGAGAGACAGGCAGGCAGAGAGACAATCAGACAATCAGAAAAAGGTAACCCTAAAATGTCAAGTTAATTGTATTTAATTTTAAAAAAAAAATTATTTTTATGTATTGAATTCAATGAGAAAGTGTACCCAAACTTCTGACCGGTAGTTTATATAGTGCCAAGTCAGTTAGGGATACCGTAACTATAGAACAGGTCTTTACCTTGTCCTTTTATTTAACAAACTAAATACTCCTGCAGTATTTTTCTTATTTACACAAAGGCATATAATTTCTGTCTCTAGATGGTGGTGCATTTACAATTCTCCTCTGCTCTCTGTATCACGCATGGCGAAGTTCCACCCCAATGCGCACATACACAGACATGTACGTGCACACACAAGTTCGCACCCACCGGTGGACAGAGAGCGTGAGTCGGAAAATATGTTAGGTCAAACATCTGAAACGCAGACAAAAAAATCTGCCCTCCCGCCCCAAATCTGTAAATCTAGGGGAAACACTGTTAATGCTAATTCAACAGATTAAATACTCACTGCAAAGTGCAAGGTCCACATTAATAATTACACAGGTGTTCAGTTATGAAAGTCTTGCCTTCAGCCTACCTTGTCCTCCTGTTTGGTCCATGGGCCTTTCTTCAGGCTTGGGTCCAAAACCTGGTTCCACCTGTAGATCAGCTGAGCAGGGTCCCGACCCTCCATGAAGTAACTCACTGACAGACAGAGGGAAAGGTGTAAACTTATTATGTTAGTGCCATAGAGATAGTATGACGTCACAGTAATCATTACTCTGCGTGTAGGGGATGAAGTTTCCAATCCTCATTTTTTCCACCAGCTCTCTGAGCAGAGTGTCCTCAGCAGGTGTCCAAGTGCTGCGTTTCAGCGATTCCGAGACAAAACGCTGAAACGTCTGAAGACACATAAAGGCTGTCCTCCCCGTCTGAGAGATAGACAGAGGGAGGGACACAGACAGTTAAGATGTATAGGCATGTTAGGGTCAAGAAGAGGGTGTGGCTGAAAGACAAAGAGGGACAGGAAAACAGAAGACAGAAAGCCATGAGAAGGTTCAGACTGATAGGAGAAAAACAAGCAAGCAACAGAAAATGATACCCCTCACCCTCAGCTCCTCTGCGATGGTCTTCCAGTCTTTTTCTCCGTGTCTCCTGCTGATTTCCCGGAGCTGCTGTACCTCCTCCTGACTCCACCTTGACTTATTTATGGATGGGTGAAGGAAGTTCTGCCAGAAACAACGGATGTCCTCTGCATCTCTTGTCCCTTCAAACTGATAAGATGGGGGTTATTACTGACAGTCTAATGTGTCTAAACATGTCATCAAATGATTCAGTGATTTTCATATTTACATCTATATTAGAGATTTTCTGCCAATCATGTTCCTCAAATCGTTCACCAATTAGCTCCTCCTCCTTCTTCTCTCTGACCAATCAGAGACAAAGAATGATACAGTTATCAAAAACACTTTTCTGTGACATTTCATGACTGTTTAAACTCTGAAATCCATATACTTGTAAAACAATAATAAAAAAACATTGTAAAATCAATAATTATCAATAAACATCAATAAATAATATGTGCCACACTGCATTTACACTAATATAGCACTAAATTGAGACCATTTATGCCAATCAAACACAGGGAATAGGAAATAAAAAGCATGTGAGGCTTGCCCAAATAAACCTGTTCCGTAAATAAGTGTCAGGTAAATAAACCCTAGTCACGCTCTCATCCCAAAGCAGCACCGGACTGGCTGTTACAATTTAGCAGTAACTGGTTGTGTGTGTAGTGGAAACCCTGCAGGTAAACACTGGTATTGACATCGAACAATTTCTTGTGTTGCAAACTAATGCAGGTCCCTTTAAGATGCTGTGTGCGTAGGTGTGGGCGGGACAGAGTGAGACGAGGAAGAAGTGTGTGTGACAGTCCGTGGTGGCCAGCGCTAGTTGTTTTATTCTAAGTTCAGTGAAAATAAATCCTCCAATGAAGCCATCTTATTGAATCGCTCATTACCTACCTGTTAGAAGTGTATCAGAAGGGAAGTTAACTCCGAAGTATAACTTCGGCCCTGGAGACGTAACATAAACTGAGATCTCCCCTGTTTTTTCCTGACTACGGTCGGGATCGATCAGGAATAGTTAACACTTGCTATAGCCCAGTGGCCGGCAACAAGGTTAAGATCAATGTACAGCTATTATCCATAGTTATTTATGAATCAGATTTCCATGACCTTGACAAAACTTTTTGCATAATTTGTTTTTCAAAAACTTTTTCAGGCATAGAAATTGCTATTTTAACCTCTGTAACTTTTACAGGCTTTTCATGACAATTAAATATGAGCAAGCCTGGTATGATACTGGTATGGCTAAAGACCAGCACCAAGACCAGGACAATGTGTCACTGGGTTTCTAAAAGTTTTCACATACCTGAGACAGTCAATTTCTTTCTCTAAACTGTCAATCTGCTCCCTGAGCTGCTGCTTCTCTGTCTCCGGGGCTTTAGACAGCTTCTGAGTCAGGTACTCCATCCTGACAGAGGGACAGAAACATCAGAGAGAGAGAGAGAGAGAGTGAGTGAGAGAGAGAGAGAGTGGGGGTGGGTGGGGGGGGGGGGGGGGTAAGGGGGGGGGGTGGTAAGTAAATAATAGATATGACAAAAATAACAAACAGTGAAATTTAAAAAAAACACTAGCCCTAAAGTTTAAACCTACACCTGTCTGAACGGTTTTCCTGAAAACAGACTGTTAGTCAGTTACATTATGTGTCGTATAGTATGTGCCCAGTCCAATATGATATTCAGTGTTTATGAGGAGCTCAGTATCCTGACAGTGTTATGTGCTGTGTCTCCTTCAAAGGCTGCTTCACAGTGTCCAGCTTTGGAGTATCGTTCCAAGACCAACATATCCTGGGAAGGATTATGAGCCAGAGGCACATGTTGTGAAAAGAAATAATGCGTGCCAATTTTAAACAATTTTAAATGTAAGTTCCAGTACATGTTACAGTGATCTGTACCATGTCCAGCTGCAGCTTTGTTACAAACTGACAATGATGACATATTCAGGAAACAATTTCATTCCACTTAAGCCTCCACAGTCTAGGCAGCTGATGAAAGACACCCGCTTTCAATCGTTGGCTGCTTCCTCACAAAAAAAGGCCACCACTGTGAGTCAGCTATTGTCACATGTGTTACCTGGAGAGTTTGGGCTGGATCAGTTTCCGCAAACTGTCTCTGGACACTGCATGGAGTATCAGTGTTTTCTGCCAACTCTCCCCTGAAGACAAAAAGAGGACAGAGAGAAGAAGAATGTGAAGACATAAAGACATGAAGGCAACACAAAGACATTACAGTTTGGACAGGAAATATGTGTGTTTATTCTTACATCGCTTTGTTTTCACTTTCCTTTCGTCCAGACATCCTGCCATCCTGGTGGCCTTCTCCTTTGTCTCCTGATTGGCTGGGGGACCCTTGACACAGACAAAGACAGACTCTTATTGGTAAGCTGTCAACTGTATTTTTATCTGTATGTCTGTCCATTAAGTCTTACCAGTCCTGTCAGTTTGTCCTTGAAGTAAGGTTTAAGGAAGCGTCCCAAGTACATGGTGTTTGGCAGTTGGTAGGAGGAGGGGGTGGTATGTTCTCTGGGAGGCTCTTTGGTTCGTCCAGACAGCTGAGATACCAGTTCCTTCTACAAAGAGAGAACATAATATCAGCACTGGCTGTTGTCTGTGGATGTCTTGGTGCTGACTAGGAATGGGAAAGCATAAAATCTCCCTTACAATAAGTGACTTGTAGTGAATTTTCATTGTTGGGATAATTTTTAGTATTGTATGCAAGTGATTTGGAAATGTCTAGCTTGCTAACAGCGCTACACAGGGGAGCCCACATCATTCCAGTCATTCAGGGACCTTGTGTTTTATAATGATTGTTTATCAGATTCTTGTTATTCACAAAAAAGATGTTTCCTATCTGAAACAAAAAATAAAAATGTATTTCTTGCCAAAACGTGGCAAGAATTATATTGTACATATAAATGTTTTTTAGGAATGTTTTTTTATCTGAATTAGTGCACTTAGTTTTGTTAGTGCTGACCTGTTGGTTGACATTGTGTGTCAGTAGTGTCTCCAGCTGGCTCAAAGTCTCCTGAAGCACCTGCTGGTAGACCAAGTTCATCTGAAGACAGGATTCCACAGACTGAGATAGACCCAGCTCGCTCTGAAAAACAGACACAGTGAGAGACAGCTAAATTGTCCTATGTAATGGATGTAAAGAGTGTGTATGTGGCAGTGTCACTTACCTCATCACTGCTGCTGCTGCCATCATCTACAAACAGAATCATTGACAGTTTGAGCCATATTATAATAATATTAATAAAAGATAAACAAAAGTGGGCAGCATGACAACTGCCAAAGGGAGTTGTCATGCTTTGGAGTATAGCGCTTAGGTCATGAAGCCTGCATCAGTGATCTTTATACTGTATATGGTCACTGATTGTCTTGACATACATTCTATGGGATAAATCACTGATTTAAAAACAAACATTTACATTATGTCTTCAAACATCATGTCATTTTAAACAAATGCACATGATGTCAGTTGGATAAGACAGGGTGACTATCACAGGCAGATAGACAGACAAGTACCTGACAGACAACCTGGACTGTGGGGTCCAAGAACATTCTCCAGGTTCTGGATCTCTTTCTGGATCTTTTCTCTCTGAGCCAACAGACCTGTTGCAGACTGGACCTCCACACATAATATTTTTATGCACTCATTAGTCCAAATATCACAAACAAATGTAAAATTATAGGATAAAGCTAAGTCAAAAACTAAGTATGACCCTTTAATCAAGATGCTGTGTGTGTGTTCTGTCTCACCTCATCTTCTTTCTCATCACTTCCTGAATCATCATCTGATGACAGGGACACGTGTTCAGTGTTAGCATACAGACAGATAAATGAAGAAACAGAAGGACAGACGGGTACCTGAATCACTGCTCAGCAGCTGAAGATCAGTGTTTTTTCCAGACAGACTCTTCTCCAGCTCCTCCACCTGTCGCTGAATCCTGTCTCTTTCCTCTGACAGAGAGACAGACATGTCTGAGGACACAAAGACAAGCTGTTACAGACAGTCCTGATACAAACCTGACCAAGCAGCTCAAACATAGTGACATATTGCTGCTTTCAAACCAGAACACTACAGGTTCCACTTACTGTTCAATTACTTATCGATCAGTCACTTACTGTTTTAGGTCAACAAAAATATTATACTGTAAACACAAACACCACTGCAGTATTATACTGAGTACACGATACTACTGCACTATTCTACTGAATGGCTACTGATACCACTGCAGTATCATGCTTTGTATGGAGATACTACTGCAGTATTATGGGTTGAATAATATGGGTTGTTCTATTGCTGATACTGGTGTTTAGAAATCAGGGCAGTAAATATTGCCATTTTTTGGCCCATATATTTAACTGCTTGTCAGTTCAAAAATACTTTATTTGTAATAAGTGGCTGAATTAAAAAATGGCAAATATGGGCCCGAAGGTCCCAAAAGATCTACTACCTCTACACTGGCAGTATCATTACTATGCCTACTAATAATACTGTATTACATTTTATAGGACCAATGCTACATTCAGTGAAATAAGTAGTATATTTAATAGCATTAGCACTGTACCAAACATTATCAATACTGTATTCAGTAGGATCAATACTACACTCAGCAGTATTAGAGCTGGCTCTACCTACATTAAGCAAAATCAATGCTACTCTCAACAAGTACTAATACACTAAATAATACCAGTACTATATTCAATAGGATAAGAAATCCCGTTAGTGGGATAAGCAATTTATCCGGTGGTATCAGTCCAAACACCAACCAATATCAGCACTACTGATATCTGTACTACTGAGTATACTGGTACACGAGTTCCAATATACTCAGTACTACCCCCAGGAGTACCAATACAACAGCAGTAACAGTTCTAAACCGTACGTATAGGACTTTCTGACCTTCCACAGCCCCCGTCTCCTCTTGTGTTTGCCTTCCTACAGTAGACCTCCAATTCGTTTTTATTTTGTGTTTATTTTTTTTATCCTGTCTTCAGTATCAGCAAGTCCGCGCTCCGCAGCACCAATCAACGCAGCTCTATCGTTAGCATATTACCCATCAGGCCTTGCGGCGAGACAAGTTTTCTCGCGCTGTTTCGCTTTTGTGGCCGAAATCCGGTTCAAATGCATACGATTCTAAGTTTACTTTGCTGTTTGTGTATTTATATACATGTTTTTATGTTTCGCCGTCTAAGCCTAGAGTCACTGCCACAAAAAGAAGAACCAAACAAACCGCTGCTCATCCAGTCCGCTCTTAATTTTGTTCCCCTGTGCACACTCCCCGCTGTCTTTAGTTCCAGCGGATGTTTTTTTTTTTCTGTTTGGTTCAGATGAAACATTTTATTATTATATCAGCATCTGCTTCAAATTGTTATTTTTTATTCTGTTATCCTTACATTAATGCCACTGTTTATATATCGGAAACTAATAAAGGAAAGCATATACAGGTATGCTAATATTAATTAAAATGTTACTTGTTATTCTGTATTTCACTAGTAACGTGTGTAGTGCAGTGTTTTAATATTTCTAAAGAATCTGATTATATAAAGATAATCAAGATTCTGGATTCAAAAAGGACCCCAGCCACAACCAGTTAAAAAAGACATTGCATGTCATGGTTGCATTCTGCTGGTTCTGTTGGTTACCAGTTACTATTTCTTCAGTCATGGTTTTTCTCTAGCCTGAGCCATATATTCTTAGTAATTTCAAATTTAGTTTCAGTTCTAAATTAAAATTTCCTACATTTGTTGCACTCATGTGTCAAAGATCATATTTAACCTAAAAACACTAGTTTATTTTATCATATTTATTCTTACTTTTATAGTATACAGTGTTTACACACACTCTCTCTCTCTTATTTCTTTGCCTAAATATAGTCCATTAGAAACTGTCAGAATAAACTCAAGATAGACTCAAAATGTACATGAAGTCAGTCAGTAGCAGTTTATTTTTTATTTTAGACACAAATCTGTCTCAGGTCAAGCCTCTTTTTTACACCATCAGAAGGTGGGGTTTCACAGTGAGGTCCAAGAACTGAGGTTCTTACTTCTACATGATGCACCTGATGGCGCATTCACATACTTTGCCTTGGCTTATAAAGAGTTCACTTCCCCATGATCAGGAAAACAAATGCAACTTGTCTGTCTGTCTGTGTCTCTCTCTCTCTCTTTCTCTAGCGTCGGCGGTAGAGAATATCCCACGTGTTTCTCCACTTTAGTCCTTTTAGCTGATTTGCTGAGAGCTCGGGGCTGCCATAGGTCAAAGGGCAGAAGGTTCGATATGAAAGGAAGACTGACAACAACACAGCTGACGCACACACACACAGCGCTCGCCTGTGTGTCACACTGCTGCAGAAAAGACAGAGTTCAAACTCTTAACTTTATTTCCACATGTATACTAAATAACAGTGAGACTGACAGTACAAATAACGTTAATAGAAGGTAAAGAGAAAAAACAAGTTTGCTGCTTTATGACACCATTAGACAGCCTTTTCTGACTTGAGGCAATTTGTAAACCACTCACTCTCCTACATCAAAGTAAATTGAGAAAACTAGCATTTTTATTTCATGGGGGCAGAGTAGCTGCTGGTCTACTGCTGCCTCGTGTGAGGTAAGCAAAGTCACAAAATAACATGTGGATCAACAACTCGTTTGTGCCATGGTGTACAATTGTTTATATTCTCTGTGCACTTTGGTGCAAGAAATCAGTGGCATGAAAAGCAAACAAAAGACTTTCAGGTAGAAAAAGCTGTCTTATGGTGAGATAAAGTGGAAACCATAGCAATCAAACTATATCACAGTTATAATATATTATATATCCATTTATATTTTGTATTTATATTACATCAGTGCAGCAAATGATAAATTCTGTGAGTTTTTTTATTTGTAATATACATGCACAAACACCTCTGTATTATTTGCTTTCTTTCAAGAGTCTTGAAACTTGATGTAATACACCACAATCATCAAACTTGATGTAATACACCACAATCATCAATGCTTGTGCTTCCTTGAAGAACAGTAAGTCAATACATACAAAAGTATGTGTATGTTTGCATACCTGAGCAGATGAGTGTGTGTGAGCTCCAGCAGGGCGGGGCTCAAGAGGTACAGGTAGCAGAGGGCGGGCAGGTAGTGATACAGGAAGAGCGTTTTCTCCATCAACAGGAAGGGAACAAAGTTAACCAGCCAGCCGCCAACACAAACGCAGCCCAAAAACACAAACTGACTCCACACACCTGAACAACACACAAACATTATCAAAGACTAATGTCAGAGATGCATGTACAATGTTAACAGTGTTAACAGTACCGTCAGGTAGGTCTTTGAAGCCCCGCCTCCTCCTCAGCAGGTAAATGGCTGCTAGCAGCTGATAGGCCAAAAGGCTGAGGTTGGCCACACTCCAAGACACTGGGTTACCAATTAGATGAATCTGAGCCTGAGGTAAACAATTACATGATGATGAACCACTATGCTTTACACAAAATATAAACACATTTCTGCTTTACGCAAAACGACCATGGTGAGGACCATGGTTGTCAAAACATCAATTCTTTTGAAGGGTTAGATTTGAGGCCTTTATTCATGCATGTATTTGCATGTTAACATTTACCGAACCTGTAACCAGTCAAAGAGAGCGTTCAGATCAGTGATGGAATTTTGCTGAGTGACATTGTCGCTTTATATTTTCAGATTGATGTAGAATTTAAGGTTTCAGGAAGTTTTATTTTCAGAAGGGTACAGATCAAACCAATACTTAAAATCTACTACTATGTGGCATAGTAGTAATTCTTTAGCTCCAAACAAAGGTGTATTCTTTTCTTCAGTTTTGGATTATCTAGGTTCTTTTTTTCAACAGCTAACTACTAAAAACTGAGCATTACATCACCATAAGACAATGACTCCTGTCTGTCTTAAAATTCACTTTTAAGTTATCAGCAGTTTCATGCCAATCATTCATACTGCTGTTGATGTGCAAAGGATTTTTTTCACATCTGGCATTAGCCATTTAATTGTGACTGTTGAAGGTTCAGGAGAGGGAAAGTATTATGTCTCTGAGTGTCCTTACAACCATAGAAAGACAAGAATGTTTGTTACATTGGAGGACGAGTGCAGCCAGTATGCAATGTTGGTTTCCATGGTGATCCACTCTGAGGGGGAGGAGCTGTATTTATGTTCGGAGTCTTCCTGTTTCACTGTCAGCATCTTCCACTGTCATGACATTACAACATTACATCATCAGTTTGTCTCCAGGGTGACAAAATAACATCACAGAACGAGGTGCTGTTGTGGATATTGATGCCAAGTCACAAACGTTAATTTGTTTTTTCTCACTCTCTCACTCATTAGGTAAAATACATTTATTATCATTATGGTATTATAACTTCTCTCTCTAAACTTACGACCAAGTTTCTCTTATGTGTAAATCATGTCATTAAGTTTAAATACTCTTGTACATTTTGGCAACATCAAGATAAACAGATGATCTGATTGGATAGACCTACCTGTAGTTCTAAAAATTTTGCCCAGAAGGATATTTTTCTGTCAACATCAATGTGAGTTGGAGAATGGAGCTCCGCCTCCCTTTCTTTCTGCTCCTGACCTACCCATACACATATACACAAAGTGACCACAATTGCAAAATAATAATTAGTTTACAGGAAAAAGGTCAGGGATTAGAGTTGTACTTGTTCCATATCGATGTTCCTCCACTGTCCATCCCAAATTACCACTGTGCGCCTTAAACAGTTTCTCTGCTACAACCTCCAGCTGACGAAAGCCCCAATCTGGAAGAGACACACCACTGAGCTACACATACCCCCCCCACACACACACACATACACACACTCATTATACCTCTGAGGCCCCTTAATGACACAATTAACTATGGTCACTTCCTGTTTGCACCTTGAGGACAGCTGAGGTGTTGACGTGGACCAATCGAACCTCAGACAGGATTGTCTTCCACACTTCAGAGTCAGCCTCCCTGTTTGAGATATCCTGAGCACACACAATAGTTATACATCAGAGAAAGAGACAGGACAAGCACCAGTATAACAGGCAATAATCAGCTAATCAGAATAAGAGTAACAACAATAACAATGATGACAACCACAATACAATACAAAAGAAGTCAAGCAACATTTTTAATTCGTGCTCTGGTAAAAGGTTTGAGTTCAGTAACCACATACACTATCCTTCAGCCGGCTTTTAGTTACAGGGAACTATCCTCCTTAGTATATGTACAGTATATCTGCTTGTTCATTTTAATCTCGGTGTCTTACATTTTCTCCCTTTTAATAATGGATATATTTCAATAAGTTGTGGATATAATGAGGGAACTTTAGATTTTGTATTTTATTTTACTGAGAGGACAACAAAAGCTCAAGAAACAGAAGGGATCTGTGCTTCACCTGAACTACTCATAGGGAGAAAATGTTTTGGTCCAACCTTGAAAGATGAATCATTTACATAGAGACAGTGAGTATCAATCACAATGTGGAACAAAATATAACAGTGTCCACAACACAAGAAAATTGTATAGCATTGCAAGAGATGAAAGTGTCGAGCAACAATTTATCTGTCCAACATTTGGCAAGGATATTGCTGCATAAGTTATGAAAATGTTACATAAAGGAGGCCTTTAAATACAGTGATACAGCTGACTACACATACAGTCCACTTGAGATTTGGAAAAACATAACCAAACTACTCACCACTCTCCACAGGTTCTGAGCTGCCATGGAAACATTAAAGTCGATATAACCTGACACTTCCTGAGCATGAGGACTCATGGGAGCTGCTACATCATGACTGAAACACACAGACCTAGTTATCAGTGTCTGAAAACATCATCACGTCCCTCTGCTATAACGGCCACTAGTTCGGCAAAACAACAATACAGGATAGTAGAAAATAACCGGACTCTTCACATGCTAACTCAAGCCGAGGTGACTCAACCTGACAACATCATCTGTGAAGTACTCGATACAATTAAGAGAATCAGTCTGGTGAAGTCCCAGCCTAACAGCATTGTGACCTAAGATCCCTTGACAACTGAACCATATGATTCCATTGGCCTTTTCGACGTACTAGACGAAAACAGTTGACCTGTTTACCTGTTGAGGAAACGTGAGGTCATCCCGTGAACCAGCTGGATGATATCACCATGACGGACAGGTTGAGGAGGACTACCAACCACCAGCTCCTGTCTGATACAGGACACATAAGACAGACATGGACTAAATTTTCCTGCAGAAATTTAGGACAGACTGGCAACCAACCTTCCAGGATTTTTGACAATCCACCAGTTGTTGACATCTTTGAATGGATAACAGGTGACCTGCTGTTGGTGGGAGCTGCCCCGTCCATTTTCATACCTGAACAAACTCACAGGTAAAAACAGTTAGTCAAATGTTACCTGAGGTTGGCCATTCTGGTTGGCTATTGATTTTGTGTGCTGACAGCACCTGATTGGGTAGTTGGCTTTGTGCGAGTGGAGCCAGCAGGGGATAGGCTGGGAGGCAGAGCTTCTTAAAGTCACTTGACTGCCAAAGGCAACTTCCAGAGGTTGACCCTGAGTGATCCTGGAGAGACCACCCTGAGGACAATCAACCAATCACTCAATCAAATGCTTGGTTTCCATTGAAATATATCATACATTTAATCAAATTTCCAAAAAGGATTTTATTCTCTAAATATATTTGTATTGCACTCAAAACAGCAATATTCCCATCTCCCTGAAATGTAAAAATCATTTTTTTCTTATCAGTTTTCACACTCCAATCAAAAATGCACATAAAAATTGGTTGAAGTGTGTTCATACCTGCAAACCTGCCTGAAATGCGGAGCTCATAATTTGGTCATGTGGTCCACTGCGGTTGAGGATACCAAGGTGGACATAAAACCAGAAGACATAGAGCAGGACAGGAACAACCAGCAGACACACAAACCTACACATACACTGCACACACACACTGAGCTACACACACACACACAGTCATTATATGGACTGAATTTTCAGTTAGTTTTAGAGCTTGGTCAGTCTAAACTGAGACTCACATGACTGACAGTTCGATCCCCAATCAGGTTCCAGGTGTGCAGAGAGGCCACACCCAGCAACAGCAAGTAGGAGAACACACCCATGTACTTCACCCTGACATGACAAGCACACACAATACTAATGGCCTAATGTTGAAACACCAATGACTCAAATGTGGCAAGACATAAGAGATCAATTCCTCACCCAATTGCTGCACCGCAGGAGGCTCCACAGAGGAGCAGCCAGCTGTACCTGAACCAGGACCTGAGGAGGAGGTGACAGGAGGTTTAGAATCCAGAAGCACAGGAGTCACAGTAGGAGTCAGGAAATATGACTTTCATTCTCTGATCCCCTGACGCTCACTCTTACTTGCTGGGAGCATTGTGGAAACGCAGGTAAGAGAAGAAGGCAAGCAACACAAAGAAGATGAGAACTGACTCCAGTAACATGAACCGTGATTGGACAATCAGGGAGTTCTCTGGAAAACAACACAAACATAAAGAATCAATCAGGAATAAAAGGTTCAGATGTTAGACAGAGATGCAACAGACTGCACTCAATGCAGAGCCCGAACAAGCCCCGCTCTCTCTAGAGTGCCATGGGTTTTAGAAGAAATACCCACACAACATGTATTTCCAAACAACTATTAATTTTGTCATAAACATCACACATTCAGTTTAGCCCATGAACTCAACTTTTACCCAAACGCCATACTCTGAGTCTAGAGCTCGAAAACCCCACATTCAACTAGCCTCCAAGTGCACCACACTCATTAAAGAATTCACATGTCACTATGAAGACAAAGTTTCACACTGAATAAACATACTCACCTAGCAACAACAACAATGCAGCTCCCAGAGCCGAAAAGTGAGAAAACTTCAGTTCCAGAGTCAGCAGGTAAGCCAGAGGAACGCAGAGAGCTCCACAAAGAGCAGGTAGTAGCCGCAGACTCCACACACTCACACTGCAGGGATATTCTGCACCACAAAACAAACACACATAATGCTGGAATACTTTGTACGACAAAACAAGAAGACTGTTAGGAGAAAGTGATTTAAACTAGCTTTAACTGATTTTGTAAACAAAAAGGGGGATTATTTCCAATGAATAAAGTTGGGCAACTGGGGAACTAGTATAAATTGGTTTATCGAAGACAATTCAAACATTAGTTCCATTCAAACTGCCTTGAAATGCCTGCCTTGACATGGTTAAAAATGGTTAAAATATTTGTCCGACTTTAAGAGTCACTGCACAATGTCACTGGGTGACATGACATAAAAAGACAGTTTAAACAATGCAGGTTTAAGATAGCATAGTTGCTCTTCACTGACATTGATGACATAATTTAGGTTTTTATTTTTGGGGAGTTCAGATCTTTTATTTGGTATTTTTTTGTGTACACTCAAAACAATGTACAGACCTACTGTTCTCCTTCTGACAGTTATCGCACACATGGTCACTGTTCGTTATACTATTATTTTCAGCTAGAAAGTTGTAAAACAATTTTGGAATTCAGTGTCTTGAAGTTTTATTCTTATCATGTGGACATATTTTTGCAGATTAATTAAACCATAGACTGAAACACACATTAAATAAGTATTACCTTCCCAGAAGTTTAGAGATCAATATGCAATTAGGGAGATAGTATACAATATTTTGGTCTACAGATACCGAAGGGGTTGACAAGCCTAATCTCAACAATGACCTACTCCTCTTCACCATTAGAAAAGACCTGGCCAGGTGGAGTTTGTTGCCTTCCCTGGGGTTGATCAAATGCTTTGAGATACTCAGAATTAATATCCTCTCAAGAATGCTATATACAGTATGTTTCAAACAGTACCAGTGGATATACCAGACAAGGAATTTACTAAATGGAACAAGATGATTTCAAGATTCCTGTGGCAGGGTAAGAAACCAAGAGTTAGATTTAAGACCCTCAAACTTTCTAGGGATAAATGGGGGCTGGCACTCCCTTGCTTAAACATGTACTGTGTAGCAGCTCAGATTAAACCCCTGGTACATATTTATAAACAAAATATTAACAGATACAAAGACAATTCTACCTGCTCCTATTCTGTTCCACACAAAGTTTCCATCAAATCCTCCCAGGTACGCTGCAACATACAGCAGATACATTTAGTAATAATGAAGAGGCAATATTGTACATGCAGTACCAGATGTTGTGTTACAGTAACTGACCTCCAAAAGCCAGGATCATGTGACCAAGTGGCGGCCCACTGTCATCAATGAAGAAAACTCTCTTCATATAGAGAGACACAAACTGACCATAATACACCTCATCAAACCTAAACCAACAGAAAATAAAACAGATTGAAAACAAACTGATTGTTCCTGGATGTATCAGGAAGTGTCACGTGGTAAATGGGTGAATAAAACAAACACACTCACACAACAGCATTGGGGTAGCTGAGGTGGCTCAGTCTTGTCCACAGACCCAGCAGGGAGACCAGAACCAAGACCAGGTCCACCTGAGCCGTCACCACCAGGGGGAGCTGCAGCATCACGGAAACCCTTTTGGTGTACAACACAAAAGCATCACTGTGCTACTTTGTGTCAAAATATTAAATAAATATAAAATATGGAAGAAAAAAATGAATGTAACATAACAAAGGAAGCTAAAGTTAGCTTCAATCATGAAGCAGTATACTCAAGAGAGACAAGTGTGTGTGTGTGTGTGTGTGTGTAGGATTGTAGGACAGGACTGGACATTGAAATCAAAACCTGGTCTTAATGAGGCAGAACCTCATGTCTAAAGAACTGGTCATGTTTAGGATTAGAATTTAAATTGTTGTAAGATTACAGTAAGGGTTAGGCATAACGCTTTGTTTTGGCTGTTAAAATAAATGGAAGACAATGCATTATCGTGAGAATACTGTACCCGGGCAAACCCGCTTTGCGGGGAGCCAAAGTCGTATAAAGTATACAGAGTGAGGACAGTTATGGGAAAGTGAGGACAGTTTGGCGACTCCTCACACCTTTCAAGGACTCTTCCATGGTTAAGGTCTGGTTTTATGGTTAAGGGTAGAATTGGGTTTAGGTTAGTGAACGAATAAGGCATTTAGTTGTGGTGGTTAAAGTAAGAATCCTCACTATGAAGCGCAAACATGAGTGTGTGTAAGCGTGTTCACGGTGGCTTAGGTGCGAGCAAAAACCGGATGTGATGAACCTCAGTACCCAGCCACAAAGCAAGTTGAGCAGAGCTCCAACCAAACGTTTTATACTGTATGTGTACGCTAATACGGTTGTCTCCATTTATAGGTGACTGAATGGTCAACAATAATCAATAATTCAACAATATAACGAGGGGGAGCGGGGCTACCAGCCGTTAGCATCAAGCTCGCCGTTTGCTGTCACATTCCCGCTACATTAAGGCAACGGCTGACCTGGTGACGTCACTCCGTTTACTTTAAACCGACCATGTCGACGGTACACCCCCCGGCTCAGCTGCTTGGTAAAAACGAAGGTCTTAACGGTGCCCCCGGTGTGTTTACAGCAGTTGCCGCTCGATGTGCGGTCTTTTAGTTCGGTCTGTCTACCTGCCGATTCGCTCGGAGCTCATTTGGACATCCTGGCGCCTCTGCTGTCACCATGGTTACAGTGGATGACGGATCTCCGTTCTCATCGTCCGTGACTATTATTATTTTTAGCTATTTTGTGATTGACATCAAATTCACTATAATGTAATATCCTCAGTGATTCAAACACTGCTTCCAAAGTGCGACCTGCGGCCCACTAGTGGACCTTAGTCAGAAGTACGGCAGGGATGCTAGTGAATGGGATATTAAAAATTTTCCATTTATTAACTTATTATTATACATTATACTTATTATACATTATTTGTTCTCGGAATGCATTTGGTTGTCTTATTTGGTTATTTACATGAATTACATGAACGGCTAACGTTTAGGAAGCTATATGTTCTACTGAAGTGGCTCTCCATAGTTTTTGGTTTATTTGTTCTGCAGCTGTGTATTTCCACACTATTAGTGGTCAGATATTCAAAGGACAAACCCAGACTTTGTTCTTAATAATGTTATTTGATGAAAGCATCAATTAATGATTTATTAGCCATTAATAAATTCAAAACTACCATTTTTTGAAACTGGACTGGTGTCTTTAGGTAGTTATTATAAAATATAATTAAATTATAATATAATATAATTTAATTAATTCACAGCAGTGTATGGATGTGGAGATATTCTGTTAACAATAAAATTCATTTTCTGTATCTCTTCTGTATGATAAGCTGTTTAGGGCAAATGAAATACTTTCCTTTCACATACAGTACATGAATACCAGTATATATGCCAGCAGAACCACCTCCAATTAATCCAGGGAAAACAAAGGAAGTGGTTGTGGATTTCTGTGGGTAATTACAGTACATGGCATGGCATCAGCCGTCTTCTTTGGAGTGGTTTGTTAGGGCAGCAGCATCTGAGCAATGGACAGGTGGAGGCTGGACAGACTATAGCTATCTTGGTTTTGGGATGTCCCCTAACTCAATGGTAATGGTGGGCGAAAGAAGAACAATAGTCAAGCATTCATCTGCTGGAGAACCGGCCCCAGTCCCAACATCTGACAACATCTCTGTCCAGAAGAGTGCAGTCCTGTGAACATCTGAGATATTGCATAACCCATAAACTCCCAGACCACTGGTAGAGGTCCCAAACTTAAGGAAGATACACACAGCACCCAGGGGGTGAGAGGGGGACTTTACAGGATACAGGATATTTATTGGAATATTGCTACAAATACAAGTACATTTCTGAGGGCAGAGATGGGATGAGGACGTGTCCACCTGTGCTGCATTTTAGTCTACATTTAATACCTGAATATTCCCAGTTAGCACCAGCATAACTCTGTCTTTTTCAGGCTTCAGACCAAATTAGCATGGGTTTCCACAATGATAGCCAGTTAGCCCAGGATGATGAACTTTTGGAATAGTTTGAAAAAGTCATTCTGCCTGTGATGCGTTTGCCCCACATTAGTGGCATTCTAACCCAGAATGGAACTGATTTTACCTAAATTAGCACCAAGTTTGTCCTTGTAATTCTTGGATCTTGACTCCTGAACTCAAAGCTTAACAAAGTAAGCATTGTGATGATCCTTGTTAGCAGGTTAGATTGTCCCATTTTAGTTTGTTTAAAACTTTTATCTCTGGTTGCTTCTCTGGATGTTCCGTGGACGGAGTCTGAGAGAGAGCTCCCACAATGCCTCCTCAGCCAGGTGATCACTGAAGTCATTAAAGAACAAAATGATGTCATCATTGGGCTGCAGAGAGTAGGAACTGCAGGAAGACAGAGACGCAGGTGTTATTTCAAACAGGGAACACAGACAAAAAGTATAGAGTACTTCTGGTACTGTAGCTGACTGACACTTGCTGGTAGCTTCTTAATGTGTAGAGGATGTTAAACTGCTGCCACCGTTTAGAGAAGTTGACCTTTGAACCCTGTGATGTCATCAAGGTGTCAGGATTCCCCAGGTGAACAAAGGTCAAGTCCTGCAGGATCAAACCCCTAAACAGACAGTTCAGAGAGGAGATACAGGTATACTTAGTAGCATACATGCATTGACCTGCAGGTAGAGCAACATACATGTATTCATTTACAGGTAATCAGTATTTACTGTGCTATACATACAAGTAAGGTATACATGGAGGTTCCACTTCAGCCAGAGCTGCTCTGTATGCTCTGAACGAGGATGAGCTGTCAATCAAAGAGCTGAACTCCTCTAGAGCCTAAGAAAGTGTATATGATTTATTATGGATCATTATGAACACACTACCAGCATTAAATTACTCTGATTTTACCTCAGTTGTGTTTCTCTGCCAGTCCAGGCGTCGAAGGGGGGCAGAGTCCAGTGCTGACAGGATGGCCAGGTACGAGTTAAAGTTGTTCAGCTTCCGTAGGTGCTGTACACAGCTGTATGTTACTGATGGCTGTAATGTCATTATTCATTCTTCCTAACTAATCCAGACTGTCTAATCCCAAATACTCCTAACATTGACTAATCATATATCCCGAATAACCATAGCTAATCTGAACTTTTTAACCTCAGCTCGTCTCGTTTTAACTAATCCCAACTACTACCAATGACCAACCCTGTATCCTTACTATCCATACAGTAACTAATCCAAGCAACAGCCAGTAACCCTGACTAATTCCAATTAATCTTAATTAAGTAATCTTGGTGAACTCTGAATAATCCTGAGTGAAACTGACTAACTCCACATAAACCCAGAAAAATCCCTACTAATCCTAACTAACCCGAACTTGCCACATAAATCCTGACTAAGTATGCCAGTCAAATGCTAACAAATCTTGACTCCAACTTACTTTTTTTTTAACTTCACTGTGCACTGTCTATATGGCTGACATGAAAATAAACATACTAATACCACTACTAAACTTCCAAATGTGACTTCCTCCCACCTTCATTATTTTCAGGAACTTCAGTAATAGTTTTTCTCTGTCCTGAGGTTTGTCCTGAAGGATGATGACTGAACGAACCCTGAACACACACACAACACAACACAACACAACACAACACAACACAACACAACAAAGCACAATGTCTTTTCAATTACATTCCGTTGATCTCACTGTGAACTGTGCAAAAAGTGTTGTGTATCAGCAGTTTGTGTCAGTGTTTTACCAGAAGGACACATTGTTGAAATGTTGAGTGAATTCTGTCAGGTTTGGACTCTTCTCTTCATTCTGCTCCTTAGACCACATCAACACCTCTGGAAGCTAGACAGATGTGACAGACAGGTGTGATACATCCAGGTGAGACAGACTGGTTAGGGGCAAAAAGGTGTGACATGAAGGTGAGGGACAGACAGGTGTGACATGAAGGTGAGGGACAGACAGGTGTGACAGACCTGGTGACACAGTCAGGCATGGGACAGACAGGTGGACACAGACAGGTGTGATGCATTAAGCGGAGATAAGTGTAAAAACTGTACCTCAATCTTGTAGAAGAGTTCAGAGTCCATCAGCGTTAACTGTTCAGCTAAATCCTGACTCCTGAAGTCCAAAAGTGTTCCTGGTCTGTGGCACGAGAGGAGACAGGTGACTTTCATAACTTGACCAATAACAACTCAGTCTGTCTGTCTTCATCCAGTCAGGTGGATAATATTACCTGGCTGCCATGCCCCTAGCTGCAAGGGGGCGGAGTGACAGAGTGGAACCATTAAGCCATTTCTGCTCCATTTTGGAAAGAATGGTGGAGCGCAACAGGTGAGCCAGTCCTAGTTCTCCACCAGTCAGGAGCCTGTACACCATGTTTGTCAGCAGCAATAGTAAATCAGGTTCCAGCTCTATCACACTGTGCACACAAACACACACACACAGAATATGACTGACTGAGGCTCATCCTTCACTTTCCAGGGTTTCTGGAGTTGATCCATGTCAGACCAAATCAAACATCAACTCTGTTGAGATCCAAAAGTGATGTCTAGTTGTGTGTGTGTATGTGTTACCGCAGCTCGTCCACCACTCTGACCAGTAGTTGGAAAGTGGCAGCTTTCAGCTCTGCAGCTTCATGTCTGTCACACAAATATCTGTACGTGTTGATGGTCAAAGATTTATACCAAACTCAAGCCTGACCACATATGATGATCATTATGCACTTTCCCCCCCTATTAAGTCTCATTTTAACTGAGCAGGACAAAGTGAACTTGTGACTGGGACAAGCCTGAAGATCAGGTGAGATCAATTTGAGCTGTAAAATAAAAAATGTAATCATTTGGATACATAGAAATCCTCTAGCCTGTTTGTTTGCATTCTCTTTTAAAACTTGTAGTCCACACATGAGGACTCATGATGGCATAGAGGTCCACATGTCCTACAGGGATGCAGCCTGAATGAGTTAGAAGAAAAACAGGCCCTGGTCAAAGGTCGCTCAGTTTCCAATAGTGTCAATAAATTCTTCTATCCCACAAGGGTGACTTGTGTTGCTCACAAGCAAACAAATAACCTCCTTGGTAGAAGTAACAATTGATTTTTCCTTTGGGTCACTGATGATTGTTTAATTCTTAAAGCACTGCTTTATGCTAACTATAGAGGGGTCCTGCATGGTTCACTTCACACCATTACATTTTACTAGGGAGGATATCTGTGCTGCAATTTGCCGATGACATCGCCTGGGCTGATGAAGGTCCTGTAGGTGGAGAGGAAGGCTTCACGATACAGGACCTGTTCTACACATGCACACCACACACATACACATACAAATATGAAGAATTACCTCATAAATATGAAGTAGTATTTTTCAAATATAAGGTGGTATCTTATGAGCAAGTTGTATAAGGCAGTGGTTCTCAACCTTTTAGGGCTGTGACCCACCAATCAGACTTGAGCATGTGACAACTCTCACAAACGTACTCATTAATGTCACCTCTAAGGCAGATGTCATCACTGGTAGAGACAGTTTAATATTAAAACAATTTCCAGTGTAAATTGTAAATTGTAATTTTGATGAGTCAGCCTCCAGAATGTGTTCCCAAGGTTGAGAATCGCTGGTCATCATATCTTGTAGTATCTTAAAAGATCATTAAGTATCTCATACTATCTTATGAAGATATAAAGTAGGTTATGAATTGCTTGTTGAGTGTGATTTTGCACAAAGGACTTACCAGAGCTGTCAGTCTCTGTGGCATAGACCAATAGTATCTCAGGAGAGGCTGCCTTCACATCTGGAACCTCCTCCTCCTAAGACAATGAGAGGTCAAATGTCAAGAATCAGGGAAACTGAAGATATTAAGGAGAGCACTCAGCTGTCGGGGTTATACCTCACTCTTCATGGTAATTCTGTGAAGAATCTCCTGGTGGTTGGTGAGCAACATCTCCTCCTGCTCATCCGTGCTACTCAGGTCATGCTCCTCCCCTTGCTGCAAACTCTGCAAACTGAAAGAAAATGCCATTACTGACTGTTTCTGTATACAGCTGTGTTTTATTTTGTTAATAAATGTGTGTCTTACCGCTCTCTGCAGTTTACTTCTTGTTTCTTGGTGTCTTTGACTGAATCCTGATGGTCCTGTTAAAAGATATTGGCAGGTCACTCTATGCTCACACACAAATGCTTTGAATGAAGTGATATCACGAAATGCTGAACAGCATTGTCCTTCTGTGTCAGAGCATAGCTTTCATTCATGAGAAAAGCTGAGAAAATGTCAACTTTAATAGTGGCAGCATAGCCATCAGGCAATCAAATCATGTTTATATACAGTAGATTCAGCTCCTGCCTGACACCAAACTGAGACAGGAACTAGATAACAAACTCTTCATCTGGCTGTACTTCCCAATAGATTTGCAGGACAGATAGTATTAAATGTTAAACCTTATGTGAGCATAGCTGTAAACAATGATTGGTTGTTTCTGTGGTGAGCTCACCAGAACAAAGAACCAGGTATGCAAAACAATAATAACAAAATCGATTTGGATTCTTTTTGAGCAGCTCAGGTGAAGCACCTGCTGTTACCTGATCTTTCTTCTTTGGTGGTAAAGCTGGAGCAGGTGAAACCTCAGGTGAGGGGGGGGAGTCTATGTCGGGCGGAAACTGTGTATCCAGGTGTTTGTGCACAAACTGGTAGGTGGTTTCCATCTCTTGCTGCGTGATGCTGTGATTCTGACTGAGGGCCTGAGGTGTCTGGTAGAACGTGGCTGCTGACTGAATGCTGTAGGACGAGCAGAACTGCAGGTACTGATGGACTGAACACAGATTGGTGGAGAGAAGGCATTTATTTTCTGAGGACATCATCAAATCTGATTTAATTAGCAACAAAGTTCCATAGAGCAGAGAAAATAAAAGGCAACAGAAAATCATTGAGAAGTTGCTCAGTACTGCAAAGTGATGCAATTACAGTTGCCCATACATCACTGGGTTCACTACAAGCATCAGCTGATCCAAGTGAATTCAGCTGCTCTTATTGAAGCAATAAGAGCAGACACCACGCTGTCAGATGATGTTTCTGCTGCTGTTATAGAGCCAAAGAGGATGAGAGGAGCTAATGCTTGTGTTGACCCAAATTTGGCGCCTCCTTTTAGTCATAATAAGACTGGACCAGGATCTGATTAGCATAGCTTAGTTCAAAATTTGCTGCTTTTACTAACTGTGTCGTGTCTTCTCGGGGAGAGGAGGAGGAGTCTTTCGGTGGGGGGAGGTCACCGGGTCATCAGGATCACCACAGTGGGGGGGGTCCTGGGGTGTGAAGTCAAATCCAGAAGAAGGTAGGCCCTGAGAGTTGGTCATGCCTGTGGTTTAGAAGCAAACAACAAACAGGTGAGACATACACAGTCGTAAATGATGAAGAGAGAGACAGGTCCGACTTTCTTCTCACCTGCAGTGGCACATCGTTTTTTTTCTGGCAGGACGGGAGGAAGTGACAAGGGTAGTGAAAAAGCAGGGAGAGTTTCAGAGGAGGACAGGTCCGTATGGAGGAACTCATAGTCTGGATCTGCCTCTGTGTCTGTAAATACACAGAGAACAGGGGGTTGTGTGCCTGTGTGTGTATAACTGCATGTGTCTCTCCAGCAGGGAGCAGCAGTTTAACACATCAACGCATACAGGAAGAGATAGCAAACACTGCTTCTGTTTTTTTTCCTGTCAACTGACAGTAAGTGATGTCACAATATCAGTCACCCCTGCTGCTGACTGGAATTGTGTGTGTGTGTGTGTGTGTGCCCTTGTGTTTGTTACTTCTTTAGGACCTTTTCTAACATAAACACTGACCTCAAGACCCTATGTCCCATGAAGACCTGGTCCTAATGAGGCAGAACCTAATTTCTGAGGAAAATGTACGCTTAAGATTTAAATTGTTGTTAGGTAAAGGTTAGCATTAGTCATCAACTGGTTATGGTTAAGGTTACAGATAATGCTTTGTTAAGGCTGTCCAAATCAATGTAAAAGTCAATGTAGTGTCCTAAGAATAACCAGAGCACAAACTTGTGTGTGTCTGCATGTGTGTTACCACAGTGTGTGTTTTCAACAGCTGAGTCTGCAGAAGAACATTTCTTCAAAAAGTCATCGTCCTCATACTCCTGAAACACACATAAATACACGCACGCACCTTTTAGACATTATGTTACCATGCCAACTAACCAACTTTATGCTCATACTGTATATAAGGTGTACGATTGTGAATGAAAGAGTGTGAATAAAAAGTGACACCTGTGTCTGCGTATCAGCTTCAGGTTCTCGTATAATTGGTGCTACTATGGCAACCCTGCAGGGGGTGGGGCCTGACAAGGATTGACGCTTTTTTGGAGGCAGAGCTGGAGGACTGAAATAGAGACATAAAAAGGGATAAAAACAGAGACAAAAACAGGGACATAAATAGGCAGATGTCCAAACTCAGGATCAAAAACTTAATTAAAAATTCCCCCCTGTGATTCCATTCCATTCCATTTTGGGTTACCCTACAAACATGCAGACTCTGTGGAAGAGGACCTGCTCCATATGTACTATGGAGCAGGTCTCATTCTGAAATAATGAAAACACAAGAGTTTTTAATTTCCAGATGATAATTAAATTAAAACATAACTATACATATTGATTTCAATTTCTAATGAAATGTAATCAATCCAGTTAAATTCTATACACTGGCCCTTTAAATTCCAAAAAAAGGAAGTAAGAGCATCTTCTGTTCTTCTTTCTGTCACTTCTTTGTCTTATACTTCCTGCTGTCAGTGTACACAGAGAGACAGGAAGTCAGAGGCAGGGCCCATGTCTTCCTACTTCCTGTTTCAGATACTGACCTATTTTTAAAACTCATGCTCTCTGCTCAGTCACCTGAAAACAGTGTTTTCAGCTTTTATGTTTGATTTGTGGAGTTGAAGTGGTGAAGTCATTAGTCTGTTTTAAATATACTATAAATATACAGAATAATCGTCTTCCATAAACCTGACTGTGGTTTGTGTGCCTAGACCCTGCAGGAGACTGTCAGCCATGTTCTCACAACAGCACAGACACCATGTAAAGAAGAATTTAGACTTTTAACAAAAGGCTAATATAATAAAATCCACATAATTTTAAGTTTATGATATGTTAGGAATATGTTTGACCATTCAGATTTACCTGAAACACAAACTTACCAAACAGGGCATCTGTGGACCAACAGCTCCCAGTGAGTTTAAAGCAGATTTTTATCTATGGACTTTGGGGCAGGCATAGATTTTATTAGATATGGCGAATTTGTTAAGTGTAGCTTTTTTCCTCATGTCCCCACTGACAGCCATGTTTTCAGTGAGAGCATCCCTTCTTGGCACAAGAGGCATGCAAAGCACAGCCCACACTGACTGCTGACTATGTATGTGCCAGTGCCACAGTCCAAAAAACCTGAACTATTTTTTTAATACATAAATAAACCAATTCATGAATAAATTAACTGAATGAAGCATTTTCCTTCCCTTTGTTGACATGTTCATTTTAAAGATTTTGTAACTCAAGACAATATGTGAATAGTTTCAGATCCTCTTGGTGTTGGTGAGGACTCTTTCTGCTCTGGTTTATGGGGACAATATATTTTTCCATGAAAAGACTGCTCAGAATCAGGATTCACCTGAGTCCCTGAAGAAGGGGCACCTGGGAGAGGGGCATGTGTGGTTTTGGAGGAGGGGAAACCATTGGATCTTCACCTCCCTTCGCCGTCCTCGCTCCGTTCTCCTCCTCTGCAGGGGCTGTAGGAGCCCTGCAGGCCAGCATCTCCTGGTCAAACTCTCCCATTTCTCCCACAGTAGGCTGTAATTGGATTGGAGTCAAGGGGGTAGAGCCCTCTTGCCTCTCTACAGTCAATCGAACCAGATCCTGATGGACATAACAGCACAAGGACAGGAAAAAACCATGAGACGGTTAGGGAGAGAAAGTAAGAAGTTACATCACAGAACAACAAAATGAAAGGAGGAGAAAGAAAAATGAGACAGGACAAGACAATAAGAACAAGACAGAAGAGAACAAAAGAACAAGTTAGAAAGGGGCAGGGATTAGTTGGAAGAGGACAAAAAGTTTGTGGGACAAGACATAATTCATCGTCGGACACAGCAGCTATTTCTCTGTCTTTTGCTTCCAACTGATTGGACACCTGTCAGTCCAATTTTTGTCCTCACTTTAACTCCATCCAGCACAGCCCTGATCACTGTGGTAACGCTCGATGTGGACTCCTGGTCTTCATGGGAGACGCCCTGCAGAATCACAAGATCTGCCCAGTGAATCAGCTCAGCCAGAGACTGGTAGAGACGAGTGAGACAGGTGGAGATGGTTTTACTGTAGACAGGACAGACAGAGATAGATCAGAGCCAGGGGACAGGCAACTCTCTGATGACCGCAGTCAAGACGTGTTAGCTACCTTTTGTGCAGGTGTGGTTCCAAGTGGACCAGAGACTGAACTGTCTCCAGAAGTCCAGCAGTGGCTCCACCTAGCAGAGCCACGACCACAGACTGGTCCAAGACCAGTTTGTTTGCTCCAGGTCTGTCCACACCCAGTCTGTCCACCAGAGCTTTGAAGTACTGCAGAGAGCTGACAACAGCCTGCTGCTGGTCCAACAACACACACCCGGACTGCACACAGAAACACACACAGAGACTTAATCAGTTTGTGTAAAATCCAATGAATGGGGATTGACAGTGATCTTTTTAACTCTTGTGATCTGATCAAAGACTAGTTTGTGGTTAGTGCGTGTACACCTTGTGTTGCAATAAACATGTACCTTGTGTGTGTCTATATACCTGGTTTTGTAGTATAAATGTATACCTTCTGATTATATATATACTGTATATATATATAAACAAAAGCGGGGTGAGTTACTATTTTAACTGTGCAGTTTGTGAGTGGACCTTGTGTTGCAGTATGTGTGTGTGTGTGTGTGTACTGTACCTTGTTTTGAAGTGTATGATCCTGCAGCTTTAGATCAGGTGGTTTGCTTCTCTGAGTATGTTTGATTCGCTCAGCACGTCTGATCCACTGTGGGTGGAGTTTATCCTTCAGCCTCATGGTAAGAGACACAAACTGAGAGGCTAAAAGCGAGGAAAGGGGCAACTTTGTCAGCATCACCAGGTTAAACAGTTCAACCTAAACTGACAGGAAGTCAGTGTTTGTAATCTGCACAGGCTACAGTTAGCTTGAAAGACAAGAGGAGGCTTACCTGTCTTACTCTCAGCTTTGGTGGATGTCCACATTTGGGCAGACAGAGAGACAGAGAGCTGGTCACAGATCAGCAAAGCAACAGTCCTCTGCTGTCATGTTAGTCTTACTCTCTCTGTTGGTGTCTACTTTTTTCCCTCCTTCCTCTCTCTCTCTCTCTCTCTCTCTCTCTCTTCTCTATCTTGGTTCAATAAGACCTTCAGTAAGGATGAGGAAGATGCTGCAGCAGCTCTACCCTCTGGCTGTAAGCGGTCATTACAGCTCAGACTTACTCATACCAGTCATTAGGGGAATCCAGTACAACCAGCACAATACATTTATTACCCAAGTGCTTAGAGAATCAGAAGACTACTACCACCCTGGCTCTCTATACACTTCATTTTGACAATCCTTGAATGAGTGCATGCATAAGTCATTGAATTAATGATCAGTGAATGTCCCAAAACAAACACTCGAAACTCATCATCTTCATTCACGCAAACTTTATTCATGTCCACGTCTCTGTTGCCCCTGATCACATGACACTTAAAGATACACAACACAGCTACATACATCCACACAATGTAACACACCCACATACACACATACATTTCAGTGCATCACTGCATATTTCAGTTTAATAGATCTGTATATGTTGCTCACAGATATGGTACATTATAATCTTCATACATTTAGAGTAACACCACGGAGTGAACTATCCACAATCACAGGAGTGTGTGTGAGGCCAAGCTGCATTCAACGCCATGCTGCAGAACCACCGGTGCAACACTTTACTGTTCAATAAAGAATGTTCAAAATTATAGGACATCAATGGAAAGACAGAACTGAACAGTCATGCTGACACTGATCTGAACACCAGGACAATTTACAGCTACAAAACGCACTTTGGTGGCACGCCTTGTGTTGAGTGCAGCTCAGAGCTCGACTAACTCTACAGACAAAACAACATACTGTCATTTTCTCATACACTATATACGTATATATATATACGTATATATACGTATATATACACTACCAGTCAAAAGAGACAGACCTAGTCGGAGCTAGTGTAAACCAAATGAAACTAGTGTGAACCAGGAACAGTTGAAGATATGTAGCTTGAACCAGTTCAAACTTGTGCCATAATAACAACTGCAGATAATAAATAAATAAATAAATAAATAAATAAATAAATACACAAGTTAAAACAATATGTCAACTTTACACTGTAAAGAAAATAACTAAATTACTTATCTCCTGTTTGTGATACAGCAAGCTAACAGGCTAACATGCTAACAGACTGATCCCAGAGCAGCCTGAACATCCAGAGGAGTGAGACATCTTCCTGTCTGGACCATCTCGGAGTCTTCGGCAGATCTTCAAATCTGATGATCACATGACTCTGTCACTACTGTTTTGATGCAATGACAGAGGGGGCATATAGATGCCTGTCTCACCCTCCTGCCAGCTAGACAACATTTATACACTCAATATTGCAATAGTACTTTGATGATAATTTATATACATTTAAAATGTGCTGATAATCAATATCATCATCATCATTATTATTACTTGTAAGGTTCACAGAAACAGAACATCATCAGTAGAAATCAGTATAACAGTTCAGAAGAGACAGAAACAAACACTTGGGTCAGGTTAACCTTCAACAGAAGACTGTGGGCTCTCTCCATGGGCAGGGCTACCTTTACTGGGACGGCTGGGAACAAGGGACACAAAATGACCACAAAAAAAGAGAAAACAAGAGGAGAACGGTAAATCAAGTGAAAAATAAACAGGAAGGGGCTTGCAGGATCAAAAGTCATGTCATTTAACAAATGGTACTCTTGTTGGACCAAAAGAAACCACTTAGAGACAGCATCCACGAAAGGAATGACCCATTTAGACCCAACTGAAACTAATAAAAAAACTGGTGGGAACCAGGTGGAACCAGTTAGAGGTGGCTGGAAATTGTTTTATGGTGCATTCACACAAATTGCAACTTTCTTGCAATGACATGAGTGTTTTGTAGATTTAGTAGATTTAAATTGTGCATTATTTATACCAGGTTATGTGAATCGTATGCATTGTTCACTTCACTTGTTCAAATATAAAGATTTGAACTGTGTCACTACACTAATATAAACATAGGGTGGGGTGAATAAAAGAAAACACTTTGCAATTAGTGAGAATGCATCTTAAGTCAGTCTGGTCTACATAATCAGAACTTGTTAGAACCAAACAGACCATGTATATCAAGCTGGGACTACGCAGAAAATATTTTTTGGGGGGCCAATTAGAACCACTTAGAATCAAAATGTAATAACTGTAAAACAGAGAGAAGGTCCGCAAAGTGAAAAAAAGATTGACACAGTATATGACAAATAACTCAAATAGACCACACACCCCAACATTTGCTGACAGCTGATTGTCTGTTTCTGCAATGTCATAAAGGTGGGTAATTTCTTTTTCCTTTAGGGACATTATTCGGGGAGGAGGCTCTTCCTTATACAATATATTTTAACCCCCCTCATCCCTCACATGTAGCAGTTCATGTCCATTGTCTGTCTGAATACACCTGTAAACCTGTTTCAACACAACTGTGGCACTTGTGCATCAGGTGCCTGTGATGTGGATGTTTGTACTAACTGCAGCAGAAGGTGCTGATGAAACATAAGCTTTCTAGCTCTTCACAGGAAGACCAGCTGAGTATCTCTACAGATCGTGAAAACCCTTTCAGCTCTCTAACAAGAGAGACCTGTAGCTGAGCAGGATCATACAGACGTATAGACCTGAGCAAACATAACATGCATATAGAAACGGCTTAAACCAGTTGAAACAAACAAACAAACAAACAAACAAACAAACAAACAAACAAACAAACAAACCCGTTGGTCCAGTTTGAGCCAAATCAATTAATGTGAAACAAGTTTGAATGTGCAATATAAACAACTAAATGAAGTGTGGAGTCTGTGCTTAAAACTTGTGTTAAACCAGCATAAATACTGTGTCAGAGGGAGGAGTCAGAGGCTGGTCTCAAGGATCGTGATGGATATGCAGGAACTCTCCGACTGGAGATGACACAGATGAAAACAACGGGGTGGGGGGGGGGGAGAGAGAGAGAGAGAGAGAGAGAGAGAGAGAGAGAGAGAGATAACAAACAGACAGTCAGTACCAGGTTGATGGAGCTGTCAATCATATGGCTAGCTAAATGCTGGGGGAGTGGGCGGGTTCACATGGTGAGGACAGCAATCTCATTGGACAATGTGAAAACAGACACACACACACACACAGAGAGAGAGTTGGTGAAAGACAGTTACATCACACAGACAGGTGACATACCATTGGTGAACTCCTCACTGGTCACTGATAGAGATTCTGAAAAAATAACCATATATGGTCAGTGGTCAAGGGGCAGAGCTACCTGCTCTGATATTGACACACCTGAGAGATTCTGGCCTTGCCCTGTGGCACTGTTAGAACAGGATCACACAAACAGAGAGACAGGCAGACAGACAAGAGGAGAAAAGCAGAGAGACGGACTGAAACAGACCGACAGACAGATACAGGCAGAGACACAGGTAGGAGAGACAGACCGACAAACTAGTGGATGGAAAGAGAGAAAGAATTTAACAGAAAATGAGGTGCCGAGACATAGAGACATGGCTCCAGGTGAAGGTGGATGTCTAGGTGGTGACAGTTTGTTTGGATCTGTGAGTCCACTACGGGGGTTATTCAGTGTGGAGTTAGCCTAGCTTAGAGCAACACTGTAAGCAAGTAGAAACTGTTTGCCTAGCTCACTTTTAAAGTAAAACCAGATAAAATTATGCTTAATTGGTCACCGGCAGGTAGGGCAGTGTATTTTGCAACTTTATTCAAAGTAATGCTGACAAGTTTCCCGCGTTTACAGGTTTTCTGCTAAGCTAAGCTAACGTTCCCGTGATAAGAACAGGAGAGGAACCTGAGGATTTTCCTAAATGAGGGACAGTTCCTTGATGTAGAGTCTGAGGATGAAGAGGAAAAAGAATGAGCAGAGGGAGGAAAAGAAGAAAGAAAGATGGACAGACCAGTCTTTCTTTTCCATGTCTCTGCAGGTTTGTGGATCGCTGATTTTTTTTGTCTACAGCACCAACAAATAAGAGACTCCGACCAAAACACACTTCCTTTTCTTCTGACAAAACAACAACGCTTCTGCTGCCTCCAGTTTGATGAAATCACACGCTAATGAGCATCTGATAAACTCAGGTCTCAGTTACAGAAGCAGCATGAACAGACAAGTAAAAGAAATTTACAAATGAAATTAACTTTATCTTATAAATGTTACATTCAAGTAAGGTTTTTTATTTCGTATGAAACTCTGGGAGATTTTGGTTTATCCCTTTGTATGTTTGTTAAACCAAACTTGACACAGATATGTCATCACCACTGAGACACTCAACCCCTGAAAATATCTGTAACCATGCTGCATTCAGGCCATATTACAATGTGTGATTACAGTGTAAAGAATCTGTTTTTTGTGAAAACAGTTCACAAGATATTTCATGATATGATACATTAAATAAAAATAACTTTGATAAAAACTTCACTTTCATTACCTGATGGCAAAGGTTTTCATGTTTACAACAATTTTACAGTGGACACATTCTGTATGATTTTGTAATTACCTAGGAACTCCAGGTGGGGGTGCTCTGTTGGGCCGGGAAGGGACAGAGGGTGGGGGTCCAGGGTCAGGTGACACTGCGGGGCGTGATGGGGGCCCAGGGGCTGCACGTCCACCTGGACGAGGAGGTCCAGGAGGGGCCCGGCGCTGGGGAGTGGGGCTGGACATGGGAGACCTACAAGGACAGATCAGAACAACTCAGTGATGCTGAGCACGCAGGACATACTATACCTTTATACTAGCTGCTGGTGCTAGGTTACCTGCGTCCAGACGGCATCCCCGTCACCTGCAGCCAGGAGTCGTCGACGGGCGGGGGCATCGCTGTGGTGACGGTGGTGGTGCTGATGTCACTGATGATACTGAGGCCTTCACGCAGAGCATGGTACATCCTCAGCATCTCATCACGGTGCTGAGCCTGGGCAAGAACAATAGATAGAGAGTAAGAAAGAAAGAGTTCATCAGAACATCAACATGTTCTGATGAACTCCGAGGACCAGGAGTCTTCATGCACGAACCCCAGAACCTGAGGCTCGTGTACAAAGCGAGGGACAAACTGCCTGGTTTCTGTATCAGGTTTGATCTGTGGGGTTTGAACAGTTGTTGGTTGCAAACAGTTTAATTGTCCATAAAGAGGTGGTGCACATTGACAGAATCTGTTAAGAGAGGTAACCCAAAAATCCTGGGACAAAATCAGGTCATGGACATTGTCTAACTGCAACTCCATTCTTGTGTCTCACTTTGCTCGTCACACTGTAAAGAGTAAACAGTAAATGTAAAAAGAAAGTCTAGGCCTGTCTACACAAGACTTCCCAAAGTTTTGGCCACTGTCCCCAGAGGTTAGTTTCATTTTAACCTAATACACAGGTGAGTTATCTGCAGGTACACCTAGCTAGACAAAATGATTCTAACAGGTAAGACAAAAAGGTCAGTTTAAGGTCTTGAACCGAGTTATTCTACTACTATTACTACTGTTGAAGTCAATAAACCTGATGAATAATTTGTCTTTCTGTCCACCTATCACCTCACCTGTTCCTGAGACTCTTCCATCAGTGAGTTCTGGTCTCCACAGGAGTAAAGGTGAGCCAGGAGGTCAGAGTGGATGAACTCTTTTGTCTGAAGAGAAAAGAGGTCACATGACTCATTCCATTACCTCACCTCAATTGTGTATCTTTGTGTGTATGTGCCATACATTGTTGACCATCAGGTGCATGATGGTCTTGGGGATCAAGTCTCTGACTGTGCGGTGGATGATGGCCAGGTATGAGTCCACCAGGTTTCTGACGATTTCCACCTGTCGTTCCAGTTGAGGGTCCATACTGTGGATCTGCCCATCACCACTTGACTCCTCCACCTCCGCCTGAAACAAAATAGAGACACTGTTGTATACCTCGTGTTGCTGCCCTTTTCACACCTGTGCCTGTTCACCCATATCTGTCTGTGCTTGATACTTTGAACACGTAGAAGTTAAAACAAACTGTACGTCTACATAAAATGTACTTTCTGAGGGAAAAAGTAAACACACTCACCTTCTCTTTGTCCTGCATGAGGAGGAATACAGGAAAAAACATTAAAATTACAGTCAATGATACAGGGCAATACACAGAGTGCTGTATTCCAGTCGCAGTGTAATAATGACACAATCAGACACATTATAATGTAGTACATATTATGGAATTATTTAGTATTAATGCAATAAATGTGTGACTTAATGGAGTAGCAATGATATCATAAAGATAATAAAGGATTTTTATTGTACCACACTGCGTTCAGGGTACACTCCAGCTCGTAGGAAAGAAGCCTTCCAGCTGTCCACCTCCTCCTGAGACTCACTGGCCAGCTCTAACTGACGATAGTCCTTGTACACATTCCTATAACATCAATCATTTTCACTTCATTACATGTTCAAAGGGAAGACACTGATTTAGCTGATACATGCAGTACATCATAAAACACAGAATCCTCTGCACACGGTTTTTGCTGTTATTGAACTATTTCAAAGCATAACCTCTTGACCTTTAGCTATGAAAACAGTCATCCACACTGTAATGGTGTTGATATTGTCATAAGATATTGATGTGCATCTTTTCAAACACATACCTGTGTTCAGTGTTGAACAGAGCAAAGACATGTTTGCTGGACATGAAGCTTTTCTCGATGTCCTTCAGTTTCAGGTTGTCCACAGGCAGCATGTACTTCTTCTCCTTCTCCTACAGTGGGCAACAACAGCAAGACAATAACACCACAGTGACAACTCTGGACAGGCGAATGTAATCTGGTGAATATTGTAAAGCAACAGAGAGATTTGCAAAAATGTAAACAGAAATCATGTTCTTCATACTCCGGACTATTACTAAAACTCAGGCTGAAATGTCCTCTGACCCAGTCTCTATGATAGTGAGGAAAAAAGGATTCAACACACTTTCCGTAGATCCACAAGAAGTCGTGTGGCATTTGGACATGCGTCCATTACCTCATCATCTTTGTACCACGACAGGGTCTCCGCCGTCAGGACAAACCAGTACTCTTTAGCTCCGCCCTTCATGATGCCAATGTTGTTGATGGTGAGCCAACCTTTACGGATCACCTGCACACACAAGGGGAAACATGGTGTCATGAAATTAGACACTGTGATATCATTGATCCTTCATCCTGTATCATTGATCACTGATAACTCACTAAAATAAGGTAAGATAGTCCTTTATTCAGTCACTTAATAATTACTGTTAAAGCAGTCTCAACAAAGTCAAAAAAAGTCTGGTTTGATTCATTATTATGAATCAAACCAGACATTTTGTCAAGCTGCAGCATTTGTCCACTCAACCAGTTTACTGAGAGAAAAACTTACTCTTTATTTGGGGTAAAATATCGTTCTAATAATTGATTAGTTGTACAGATTACATCAGAGATGACATGCCCAGAATCACTCACCATGATCTCGTCCTAGTTGCAATGGCAACAGTGGCAGGGAAGAGGATGGAGAGACATGGCGAGGAGATAAGGGAGAAATATGAATGAGGACACTTCTCACTCCCCCCCCACCCCCTCTCGGGTTACCTACAGCGACTCACCTGGTTTCCTGCTGCTTTCTTCTTGCTCATCTGACTGCTCTTCTGCTGAGCACTGACACAGATCAAATACATGAATCAGTCATGTTACACACACACGCAATCCACGTGTCTGATGATTTCCACATGCTTCCACTGCAATTTTTGTCACAACATAAATTTGTATTTGTATTAGAGGAATTACTTTGAGTAGTAATTTTACCTCAACCTGAGTATGTGCTTTACAAACAAGTGTACAACCCCCCCAACCCATCCCCACAAGCACAAACACCTATATGTCTTTTTTTACTTTGCAAAGCCAATGAAGTCTTCATGGTTTGTGTTCATGTAGGCCAACTCGATGTCAATGAGCAGGATCACCTGAGGACAGAGACACACCCACAGCCACGTTAGCATCAAGCACGCAACTGCTGACTTTACAGTGAACCTGACCGAGTGAATCAGGGTCATGTGACACACCTGGTCTTTGGTGCGACTCTCTCGGTCTCTGATATGCTGAGTGACGATCCTCTCCATCTCCTCTCTCAGCATCGGATATTGAGCCAGCTGTAGCCACAGGAGGGACACGGAGGTCTGGGGTTAGACTTCAATGTGGCATAAGTCAAGCTTATGTGAAATAAACCCTTCATACAAGCCGTTAATTTACTCAGCCTGAAGGGTGCAGCAGCAGTGGCAGTAGTAGTAGTGGCAGCCAAATTACCTTCTGTGTGCACTGTCTGACTGTGTTGACCAGCTCATTTATCACCATGTCTACACATTTCTGACACGGCTCTTTGATCTGAGCGATCAGACGCTTCACAATTGTCTCAAACGCCATGTCAGGTGTGAACAAACCCGTCCTGAACAGAAACACAGGTGAGTCAGGTCACACGCAGGTGCTGCAACGCACGCATTTTGATGCACATGCCTGTACACTCCCACATATATCTGGACAAAGACTCACCGGATTCCATGGATGTTCTTGATGGCATAGCTGATCTCTTTACGAAGAGTCTTCTCATCACTCTCCAACTACACACACACACACACAGGGACATACATACACACTCTGAACTAATTTAAACACAATTATTATTATATGGTTATCGTCACACGTTAGAGCTGACACACTAACATGTCTGCTGTGTGTGTGTATGTTACCTTGACCAGTTCAAATGGGAAGCGTTCATGAAAGATCCGGTTGATTTTTGCTCCTCCTGACAGTTCATAGGTGTCAACCTGATCTCCAGATCCTTCGATTCTCTTCTCAAAGTCCACTGCAAACTGCTGCACCATCCTGACGCACACAGTGTATTAGTGTTCTAGTAGAAAAATACTGTGTATTATAAGTGTATTACTGTGAATTAGTATGTATATTATATGCAAAGTTTATTTATTTATGTGTGTTGTAAATTTTTATGTGAATTACAGCGTATTATTGTGTAATCGTATGTGTATTACAATGAATTAGTACACATTGTATTGTGTTTTAAAGAGTGTGTTACTGTGTACTCACTGCAGCAGGGCCTTGGTCTTGCGGCTCGGGTCATCTGGTCTAAAGTTCTTGTACTCCTCCACCTCCTTCTCAATGGACAGCAGCTGGCTTTGCATTTTGCTGCGAAACCCTGGCAAGGTGTCCCGGATGTGGTTGGTCAGTTGCTAGAAGAACAGAGAAAAAAAAGCCCCGTTACTATGATCATTACTGTGAATTAGTAATAATTAAGGGGCTCTCGAAATGATCCCCCTGGGACTAATACAGTTTTGTGAATTGAATTGATTACAGAGGAAGCAGAGTACCAATGTGAAGAAGAGAAGAACTGTATCTGAATGAGATTCACGTCAGTTCTGAGCCAGATACATGGTGATGCGGTCAGTATCTAAGTCAGGGCAAGGTTAGTGACCACACAGTTCTGTTACACAGTTCTGTTACAGATCTACTATACACCCCCACTCTTACAGCTAATGTAAAGATCAAATGCTGCTAATGGAACCTGCTAGTCCTTTGAATTACAACACAGTTTCCTTCTCAACTTTACAGGATATTATGGGAACCTTTAGATATTTAGACAGAAGATAGTTTGCAGACTTTTAAATACAGTACTTAGAGGATCTACAGAGAACATTCAAAGTTTCTGATGACCTTACGTTTTATAGAGGACCTATACAGGTTAGTCAGATGGCCTATAGATCTTTAGTGGACATACAGAGGACATTCTGAGGACTTTTAGAGCTTTAGATTTCCCACAGAGGATGGTCTAAGAACCTTTAGAGGTACTACAGAGGACCTTTTGAGGACCAATAGATCTTTAGTGGGTGATTTGAAAATCATCAGAAGACTCCATCTGAAGATCTGTCTTTCAGAAGGACAAACAATAAAATGATTTCCAAGCCTTAAACAATGAATACCCCTGTGTGCATATGTGATTACCTGGTTGAGGGTTTTCTGAAGGTAGGCAGTGCCCATGCGGTCAGCCATATGCCGGTATCCCGGGTGAGACAAGAAGAACTTCCTCTCAGCTTGAAGAGCCGCAGTGATGTCTTTCTTCCCATCAATGTCCTTCTGACTGCGATTCACCACCCCAATGTAACCTGACACAGTCAAAGTGGGGCATCATTCTCATCATTCTACATCAGCAACTATGGTGACCGACCCCTGGTTTATATGATCTGATTCATTGGTTGAGATTGATTGAGTAGTGATCACCTGAGGACTAACCGTCTGACTGAGCTCCTCTAACCTGTGGAGTTTCACAGGGTTCTATTCGGGACTCGTTCTATTCTCCCTTTAAATGTTTTGTTATATTATCAATCACTTTGTCTTTGAATGTTAAACAAGACACCTTCATAATTTTAGAGGGCAACTGAAAGAGGTTTCCAGGCAAAACAATGTCAAAGTCAAGTTTTCAAATCAGAAAGCAGAACATTTTGGGATGCAACGTTTTGTGTACCTCTGCGCAGTGGAAGCAGTTTATTCTCCAGGATATCTCTGGCATCGGTTCCTTCATCCATCAGATCCAGTTTGGTGATCACACCAATGGTCCTCAGACCTTAACACACACAAGATAGATGATGGGTGTAAGAGATGATGGATTTAGGATGTGTACAGGATTGGGATATGTTTGAATGTGGGAAGCGTAGAGCATGCAATAGTTTGATGATACTGAGGGTATAGGAGATAGATAGATAGAACGTCATAGACCTAGAGGACGTAGAGGCTGTGGAGGATGTTGGAGGTGTGGATGATACAGTAGGCCCAAAGCATATCATAAGCACAGAGGAGGTTAAGAGGATGTTTGAAGTGTAAAAAGTCATAGATGTTAAAATGTAAGAGGCGGGGGTACAAGAGGTGTAGAAAGCCAGAGTATATAGGAAGAGCACAGGATGGAAGAGGCGTGGAAAATATAAGAGGTGTAGAGAATGAAAGAGGTAGGGAAATTCCCATGTAGAGGGTGAAGAGGATGAAGGAGGTGCATTGGACACAGATGTAAATTTGACCTTGTGGGTCGACCTCCTTTGCAATCTTTAGAGCATCAGAGTTGGCAAGGTCAGAGTTGGCAGGAGAAACAGCCAAAAGGAGGCAGTTGTCCTTGGTAACAAACTGCATGATCATGTCTCTTATTTGGTGCTCGATGTCAGCAGGTTGGTCTCCAACTGGGACCTTTGTCATCCCGGGAAGATCCACGAGAGTCAGGTTCAATACTGAGAGAACAGAGGGGCCACCAGAGAGTCACGGCAAGGAACAACAGAGACTGAATTCTAGTTTATTTATTCACTAGTTCATTAGTTAATTGATTGATTTGTTTGTTTGTTTCAGTTTGTGTGTGTGTGTGTGTGTGTATCTCAGTGTGTGCATATGCCAGTGTTTTACCATTAGGTGAGTAGACTCTGAGGTTGATGGGGACCGGACTGATTCCTTTGTTGTGCCCAGTCACTCGATCTGTCTCAGCTTCAATCTCCTGACGGACTTCATCAAAGTCGATGAACTTCTTCCCCTTGCAGTGCAGGAACTCAGCATACTCTGAAGTCAAAACAGACCGCAGGTCATTGCGCCACTCTTTAAAATGTACAGCAGGTGTTTCTGCACTGTGCTGTGCCCACCTGTGGGAGAAGTGATGAGCTGCAGCACCAGGGGGCGTCGAGTCACAATACCTGAACCACGGGGAAGGAAGTCTCTGAGGATGGAGAGCAGAGTTCAGTTTAGTCTGAGGAGGGGCTGAGAGCTGGGGTCATAAATGAAAATTGGGCAGAACTGAAAACACAGAGGAGCCATGACAGGACCAGATGTGGGTCTGGTTGCAGTCTATTTTGCCATCCACAGAAGAACTAGGAGGGACATAGAGACAGAGACTAGTGTTTAAAGGATGAATTAGGAATCAGGAGAGATGCAGACCGACCAGGGTATGAAATCTGAACTTCTCTAGTGTTTTCTTATCACAGGTAATAAACAGGAGACTTATTGTCTGAACATTAAGCACACTCCTCCCTGCACCTGCACGTACCTACAGAAATGTATGACACCTGGATCTCATTGGATGCAGGTACATGTGCATGATGGTTGGTGTTTGTTACACGTCTGCTGAGAAGCCTATGTACTTTACTCAGTGCCAGGACTCTAAGCATATGTCACAATTTGTGTCATGATTTACCATAAAATCATTGCAAGAAAAAATGAATGGATTCAAAGAAAAAAAACACTAGTGTTTTGACACTGTTGCATTGTGTTGCATAAATTCAACAGATATAGACATTTAAAATGTGGTCAAATATAATTTTCATTATATACTTAGCTGTGAGCCACATGTGGCTGATCTAATACATTAACTAAAAAAAAATCAAGACGTTCCACTACACAGATGTGCTGCTCATCCAGAGTTTTGTTTCATCCAGAGAGTTGTTTATGTTATTTTGTTTTTGCACTTACTACATTGCTCTATTGTTATTTCTTTTCTTTTCTTGTTTAATTAAATTAAAAACACTGAGTAACCTAATTATAAAAAACATGTAGAGTAAAAAAATACAGACTCTTTAGACACATTCTATTCTATTCTATTCTATTCTATTCTATTCTATTCTATTCTATTCTATTCTATTCTATTCCTTGTCATGACATCCTCAGTGAGTGTGTGTGTGGGCATAGGCTGATTCCCCCGCAGTCAGTGCAAATAAACCCACACACACAGAGACACTCACTGTCATACTGTCATGAGATGGTGCTAACCCATGTGACCACAACTGGCCAATGAGAGGAGAGATACAGGCAGAGACTGTTCTTCTCCTTGGGGAAAGCCAATCAAAAATCATCAAACCAAGAGAACTCATCCTTGTCTGTGTGCGTGTGTGTGTGTTTTCAAAAAGTAAACTGTGAAGTAACTAAATCTGATGCCAAGACACAGACCATTTGCACTGAATAAGCATTTTATCATGTAATTAAATGATTTAATTAGATTGACATGAGAAAATAATCCAAACAAAAAACACATGCCTCACGTCCTGTATGTATTGAATTTACCCTAGACCAGCGAGCAGGAAGTGAAACCAGTTTAAGGTAAGACTGTGGTTTAACAGCTGAAACCACACAGTTCACACACACAGATCAGATCAGTATGAACCTTTGACCTAAACCTCCAAAGGGTCAGTCAGCTGCCATGACTGAAAGGACTGACATTTCCGGTCTTCATGACCACGACCCTTTTGAATCTAAGATTGTTGAATCTCAATGAGCCTATAAATAGGGTTATAATAATAATAATAATAATAATAATAATAACAATGGAATCTTATATATAAAAATGGGAGCTGCTGGTCTGCAGCTGCCTCACTGGGTAAGTTTGTATCACTTAACAAGGATTAAGGATTTGAAACAGTGACAGTCACAAAATAACACATTTGAATTTACTCATGGAGGCAGCAGTGGCTCAACAACGTATGTATGCTGTGATTAAACATCCTTGATATTGGTGTGCCTTTACAAAACGACACAAACACTAGTTTTCAGTCTGAAACATGTCTGATTAGACATCTTCACCTAATGTCTCATCAGATTCAGAGTCTGTTAATGAACTGATGTTCAAGTTCAGTTGAAAACCTGAACCTAAAATACAAAATGACGAGTGACTGGCTGCTGGATTAAGACATTTTTAAAAAAATATATTTATCACTATTTAAAAATCATTTTGATGTCATACTTTATCAACATATTATTAGTGTTTGAATGACTGGACAACTGTACCTGAACAATAATAGTAATGATCCTACTATTATAATAATTGTAATAATAAGTGTATTGCATTCAATGACTTTACTTTTATAAGTTCATACATTATTATTTATTATTATGTTGTAATTATAATACCATGTGCAATTTAAAATGTGTACGTCACGTTGCATAATACACAGTGTACTGTTAACCTGGCATGGTGTTAGCACTTTTGCCTTTGCAGCAAAAAGACCCGGGTTCAGGACCCGGTGGGAACAAGGGCCTTTCTGCATGGAGTTTGCATGTTCGCGTGGGTTTCCCCCGGTTTCCTCCCACAGTCCGCACAAACGTGCAAAGGTTAACTGGACACTCTAAATGGACCGTGGGTGTGAATGTGAGTGACATACAGTCAGCTCCGGCGGTAGAAGATGAACCAATGAATGAATAGTGTCTAATTTAACGACTGAAGAATCAGTGCACCACCTCAGGCGACAGCGGCTCAGTCCGCGACAGCGGGTTTAAAACCCCCTTACACCGTCCCGGCTCTCGACAGACAGACAGACAGATATAAAGACAGACAGGTGGACTCACTTGCCCACGAAGTTCTCCAGTACCGAGCTCTTCCCGGCGCTCTGTCCGCCCACCACCGCGATCTGCGGCAGGTCGAGACTCGCGTTCTGGCCGATGGAGGAGAAGGCATCCTGGAGCCGGTTCACCAGCGGGATGAGCTCCTCCATACCTCGGTTCCCCATGATGGAGGCGGGTGGAGAGACAGATAGGTGCAGAGCGGAGAGACAGGTGGAGGCTGGTGATGGAGAATCAGGCAGACAGACAGGCAGGCAGCCAGGGATGATGCAGCAGCGGATCCGTCTAAAGCTCTGTCCTCGTGTCTCACGTCGTGGCCCCGCTCCTCGTGCAACAAATTAATTCGATCAGCTGATAATCGATTTGATATCAGTATATATTTTTGATAATGTTTCTCCAGCCGTGACCTTCAGCTCCCTCTTATCCTCCTCCTCCTCCACCACCACCGCTGCAGGGAGCATTACACCCGCAAAACACGCACCCACATCCGGCAGAAAGCTTCAAAATAAAAGCCAGCGTGTGCATGTGGACGAAGTGCTTAAGGCAAAGTTCATTTTTGTAAGGTTTGGTTATATAAGGTGCTGGCTCATGGCAGCATGGCACATTTTCTAGCAATTGAATTAATGGCTCACCCATAATAAAAGAAATACATGATATCTTATGAACATATTTTTTGCTTTATTTAACAGCTAGGAAGACTTTTTTTTAACTGTACAACTGAAGTCTGAACAACTTTGAAAACTGAAAACTGCTAAGTGCGAATTGTTGATCCACTGCTGCCTTCATCAGTTTACCTTAGTGACATAAACCTACCAAATCTAAAACTAACATATGCAGATTCTTCTGATGGATTCTGGTGCAGGGGAGTGGGAGTGTAAAAGGATTTGTGTCAGACCTCATATTAGAGGTCTGCGCGAGCCCAAGATGGGGATGTTCGCTTTCTTTCTCACAAAAGGTCTTTTCATTGGCTTGGGGAAAAAAAACACGCATGCACATAATTCCTTAAGTGGTAACTTGGTAACATAGAAAATATCCAGCACAAATGATGTATGATAGGCACGCATGCATGTGCAGGGCTCTACCCCATATCACCACACCTCCAAGCACTCTAAGTTGAAGACGGTATCAACACCTGTTTAAACACACTGTAAACAGGATGTGACCAGTAAAGGTTTAATCTGATTTGATCTCAAAGAAACAAACAGGGGGAGTCAGTAACATTCCTGTGCCTTTATTGTGAAAGCCAGATATAAATCGTGCAGTGTAATGGAGTTAAATTGCAGCTGAAGTGTTGGGAGTGATGTAGAGCTGCAGTTCCACATTACAAAACAGCAGGAGGCACTGAAGAGACTTGACAAATGGACTCAAAAATCCTGAGGCAACAATAACCAATAACTCACACCACGATAAATAACATACATCTGACTCACTTTGATTGTCCATCGATAAAAATTTAAATTAAGTGATTAGTGATCAATGACAGTTCTGTTCTCATCCCTGAAGAGAAACTGCAAAAGTTTTGTATAAAAATGTAAATAAACTTGTTAAACAGTGTTTCATTCATTATTAACAGATATTTTTTCACATTTAGGGTTATTTGTCTTCACAGTCATTTCATAAATTTAAGCTGTATACAAGGAGCTGTACCACTAAGGCCAGTGTCTGCCTGTTGCATTTGAGCACCATCAGAACCGTTGAACTCTGTACATCCTTTTTTATTTTGGCTTCTCGCTCTCTAGAGCAGTGTTTCCCAATCCTGGTCCTCAGGGTGCACTGTCCCACATGTTTTAGATGCTGTCCTGCTCCAACACACCTGACAAAGACTCATACATTTAAATCAGCTGTGTTATATTAGGGAAACATCTAAAACATGCAGTACAGTGTGCCCTAAGGACCAGGATTGGGAAACATTGCTCTAGAGGTTGCAACAGTGAATAACCTGCTTTTTCTGTGATCTGTATATTTTATGTTTGTAAAATGGATGCCCTTCCTGACACAACCCCCAGATGAATCTATGCTTGGGACTGGCACTACATGATTTTACACGTCGTAAAGAGTTCATGAGTTACGCGTAACTGCTGCAATAGATAGAGTAATGAGCCAATAGGTAGAGGCAGGGCATAGTTTAAAACATCCAGCTGCAGGCGAACCTCTGTATTCACTCTTTAACAAGGCTCTGCTTCTCCTTGACTCGAAAGTAACTTGATGCAGACAAAATCTTGTGATTATCAGGGTTGTTTTTGGTCAGACATACTGCTTCTCAGTTTTGCCTTTTGAACATTAAACAAGTTAAAGATGTTTCAAATGTTAATACATTAAATGAAAGACATTAAACACTTTAAAAGACGTTATACATTCCTATTTAGCTTAAACTCGACTCTATATTCATCAGTTCAATTACTGATCCAACTTTGGGATAAAACTCTGGAATTGCACTTCAGTATTTCACATAATAATTATTTGCTAAATCAAAAATACAAAACAGCCTCAGTAGAAACATGATAATATTTCTATCATCAATGATGTGACCCTCCCCAATCTGGTTTCAGTGTCAGTAGTACCATGGACTTGCACGTGAACCCCACCACCAATACCTGTTCCTCCATCTTGATGTGTCCTCCATCTTGAATGGTATCCACCACTGATGTTAACAGGTTGATGCAGGATGTATGTGTTCGCATTAAACGTAGACACCAGGGTGTTGAATCATATGACTGCAAATCTTCATTCAGAATGAGAGACATGTATGAAGGTAATTCCAGCAGGAAAGTCAGTTCTGCTCCAGCGGCATTTTGACAAATGTGATGGCAGCCAGCTCCTTACAGAACTCCTCCAGGACAATGACTCCTCTCAGCAGAGTCAGGTGCTCCAGCCTGAGGACACAGCCACAGGCAAATTCAGGTATGAACTCCAAAGGGCACAAACATACATATACCATCAAAGCAGACAAACAGTCAGACAGACAGGTAGTTGGTTACCCAGTGTTGTAGTTCAGTCCCAGCAGGTGTCTCCTAGTGTCCAGCAGTCTGTCAGACAGGTTGGAGATCTGCTGGATCCTCTGCATCAGCTCTCCCATCACCTGAGAGACAGACAGTCAGAAAGGTGAGACAGACAGAGAGAAAAAGCACCAAATCTGAGCTTAACTTTGTCGTGCACATATGAGGCCCTTTACAAAAAGGGCCTGCAGAGAGCGGACTTTCTGTGCAAACTGAATTCTAAGACTATGTTGGTTTTACTTTAGAGGTCTTTCAGTAAGTCTATTTTAACCTTTTGCTTAATCTCTTTTTATGGCAATCTTTTACTGCACAATAAAAATTGACTTTCCAAAATTAAGGAAGCCAGTTAAATACAGTAAATGGCCAACGGCAGCTCTGAAACCAATCCTGTTTAGTTGTGATCATCCACTTCTGATTGATTTTATTCTTCTTCTCTCTGAACAGAGATACAGGCCCCCCGAAGTCAAAACAAAAAGATCCAAGTTTGTGCAATCAGTGCTATTAATTTGGACAATTCACTGTTGGCAATTAATGGCACTGTTTTTGTTGTTTTTATTGTTTTGTTTATTTGTTTTTACTGTTTTTACAGGCAGTTCTTAAGAAAATGAAGTTTAATGTGTTTCGTTAATTTTTTTATACTGCCAACTGCAAAACAATTTCCCCCCTTGAGGGTCAATAAAGTTCTCAACTAAACCAAACGGACAGACAGGTAAGTCGCTTGATCACATTTCTAGATCAAATATTATAGAATTTACTAATTAAAGACAAGGTAGCTGTGTGTGTCTCTGGGGCTTACCCTGATGAGAACGGAGAAGAGTGACCTGGAGCAGGGAGACAGGTGTATGTAGGGGTTCAGCAGGTATTCATGCAGCAGTGGGTGATTGAAGCCTGACAGTCTGGAGAGAACTGCCGTCAGCTGTAGGTTCAGCTCGTACGGCTAAAAAAAATCAATCAGGACACACATTTATAGAATGGTTCAAAGGCAGGTTTAACTCTCCGGGTCAGACAGACAGGTGTGTACCTGCTCGAGAATCCGTCCCAGTCGGTCGAACAGAACTTTGAACAGGTGACCCTCGAAGAATTCCTCCACCTCACCCGGGGAGGAGAAGGAGGGAGGAGGAAGAGTGAGTGGCCAATCCCAAGACTGAGAGAGCGACTGACACTTTGTCACCTGATGGAGCAGGACGAATTAAACTCTCAGCTTAAACCCTTTCGGTACATCCTGACCACCTGAACTAGCATCATTGTTCTGAGCAATTAATCAATCATTTAGTTGCTCATTCTTCCTAACAATGCAGCTATGAGGGTGATGAGTGCTTCATTAAATGAAAACATGGCTGTCAAGGTTGTGCATCTTCACTGGTCTAATAACTGACAATTCAATTACAATTATGTGATTCCATGATGCTCAGTTGTTTTCATTAATGTACATGGTAGGTTTTTTGTCAATTAGTACATGAAATCAGACAAAAATTAATATAAATATGAATATTAACACTTATTTACAAATGAAACTGAAAGGTTCAATCTCCCCAAAACAAAACTAATGCTTCTGCAGTTGAGTTGCAGGTACGACCAACTGGAAAAAAACACTACAGTGGATTATTTTCAGTCATTGCATTGAAGCAGAATCGTCCATGTCTCACACAGAATCCTAAGAGTGATTTTTTAATGCCCCTAAAGGATGTTGTGCATTATTTGTGGTATGTCGATTGATTTATGTTGTTGTGTGTTATGTATTCTGTTGTTGTTGCCGTATTGTAGTCATTGAGCAAATCTAACAGAGCAGTCCCACATTTGCTTTGACACAAATGCTGCCCATTAACTTTAAATGGAGCATTTTTTTTTGCAAAACTGCAGAGAGGACTCTTTGCTTTGCTTGTGCTGTTCAGAGGAGGTTAAGAAATTTTCCAAGCAGCAATGTTTGTGCCAACCAATTTAATCATGGTATTTAAATATGCCAGCACAGAAAGTTGCCAATCAAATCATCTTTACGTATTTAGGTTCACACAAAACAAAACACCGTCCAAACGAATCTCTTGGACAAGGCTGTTCTCCCCTTTGCAAATACTTCTGCTGGACAGAATCCATGCAACAGACAACAGACAGCACGTTGCCATTGCATAAGCAACAGTCGCAACTTTTGCTACAAAGTAAGCCATGACAGACACTGCTCAGTGTTAGTTATACCCACCATCACACGTTAAAGCAACGCATACATGCTGTGTGAGTGCTCTGTAACAGTGATGGTCCTCACAAAGATACAAAAAGTGTGAGTGTGTTCTGACCATAGTGTGAGCGTCGTGTACATATGATTCATATCCTCCCTCCTTCATCAGCTGAGCTGATCGAACCTGGATGGGAACCAGGCACAGGAAACTACACACACACACACACACACACACACACACACACACACACACACACACACACACACACACACACACAATTGAATTATTATTAATTATTGATTAACATCAACATCTGTCAATCAAATAAACATTTCACACAGGCTTATTAACACGATGCTAAAGCTCCAGACTCGGATCAGATAAATGCATGAATGTGATCAGATCACATTTATTAACTTGACTTTGTAACCTTTATTATGTCTCATTATGTCCTCAATATCTTTTATTACAATTTTAGTTTTTGGCTTTAGTCTGTGTTAAGCGTCTTTGTTACCTGTTGATGACATCAGTAGATGACCCAGGTCCAGAGAGGAGAAGAGGAGGAGGAGGAGGTGGAGGAGGAAGGAGCTGACTGTCTGAGAACAGACTGTCAGAAAAGAAGGGGTCCTCTTCCAGGTCACTGAGAGTCAAACACAGAGTCAGAATCACCACACATGTACCCACACATGTACCCACACACTGCCATACAGCAGGTGGAGCTAGGAGATCCAGCAGTACACATAGAAAGAGGAGGAAGAGGAGGGGGACAGGGAGGAGGAAACGGAGAGGAAAGGGAAGCCCTTATCGCACAATTGTAATATTTATTAAACATCTGTTTTTCCCAACTTTGGTTTTGATCACTTTGGAGGCAAATTTCTGTCATTGATGTAAACAGTGTTTTTCAAAGGACAGTATAAACTGAAATTATTTACAAAGGTAACAGAATGTTAATGAGACATCCATGCTCCATTTAAAGGGAAATCAATAAATTTTGTTTATGGGGTCAGGCGATACAGCTGTGTGTGATGGACTCACTCGCTGTCCTCACTGGTCTCAGTGCGTCTGTCGTCCACACCTGCAGCATGTGGAGTCAGGTATCTCCTACTCTGCAGAAAATCCAAAACCAGGATGTCCAGAATGTCCCTATGAGGTTTCTGTAGTAACTCATCCACAAGAGACAGAGACGCCATGCTTATCTGAGGAAAGACACAAACATGGTGTAAAATAAATTCTCCCACACCTGCAGGGCTGCTGTGCCTGGACTCACTTGGTCAGAGATGTGGTCACAGTGCTCCAGCAGCAGGTGTGTCAGAGTCTGCCTTCTCAACAGGAAGTGAACCAGCTCATCCAACAAAGACGAGGACTGGACCAGTCTGACAACAGCACAGAGGAGTGACGTGGTGACCAAAACCACCTGCTCACACCTGCAGCAGGGAGGAAACACAGCTGGACATGAGAAAGGACAACATCTGTGTCCATGAAAAAGTGACAGACATGTCCATATCAGAGGAAGAAACATCACGATGTGTTAATTTAACATGAAACTTACGTGTGAAGCAGCTGAAACTGAATAGCATCCGACAACCACAAGTGATGGACACAACGAGCCAACTTCACTGACAAAACCTGCTGACACATTCGCACACACACACATACACACGTGAGTGTCTGTCTGTGTCATTTATGAACAAAAAGAAAACTAAAAAGGACATACTGTACGTCCACCGACAGTAAAATTGTAAGCAACACCAAATTTTATTTGTGTGTTGTTGCTGGCAGCCGTTTTCACTTGAGAGCTAGCCTCCATGTCGCAGAATGGTTCTTGGCAAAGGGGCACAACAGGGCCAAGCACACACAGCACAGTCAGCTCTGACTGTGTGTCATAGACTCATGCAACCACACTTCCATCATTTTTAAGACATGTTCACAGCAGACCATCTGTTTCATGGACAATGTTTTGGTATTTATTATCAAACAAACAGCGAGAGGAGTATGTAACAGGTGAATGTACCTGTGGAGCCTCTTTCATCAGGTGATCCAAGAAGTCAAACCAGCAGAAGAAGTTGGTCATATGATCAAAAGCAGGAGAGTCTGAACTGAGGTCCGAGCTGCAGCGAGAGAACTGAGAACTGGAAACAGAGAAAGATACTGCATTATAAAGATATGGAGGACTGCTTCTACTACTAGGGCTACCACTCCTACCTTACCTCCACGGTGTGTGAGACCAGTTCTGCACCTGTCCAGGGTCCAGATTCTCCAGAGGCAGCAGGGAGTAAAGTTCCAGCAGTCTGCCTGTCAGCAGCTCCCCCAGCTGGGTCTGATGGGACAGGATGTCCACTGAGGGTCCAGACTGGAGACCAGACAGCAGCAAGAGGCTCTCATGGGCCTTCAGACACACAGTGGCCCTCTGTGTTTGAGAAATGGTCAAAGATTATCACAGCAAGCTGGAGGGTGATGTCCTCCCACATTAAAGACTGAAACAATTATTATTATATAATTGCTGATTGATTTCTGAGACATCAACTTATTAATGAATAGATAGCTGTAGAGGAAGAGGTAGCCATTCAACCTACACACCCAACGGCTGAAATACATGCCCAGTGTACCATTCCAAACCGTACCATGGCGAGCTAAAATTCACTGTACTGTGTGATCATAAATGTACATTTTTTAGTCTATACAATCATGATGCGGTGATCATGACAGTGATTAACCACTAACCTGGTTACTTGACTCCAGGTTAACTTGTTAGAGTCAGTTATTGATTATCTGTATGTTATTCATTCATTGTCTACCGCTTTATCCTCCACATGAAGGTTGCGGGGGGCAAAAGGTGGGGTACATTGTGGACAGGTCACCAGTCCCTCACAGAGCAAACACACAAAGATGAAGTACCATTCACTCTCACATTCACACCTGCAGTGTCCATTTAACCTCTGCATGTTTTTGGACTGTGGGAAGAAGAAAAAACCCACGTACAGTACACACGAACTGGCAATCTTCTTGATGTTAGGCAACAGTGCTAGCCACATGGTCACCATGTGGCCCTACCTGTGTGTCATAAACAACATTAATATGGAATCAAAGGTGCCCTTACTGACACTCATCCATTAAACCAGTTGACTGACCTGACTCTTGGAGAGCTGCAGCAGAGCCAAGAGCAGACTGTTTTCTGATTTGGCAGTGCTGGAGAAAGATGGATCTGACTGGGTGGAGGATTTTGGTGTCTCTGTTCTGTGGTTGGACTCTTGAGTACAAAGCTTTGTTTGCTCAGGGGCTGGACTCTTGGCTGCTGGTTCATTTGGGATCTAATGACACACAAAAACAGAAACACATAAATTGTGACCTGACCTGCATGCAATTCCATGGGATAATTAACTAGCTTACTACAACTAAGTAATATGATACTAAGAGGTAACAGGTAACAACAGCAGATAAGGAGGTTGGTTAGTCAGTGAGTGAAGCCGGAATATTATTAATAATAATCAGCTCTAAGTTGTGATCTAACAAACAAACAAGCTGAAAGATGATTACTAATGGTGTACATACAGTAATTGACATTGAATCATGCTAGAGAGTTTTTGTTCTTGAAGCTAGTTAACTAAAACTGATAAGATTTTGGTACAATTACTGAGTTATCTGGTGGTCTAGTTAGGAGTTCATAGACAGATAGTGTTAACTCATTAACAGTGTGATTACACTGATTCATAAATTAAGTTAATAGTGGACAGGTAGTAGCGCTGGTCACTTAATCTAGATATGTCTAACAATTTAGTTATGGTTAAGCATTTACTAGTTGGTATGTCAAATGCACTGTATGCCGTCACTGAAGGTGGGTCGTGGAGAGTAAGTGGGGCTAGTTTAATTGCTTAGCTGCTGATTACCTCTAAGACATATAAGAGCATGTGTGGGTCCTGTTTGACTCTGGAGCAGACAACCAATAAGAACTGAGCTTCATCCTTCTCTGTTTTGGAACCAGGAAGTGCACAAAGACGAATCAGCTTCTGAAGAGGGCAGAACATATGGAGTGTCACAGAGTGATCATGTCTGAATGATCAATTAATTGACAAGGTTGATTAACCATCAAAGCACTTACACTAAAAAATAATGCAAACTTTGTACAGAGGAAATGAGATGTCAAAAAAGTTTAGATTCTTTTGTTTGAAAAGGGGACAATTAGGCTGTAAATAATCATTATCATCAGTATAATTGCACAAACAAATTAAGTAAAAATCTACATTATGACTTAAGTTATCCTCAAGCCAAATTCTGATTATCAACCAGTTTTAAGTTTTAACAGTGGTAATCAAGCTTACTTCAGGTTAGTATAGAATACAAAATACAACATATTTTACTCTCCATGCTTTGTGTACATGAAGAAATTTGTTGCTGCTTGCATTTGCAAACCACATGAATACATAAGCATGTGAACCAGAATTAACCTATGTCGCTGGTAGTCATGAAACTGTTATCTGGGCTCATTGAAGTCAATTAACTTAATTCAAACTGTTGACAGTAATTAGAGGATTTGTTTACCTGAACTGGTCTGTAGATGTTCACCAGGTGCAGCAAAGGTTTCTGCATCTGAGACAACAACTTAGAGAAGAACATTAAGACCTGCTGGAACATTCCTGGAGGATACTGTGGATGAGGAGCGAAGATTGTAGAGGGTTAAAAGAGGAAAGGAGAAGAGGAGAGAAGAGGGCATTGGTTATGAAAGGAACGAAGCGAAAAGAGACATATTTAGTGTGTAATGTTAATTACGATCTCACTCGTGTTGAAACATGTTTGTCTAAATTAAGAAATATACGGTTAAGGGGGCATCACTCTTGAGCATTTCTGCACTACCTGTTTATAACATACAACATGATCTGACCCATTACCTGAGCTTTTCCCAGTGTACACAAAGTCTCTGGGATTTTGTGCTGTAGCAGATACTCCAAACAAGGTCCTGCCTCCTCCACACCCTGTATCAATACAAAGGATAATCAGTAAATAAATGCAAAAAAAAAAAATTACTCATGTGTGAATGGACATGTTACCTGCTGTTTCTCCTCATATACTAAGATATCCAACATCTGTCTGAGACACCAGGGAATATCGGTCTGTTTGACAGGACGATTATCATCTGTACACATATGATCAATTGACATTACATTAGTTAATCAATATATCTATTTATTAAAACACTGTATCTCTGCATTAATGTCCATTTATCAATATGCCACTACATATATCCAGAAAATAACTGGTTTATCAATATACCAATCTATCAAAGTGTCATCTGTTTATCGGTATGACAAAAGTTTACTCATTACAAAATACTGTTTTACCTGTCGTTGTCATATAATAGTTGGTTATTGATTTCCAGTGATCAACAAAGGAATTCACCAGGTCCAGAGTGGGCTCCCTCTGAAAGACAGGTAGACACAGACATCACCTGAGTTGACCAACAGGAATGAACAATGGAGGGCAGCATTACACCACATACAGGAGTTTACTTATATTATTAGAAGGAGAAGAAGAGCAACATGAATTGGGAATATTTAAGATGGAGACTGTAATTATCAGTCGTCTGAGGAGGAGCCACTAGCAACAACATCCTAACCAATGAAAATGGGAGCTTTAATGTCTGCTTCCTTTTCACTGTTACAGAGAGCCGACAGGTAGGGAGACACAGACAGGAAATTAAGTCCCATAATCAAATCTCGAATTGTTAATGTTATCAGTTTTACATAAAATGTAAATCTTTATCACAAAACGGTATGAATGTCCTCTCAGTCCTCAGAGACACGTACAAATAGCAAGTTGTCCTAGTTCTGTCCTCCATCGTCAAGAAATACAACTTTGTTACACTTTTTTTCCAACTCATAACAGGAGCTAACTCAAGCTACAGAAGCTAACATCAACTCACCGTCTCTAGCGCGTGCAACAGCATGTTGGTTAACTTACTAAACGCCTCCATTCTCCTTAAAAACTACGGACACCAACTGTCCGTTGACCAAGTTAAACACGGTTAGTTACAGAATAATTACTGGTTCACTGCGACATGATTACAAGTAAACAGATGAGCTGACTTTCTGTCAATCACAAAATACAAATTTCCGGAAAGGGTTTTCAAAATAAAACGCAGCCAGGAAGAATTTGATTGTATCCATTTAGAATAAAAGCCTCGTTGAGACCTCACACGAACTTTTCTGTTTGTGTATTGTGTGTGTTTACAATTTACATTCTGCACTTACCAGTTTACTAGTAGCTTATTCTAAGTGTTTGTTTTATTATTACTTGTATTAGCTGTTGTCCATATGTTTTTTTTTTTTTTGCTTTTGCCGCAATTTCAGTTACATTTGTTAATAGTATACTAAAGTGGTGTATAATAAATTTGTCTTACCTATTCAATTCATATCACTTTATCAGTTAGGAATTTCAGTGTGTGTCATACATGTCACATCAGCATACAGTACTTCTTATCATCATGCACATCACATCAATGTATGACACAATAATTCACTCATATCAACATGTGTTGTACAAAAGAAAAAAGGACAGTATTTTACAGCCTTACATTACAGCCTCTGTTAAAACTATTAAATGGAGCTCTGTCTGCTCTGAGGTTGTGAGGTTATTAATAAAATTATAAAATAAAACAGAAATCCAAATCGCACCACTGGATAATCAGAACTCAATTGTTACCTTGGTTTTGAGTTTATGGAAACACGGGACAGTTTTTATGCCTATACAATCTGAGAAAACCTACAACTGCTGTTTATTTTTGCATATAAACGTGTGTAATTTTTCACCTTATTCTTTTGGTGTGTTTGTGAACAGGGATTCAGGTTGTGGGGAGACTGGTTTGTCTGGGACACAAGCAAGGGGAACTTTAAGGAAAAAGGTTGGGAATCACTGGAATAGGGCAATAAATAGTTTTGAAAAATGTAAGGGTGTGAGATATAAATCAAACACTGATGAGGCCAAATGATGTTTGAAGCTTGACATGGTAAGTGACCTGTATTTCTAACCTGAGGATAAGTGACTATAATGGTTGTGTAGCGTGTGAGTGGATTCTGAAACTATCTGTGTTCCCTTTTTATGGTTCCTCTGTTGTAAATACTTGGGTCCTGTTCATGTTCAATAATTTCACTACTAAACTTTATGATTTTGTACATGGTGTTGCAAAGATTATTACAAAGAGAATCCAAACCAAACTGTAACGGTAAATGTAATATATAAAAAAAACTTTGTAATCAATTATTGCTCATAAGTGCCATCCTAATGTACAGTATTTATTTATGTAATTATCTTTATGTTGGTCCATACATTTTGGACCATCAAAGTGAGCAGAAAAGGAAATGTAAGTACTATCAGCACATAGAGAAAAGTGTGAAGAGGAAGTAAATGTTAATTATTGATTATCTGTGACCAAAAAGCTTCTGAATGATTTAAAACACGGAACAAATGTTTCTGTGGTTACAGGAGCAGCAGCTGCAGCTGGAGGTGCCCATGGATTGGCTGAGTGAGGTGAGGTGAGGTGTGGCCTATGTGCTCGGCTGCAGGCCTGCTGGGTGCAGGTGTGTGGGGGTGTGGTTACCTGCGGCCCCTCCCTTCCGTGTCACACAGTCTTAGGTGGAGCTCAGCTGTTGACTCGTTTGTCTGCTGCTGCTGCTGCTGCTGCTGCTGCTGCTGCTGCCGTTTCCAGCTGAACACGGAAGGTGAGTGTTGGTGCCACTGCAGCTCTTCACTGTTGATCTCATCTAGTAGACATTTAAATGAACCCAGGGCCGAGCTGAAACCATCCACTGGTTCACACTCTTTATCATCACAGCTTCAGCTTCATCTCCTCTTTGTATCTGTATCCTGCACCACGGTTGGCGTGGTTCCCCCTCTTCTTCCTGGTGTAAATTTGAAGTTTTATTTTCTGTGGCATGATTTTAATTGGCTTATCTTTTCTAAATTTGGTATGCAGGATGAAAGTTGCAAAATAGACATACAATATATAGATATATATATGTATACATAAATATCTACATGCATCTACACATACACGTTTTCTAATGTGGGCTTTTCTTGTCTGTCCTCAGTCTGACTGAACGGGTCACTTCTCGCCTGTCCCGGATTCCTTATGGGTTATGTCACTTTGTTTTTTATATATATTTATGTGATCCGCATTCTCTAGAGAGAAGGTGACGTCATGGTGTTCCACCCAGAGTTTGAGCGTGCCGGCCGGAGGGCGGGGCTACAGGTGTGGCGGGTGGAGAACATGGAGTTGGTGCCCGTGCCCGAGAGTCTGTATGGAGGTTTTTATACCGGAGATGCTTATTTGGTTCTCCACAGCGCTGAGACCCGCAAAGGAACATTGATATACAACCTGCATTTCTGGCAAGGTACTGTAGTACATCATGTACTAACTTTAGACTGCTTCCTTAGATTACATTATAATATATACGTAAAGATTAATAAACAATAAGAATATAAATGGACAGCAACAGTAAAAACATGTATTATATTGCACATAAATAATAGCAGCAGTTTACACACCCACTATCCCTGTACTGCTGGTGTGAACAATACCACTGAGACTAAAGCAGTAACAATAGACAGTGCAGGGTATCAAACCATAACCAAGATTGCCCTACATTCAGGAGTTGCTTGGAAAATCTAGATCCCGTTTGTACATATCTCAGAAATGCTTCCCAAATTTTGTATTATTCGCCAGATGAATCTTGCAATTTGTGTTTATGTGTTTGACCTCATTAAATATGTGTCCGATCCATCGATTTAACAATGTAACTGAATAAAACTGAATCTCAATAAATACAACTGAACTAAATAGCACTATAACCTAAATATAAGAGTTTATAGATAAATATAAATAACTATTCATGTGTGGCTTCTCTGTGATTGGCTGACCACTTCAGGTTCAGAGAGTTCTCAGGATGAAAAGGGAGCTGCATCCATCTTTGCAACCCAGATGGACGATTTCCTACAGGGGGCGCCGATCCAGTACCGTGAAGTCCAGGGTTATGAGTCCACTACCTTCAGTGGATACTTCAAAACTGGGCTCAAATACATGGTAACTACAAGACGTACTACCAGTGAAAGCAGGATTACTGTAGTGGAATGCTGGTTTAGTTCTATTCTATTGATGGACAGGTTATCTGTCCAGTGTGTACCCGCCTTTTGCCCTATCTCAGCTGGGACTGGCTTGTTTTTACTTGTTTTTTGTTTGTTTTATCGTTCACTTCGCTGTTATATTTTCCATTTTCCCCATAGATTAAGACATCACCTTGATTTCTGGTCTGTCTTTGTCATTAATTACATCACTTCCTGTCTATACACAGAAAGGGGGGGTCGCTTCAGGGTTCAGACACACGGTGACAAATGATGTGGAGGTTCAGAGGCTGCTGAAAGTGAAAGGTCGACGCATTATCAGAGCGACAGAAGTTCCTGTCTCCTGGGAGAGTTTCAATCATGGAGACACTTTCATACTGGACCTGGGAGAGGTGAGACAGGTAGAGAGAGGGGTTAGACTTGTAGCGAGAGGAGAGACAGGTGCTTACCTGAGGCAGGAAAAAAAGCTAAAAAAAAGAGCAAGAGAGGTAAATCAGCATAAGGCATGTGACTGAAGTCAGCCAGACAGTTCTGAACCTGTCTCAATGTCCCTCTACAGGAAATCATCCAGTGGTCTGGTTCCCATAGCAACCACTTTGAGAAGCTAAAGGCCACGACGGTGAGTGCTGACATTACATCATGACATTATTCACGTTTGGTGACATCAAGCAATGGCTGACTGATTGGTTGGTTGATTGACAGGTGTCTAACAGTATCCGTAATGACGAGCGATGTGGACGGGCCAAGGTGCTGCTCTGTGATGAGGGGAGCGAGCCAGACAGGATGCTGGAGGTGATGACACAGCATGTTTCATGACCTGACAATAACAATATAACAAACATGCAGAACATGTGTCTAATTATGTGATTTTATATACTATATAAAATTGTATATTTACAACTGTAAAACCTAAATTAACTTTTCTAACTGCTCATGTTGACCCCTGACACTTGTATGCAGGTCCTTGGGGAAAAGCCAGAGCTTCCTGAGGCTGATAGTGAAGACACCAAGATTGATGCCTCCAACAGGAAGGTGGCTCAGCTCTACAAGGTAAGAAAGGTGTTTCTCACTTTTTTTTAAGGTTGTTATGATGAAGCAATGGCAGCAGTTCTTCTGCTATCTTTCTATCAGGTGTCTGATGCTGGTGGGGACATGGTGGTTGCCGTCATAGCAGACCAGAGTCCATTCTCCCAGGATGCTTTACATTCAAGCGAGTGTTTCATCCTCGACAATGGAGCCGGTGGACTAATCTTTGTTTGGAAAGGTTCAAACTTTGATAAGTTTAAAAAGAAACGTATCTTAAATTGTTTCAGACTGGTTTGTAATTAAGTGTGTGTGTGCGCATACATGTGCATGTGTGTTTGTGCAGGGAAGGACGCAAACACTGAGGAGCGTCATGCTGTTCTGAAGCATGCAGAGCAGTTCATCGACAAGATGAACTACCCACCATACACACAGGTACACACAAGCACACACACGCACACGTGTGTGTGGTTAATTTTTCTGTCAACCTAAACTCTGGTCCCCCGCAGGTCCAAGTCCTTCCTGAACATGGGGAGACTCCACTCTTCAAACAGTACTTCAAGAACTGGCGGGACCCCGACGACACTGTTGGAATGGGAACAGCCTACGTGTCTAGTCAGATTGCAAATATTAAGAAGGTAACTCAGTCACAGTCAAGTTCAGGACCAGATGTTTCCAAACCAGAACTAACTCCTGTGATTGGACAGGTGCCATTTGACGCGTCATCACTCCACCAATCAGAGGCCATGGCAGCACAGCATGGCATGGTGGACCGAGGAGATGGAGAGAAGCAGGTGAGGAGGGTGGTGGGTGGTTATCTTCACACAAAAAAATAATGTGTATCAATGTGTTTGTCAATAGTGACAGTGTGGGAAAGCTCTACACAGTCCTACTGTCCTTGTCTCTCTGTTTGAGCTCTCTCTACCTATCTGTCTGTAGATCTGGCGTATTGAGGGATCAGACAAGGTTCCAGTGGATTCGTCAGACTTTGGCCAGTTCTATGGAGGAGACAGTTATCTCATCCTGTACCATTACCAACACAGTGGCAGACAGGGTCACATCATCTACATATGGTAAGACATGTAGCTTTGTTCAGCACATTGTTAGTTTTTATTTTGACCCTTGGACAAAGGCGACTAGGCGACGTCTTGATTCTACTTTGTACCAAATTTATGTCCTGGGATCTGTTGTATTTTTTATTGGTCTCTTTAGCCCTTTTTCAGATATGAACACCATATATTTCCTGAGAATTGAGTGCAACTATTGTTTGCTGGTCGCACAGGATGAAAGCAACGGGAGATTGTCATAGCAAAATGTGTTCACAAGAGCAGGAGAATAGTATACAATATAGCTTCCAAGCAAGGGGTCGGCACCTGGCTTGAGCATGCAGGAAGAAGGCATGCTGTGAATTATCTACAGTTTCTCACAGAAACTAATTTGGACATTGTCTGGAGATTTGACAGAAGCTGGAAGAAAATTTCCAGAAAATGTCTGGAGGGACTTGCGTACATTTGTGTTCTTACATTCATCCCCTCAGCACATTCTCTGGAGAATGTCCTCACTTTAGCACACATCTAAAATTCACAGTAATTTAGTTTGGACAATTATATAAAAACTAAAGTGTGTTTTGTTTTAATTTCCCCGTCTCTGCAGGCAGGGAGCAGAGTCTAGTCAGGATGAGGTTGGAGCATCGGCCATCTTGGCAATCCAGATGGATACTGATCTGGGAGGTGGTGCTGTGCAGGTGCTTAAACTGTGGAACCGCGTATGTAAATAGTGTCCAGACTTTATCCATCATACTGTTTCCTGTCTGCAGATCCGGGTGGTTCAAGGAAAAGAGCCCGCCCACCTAATGAGCCTATTTGGGGATCAGCCAATGGTGGTGTACAAGGGTGGAACCTCCAGAGAGGGTGGACAATCAGAGGTGGCTGATGTCAGATTGTTTCATGTTCGAGCCAATCCAGCAAATGACACCAGAGCTGTGGAGGTAAGACAGAAAAGCCAAACCAGAGATCTGTCAGGATCAGGCTGCCAAGCATGAGACATACATAGTCTTTTTAATTTTAGGCTTATATTGTGGAGTCTGACCCCAGTATTAGTCCACTTAGGCCAGTCTGAACCAGACTGTGTCTTCTGTCCTCCTTAGGTAGACCCATCCTCCTCCAGTCTGAACTCCAATGATGTCTTCCTCCTGGTTTCCCCCTCTGGATCCTGGATGTGGAAGGGGAGGATGAGTAGCTCAGCTGAGGTAAAGGGAGCTAAGCACCTGGCCGAGATCCTGTCGGTGTCCCCTACAACCCTGGAAGAAGGGGAGGAGGAAGGTGAGAGGTGAAAGTGATGAGGAGTCTTCATGTGCTTTGGTGTAAAATGTAACTCATCTGAACTCTATTCAACCTGTGTGTTTGTTCACAGATACTTTCTGGGATGAGCTGGGGGGAAAGGAGGACTACTGTCACTCTACTCGGCTAAAGAACAATATGGAGGCTCATCCCCCTCGTCTGTTCGCCTGCTCTAACAAGACCGGAAACTTCCTGGTCTGTCAGGCTGATCACATGACTGTTAACCCTGCTGAACAGTTCATATTTGTCTAGGACAATAAGTTGCGTTGTTTATAAGCCATTTGTTGATAATCTCTAACTAAAATGAAACATGACCTGACGTTTTAGTAACGGTCAATGGCAGAAATGGGACAATATGTGTTTTTTTTTTTGTGCACTGAGTTAAAAACCACCCATTGGTTAATCTGGGTGATCAATTATTGTTATAATCATTCATTTTGTTTTACTATTTTATGTGAGTGCCTTAAAAATGCCTTAAAAATACAGTCTTAGTTATTTATTTTGAAATGCCTCAAAGAGGAGCCTGCATCTTTCATATTATCTTGATGTATGTGTGTAAGTGTAAAGTAGAATGATTTCAGTATGTTTTTAAAACCATGCTGCTCATTTGTTGCAGCAGAATTGTAAATCACAATTACTTTGGTCAGGATAATTGTGACATGGAATCTCATATTGTCTTGTCAGTGGTCACTATGAGATTCACTTGGTTGCTCAGGTTTTAATAGTTAGTTGGGTTACTCATTTGTTACTAGGGTGTTGACAGTGGTTGGCACAGCAGTCTGTCGTGTTTGCAGTTGTGAGGAGTTTGGTCATGTGATGTTTCAGGGTTTATTTGCGGTTGTTTGGGTGTTCAAACTGTGGAAAATTGCTAAACCGTTTCACTCCCTGTGTGTTCAGATGGAGGAGGTGCCGGGTGAGCTGATGCAGGATGACCTTGCTCCCGATGACGTAATGCTCTTGGATACATTTGACCAGGTAAAACTCTCTTGCTGGTGTGGTGCTCACAGATCCAGCCCCTTTTCTCCTTTCTCTGTTGTTATGTTGCCTGACTTCCTGTGTCTTCCTGTAGGTGTTTATTTGGATCGGGAATGAGGCTCATGAGGAAGAGAAGACAGAGGCTGCAGCATTAGGTGAGGCAGACAGAAAGTTGCCCAGCTGCCATAACATTTTTAGTCAGTGTACACGTATATCAATTTTTAAATCATTTAGTAATTTTTTGGGTAAAACCAAGTATTTGAGGCCAGCATGTTCTTCCAGAGTCTGGTACAATGCATTGCCTAACTAATTGTTTCATATCCAGCTATCCACTACATAGAGAGCGACCCAGCCAACAGGGACCCCCGCACCCCCATAGTCACGGTGAAACAGGGATTTGAACCGCCGACCTTCACAGGCTGGTTTCTGGGCTGGGACACTGAGTACTGGTCCGTTGACCCACTGGAGCGTTACCTGCAATGTCTGACAGAGTGACATCACATCACCGTCAAGAAATAATGTGGAAGCTCTGGGTTTCATTGCTTTAATAAATTAAACCTGTCAGTCTGTCTGTCTGCCTGGTTACTTTTCAGACACCAGAGGACAGATCCACTTTTGCAGTGATTTGAAATCTTGTTCCTTGTGGCCACTTTTGATTCAAATCTCACATATAATGAACACGTAAAATAAATTTCAATTATAATCCAATCTGTCAAATTTCCATCATATAAGAGCTTATCTTACCACAGAATCAGCAAAAACACACATTTTCTAATGTAACTTGCTGTTACACCAACTGATCACACCCATGTGTAAGCCCATCAAGTCTCTCTCAAGAAAGCCGTCAAAATCCTGGACAGGAAACTCTCTGAGTTGTGTGCGATGTCCTGTATAATCGTTTGTTTTATGGTACCTGCGTCAGGGCCATGGATGTACTTTAGCAATTGAGGTAATTGACATTGATGCTTTGTTGATTATTATGCGTTGTTATTCAACAACCGAATAAATTAATCATAGAAACTATTTGATAGTGTAACAGTTTATTGGAGCATCTCTCTTTATAAATACTGATATTGATAAATAACAATAAGGATCTGTAACAGAATGAAGTGTTTCTCATAAATACAGAAGAACAGACAGAGGCCACAGTGAACACAGTAGGGGACAGTTCAGTCCGTACAGGACAGCAGGTGTGTGTGTGCGTGTGCATGTTCACAAACTATTCATCACAATTTAAGGAGTTTTACTATTTTACAATAAGATAAGATGTTTACATTAAAATCTGAGGAACTGCCTGAAACAACACAAACTAACGTCTGACTCTGTCTGATAAAAGGTTCTATTTTGATAGAGCTGCTTCCAGTGTTTGTGCAAAGCTAGACTAACAAGGACCAGTTTCTGTACACATACATTAAACTGGTCTGACTCTGGATAACGTGAATCAGACAAGTGTTAGACTGTTCCTTAAACTCACAATTTAAAGTTAAGAACCTATAAATGCTAAATACATATCCACAACAGCCCTGAGCTGCGCTAACACGAGCCACGTACAGCTGGATTCGTTTCTTGGAGATGAGTGGCACCAGAGCCACATATGAATGGGGTAATTTCAGTCAGATAAGAGTCATATACAGGGATAGTTCCACTTTGACTAGTACAACCAGAGCCACAGAGTTACCCAGTTGGGCCAGATGTACATGGCTTATGGTCAGTCTGACTGAACCAGAGAGAGCCACGAGAGTTAAGGGCACATAGTAATCGCTGCCTGAGCTGTGTAAACCCGCTGCTGACCTCCTGTGCCTAGAACCAGCCTAGAACAGCAGTGCGCATTCACAGTTTAGGCAAAATTGACTGTGTCAATACCACTTACAGCCACACTAAATAAAACCTGAACTATCATTTTGATCCAACAGATTAGAGCCATATACAGATACAGTTGGTCCAAAAAGGCTGGGGCCATACACTTTTCAGTTGCAACTGTTTCAGTAACCTGACCTAACCAGGACCAGATAAATGGGTGTAGTCCATCAGACCATATACAGCTGATGTTAGTCCCATATATGGGAAGAATCATTCTGGAAACAGATATGGATATGATGTCAAATGTTGTAAGATGTTCAGGAAACATGCAAAACATAAACAGTAAATAAGGGGTAACCTAGGAACAAGAGTCAATTCGGAGGTCAGATTTGTCACTATAAGAGCTGTTAATTGGTAAGGAAAGGTGGTAAGGAAAGCACAGAAAAAATGTGGTTGATTAATTAGCCCCGCCTCCAACCACTTTTCACATGCAGTTAAGCCACTCCCCCCTCCCTGCACTCATAGCCAGTTGGAGCCTAGCTGGAAGTTGCTTAACAGTTTCCAGAGTTGCGGAACTCTCCATTCTCGGTGATCTGCAAAGATGACGTGTTGCTGGGAGACAGACCGTTCCTCTGTGATGTCACGGCATACCGCTCCTTCAGCTGAGTAAGAGCCGCCATCAGGCGTGTGTTTGCTGCATCGAGACTCGCTATCCTCTTTTCCTAAGAGACAGACAGGTAGGTGTCTTTCAGTTGGATAAACCCATTTCAAAAAACCCTAACTCTCACCTTTTAATATCCTAAACCTAATCTACGTTAATTAGACAAGTACCTGTGCTTCTATGATCTTTTGTTTGGAGTCAACTACAGCCTGCATGTCAGAGTGATCCTTTTTCAGCTCCTCCTCCACTGCCATCAACCTGCACAGGTAGAAAATCAGACTGGTCTGATGCACAGACACACAAGTATAGACAGACTGACAGTTTGGTGTTCAGACCTGCTGATGATGCTGTTCATCTGGAGGTCCTTATCGTCTTGCAGCCTCCTTAATCGGCTCTCTGTGTCCTCCAGCCGAGCCTGAAAAACAAACACCCCAACTGGTCTAGCAGTGTCCTGTGACCATACACTTTAGGAGTGACAGTCTCGTCCTGGTGGCTCAGTCAGGTGTTACAGACCTGATACTCCTGCAGCATACGTTGGTTCTGTTGATCCTGGACCATCAGGCGAGCTTCGCACTCCTCTTGACGCAGCGCCGCAACTCGCAACTTCTCCTGCAGCAAAGCAATCTCCTGCTGGTACTGCACACACAAACACACAGAGTTAGTCCCAGCAGATACAGCAGAACTGGTAGAACCAGTCAAAGGAGTTGCTTACCTTCTCAATGAGGGCATCGTCATGACGATCGTCCTCCGTTTCGCCGTAGGAGGAGGCCGAGTTCATGTTGAGCAGCCAGGCTGCAGTGCGATCCAACGCACAAGGAGAGGGAGCCTGAGGACACACACAAACATAATTAGAAAGAGAACAATAACGAAGCACAGGCTTCTGTGTTGTCAGCGATGTGACTAAGGACACATATGATTGGACCACTGCCCCAACTGCCTCTGACTATTTGAACATGTGTTACTTTGACCAGAAAAGTTATCAGTTGCTGTCTGCTGACTATGGAAACATCATTTGTCCATAGCAAATTGTGTAACACTAACCCCCAGGTCAGAGGGGCAGTCTGACATGTTACCATGGTGACAGCCTGGTTACCTTAGCAGCAGGTCGTTGTTTCTCTGGGCTGTCTCCTTTAGATGACGATGATGTCTGTCTAAGCCGTGTCTGCCCACCGCTTGGCCAATCCGGGCTTGAGGACATGATGCTGCCAGAGGCAGGTCGAGGAGGGTAGGCACAGCCCCCACTACTGCCGCTAAGCATGCTGGGAGGTGTGCGGCCTCGAGGGGGTCCTGGGGGAGCAGAGTTGGGTGGAGGAGGCTGATCAATGCGTCTCTGAGGACCTGACGGGTTCTGGCGAGGTGGGGCAGGGCCACCTGAGCAAGAGGAAGACAAGACAAGAAACCACAAAGTTTGGTAAATCAGGGTTTATATAAAAGGGATAGTTCGGGTTTTAGTGTGGTTGTATGAGGTGCTGACACAGGGGGTATGCATAACACAGTCAGTGCTAACAAGGTTTATACCTCATACAATCAGATGTCAGAAAACCTGAACTATCCTTTTAGGTTATTGTACAATTAAAGCATTTTAATATCAAAGTTATTTAAACTTAGAGAACCTGTCGAAGACTCGGTCAGAGACAGAGCACGTCTTGAATATTCTTCTCCACTGCTGCTGCTTGACATAGCTGACGTCCTCTCCCCCCTCTCTCCGCATCCTAGCCCAACGGACATTTGAGTAAGAAAAGCTGGCTTGGTTGCCATGGCGAGTCTTTCATCAGCGTTTCCTTGAGACCCCACTGAGCCATCTGAGGGTGTGGCATCTGTCTGCTGCTGCGGTTGCCTAGGAGATGTGGTGGTCATGTGATACACGGGGTTCTGAAAGGAGAGGGGGAGGAGCCCCGTCCTGCGCTGCCACTGGCTGTCGTCAAGACCATCACTAGGGGAGCAATCCTGCAGGTCAACCAGGGACAGACTCCGGCTCTCATTGGTCAGCTCTGGCCCCTCCCTCCTGGCACCGTTGGCAGTGTCAAACCCTACCTCATTCTCATTGGGTTCTGAATAGGAAGAGCTCGGAGCTGGAGAGCCCTGCATACCTACAGGAAGTGAGGGATCTGAGGTCAGAGGTCACAGACTAGTTTATCAAATGTAAAAGGTGAGTGGCTATAAGTCAGTGGTCAGAGATTACCTGCAGGCTGCAGACTGGATCCTTTGGTGACAAAAAACAGATCTTTATTTTCTGGAGTCGGAGATGGAAGTCGGGTAAAGTCCACCAAACTACACACACACACACACACACAAAATCAGATAACTGTTACCTGTTATTATTTTAATAATGATAATTTTCCACAGCTGCTGTCTGATAATAATGCTAACAGGAATATGTGATGCTAACCCTCCATCCAGTCCAACACTGCCCTGTAGGCCGACGGAGGGATTACAGGCGGCCAAGGGAGGAGAGAGGGGTGGTGATAGAGGGGGTGGTGAGAGCGGGGGAGGCGATACCACCCTCTGAGGCTCTGGAGAGGAAACAGACACGCCCCCAGGGTTAGCAAGCGCCGCTGATACGTCTCTGAGGATTCGAGGAAGAGGGCCGAGCTTTGAAAGAGACGCCTGAAAGAAAGAGACGGGGAGATGTGGCGAGGTCCTGATGTTAACCCCTGCACTATCTGCTCCAGGCTTTATCTCTGTAAAATCTATGCCCTGCCATAGCATTTTCTTCCTCAATGCAATTATATTTCATTTTATATGCACACTATATGTGTTTCATAGTTCAAGTGAAATTATGCTGTACAATAGTCCAATGTCATATAAATAAACAGAATGTACATGGTCCTTATATTTTCTCATTAAAACAGCAGCATTTTTATTCTGACAGCATTTCTTTATATATATGGGCCGATTGAGCCTTCTAAGTAGCTGCCACTATAGTATGGAATTTCCTTTCAAATGAAATCTGACCCCATTATTGAACATTTATATCACTTTTCACCATCGTTTCTCTCCGGCCTTCCCTTCAAGATGAGAACATTTTTATCCTGACAGACCTTACTAGATTTTACTACTTTACATTTTAATTTTTTTAATATTTTACAATTTTACTTTTTATTATGATTTACTGTGTTTTATGTTCTTGCTTGGCCAGCCCTGATTGTTTTTAAACATGCTATAGGAATAAAATTTACTTGATTTGCGAGAGATCAGTGTGGAGAGTAAAGATTAATTATTATCAGTAAATTTAGTAAATTAAAGTAAGTTCTTAAGCTGAGGGTTAGGACCCTGGATGAGGTCATTAATGCAGTCAGAAGGTTACAGACGGAGAGATTTTCTTCTTTCAAACAGGGCCACAAGTAAGAGAAGCCCCTGTCACACCAGGTCAAGTGTTTTACCTGGTCAAGCTCTGTAAGCAGTGTATGAAGACTCGACAGCTCTCTGCCAAGGTCAATGTATCCATCAAAGCCAGCAGTGTTGTTCAGTCCATCTGGGTTTGAGATCTCCTGCAGAAAACGCTGCATGCTGCTCCACTGCCGCTCCACAAAGTCATTCATGAACAGCATATACTCTTCTTTAGTGCCGAACCTGCGGGTGAACATAAAGGAAACAAACTGGTATTTAATTGGTATCACTTCTCCTTGGCCTGCACAAAAATTAATGATAAGCATCTGCTGCTATCAATTTTTATTCTTACTTTGCTTAACAAAATATTCTTCACTGGCATTTGCACATTCTCAATTTGATTGATTGATTGATTGAGTATTGATAAGAAATTATTAAGCAACTGATGAGCAGTCCAGGTAGTATCAAAACCAAACAATGCCAATCCCTACACTATAGACTGATTATTTAAGGCATGATGATGGCAGTAAATGTTCTCCTGCTGCTTCACAGTTAAATTGTAGACTCACTTGCTGAAGTTGGCAAGGTTCTGAATGACTTTGGCTATGAGAGTCAAAGTTCTTGCTGTACGCTCATCAGGATATTCCTGCATCAGGTCAAACAGTGATGGTGACATGACAGCGGGACACAGGAAGCGCAGGAACAGCGAGGCACTGATTAGACGCTCGCTGATGTCTGGTCGACCTCGGTTACCACACTCCTGTCGCCAAGATGCAAACACCTCCTTCAGCTCCCGTGGGAAGACCCTGTTCAGTTAAAATGAATTAAGATTAACTGAAACTTAATTAAATCTTAAAGTCTGTATCTTTAGAATATTTTTGCCACATTGTCCTTGGACAGCATTTTGTGACAGCTGCCCAAGGAATGCCTTTTTTGATTGAAATGTTTTGAGTCATAATAAAACATTTGAATTTGCTGCTGGAGGCAGAAATGGATAACAACTCCTGGGTGATGTGATGTAAAAATCATTAATTTTCTCTATGGACTCTGATGAGCAGTTTATAAAGCAATACAAACAACAACATAAAGTAGTGGATTCTCTTCTCCCAAAAATTCCCTCCACAGTTTAGACCCTTGGTGTCCACTTCTGACAGTGATGTTACATCTGATAAGCAGATCAACCGTCCAAAACACTGAGGTCACTGAGATCACTCAGATGCTCTTGGATATGCATACAACTCAGCTCAAAACCTGGGGTGACTGAGCCTTCTCAGTAGCCATCTTTAAATTATGAAATGTGTTACCCTTTCTAATGAGTTGTTATCCATAAATCTGACCCCACTATTGAACATTCTAATCACTTTTGAAGACCATCTCTACTTTCTGGCCTTCACAAGATGAGAACATTTTATCCCAATAGATCTTACTAAAATTTACTATTTTACTTTTTTAAATATTTTCCAGTTTTACCAAAAACATTTATTTTCTCTATGGATTTTGACAAACTCTGCTGACAAACATGTTCAATTTCAATTTCTTCAATTTCCAGTCAGCAAAGACTGTCTAACAGCAAGATAAAGCAGCAATTGTTTTACTGCAAGGATGGCTTTTATTAGGTGAGCCCTTTGTTCAGAAACTAAAACCTTCTTTTCCTTGGACCCCTCTACACAGTACCCCTTTAATATTATAAACTGAGGATCAACTGAGGATCACCTGACCCACGTGTGTTTTACACTTTGTTGTCTGTAAACGCTGTATGTGTGTACCTGTATGAGTCAAGGATCTTGCAGAAGGCAAGTTCACAGCACATCCTCAGGTTGGCCTGATGCTCAGCGAGGTCAGAGGGTGAACAGCGGGAGTGGTCAACCTCACAGTTCTCATCAGACTCATACAGAGCTTTTATGAATTCCCCTGTACATGGAAAGCAACCAGTTTGTTTGAGTTTGACTGTTAATTCTCACTTCTTTAGGCTTAGTGATATCAAATTTCTATACATTGATCAATTACAGTAATTAGACAGATCTTTGTGTGTGTGTGTTCTTGTACTTGCTGCAGAGTGAGGACCAAAGATCATATAAACATTTTGACAAAGTGAGGACATTTTGGCTGGTCCTCACTTTTTTTCAGGTTAAGACTTGGTTTTATGGTTAGGGTTAGAATTGGGTTTAGGTTAGGGTTAGGCATCTAGTTGTGATGGTTAAGGTTAGGGTAAGGGGCTAGGGAATGCATTATGTCCTCACTGAGGGTCCTCACTCTGATAGAAGCACAAACATGTGTGTGTGTGTGTGTGTGTGTGTGTGTGTGTGCACCCAGGGCATCCTGAAGGTACTTCTGTCCAATCAGCTTCAGATATTCCTCAATGCTTTTTGTTGCCAGTGTGTTCTCTCTGAAAATCAGTTGGTCGTTGTCACGGCAACGGTCCACCTCTGACATCATCAGGTCTGTCAGAAAGTCCTGTAGACAGGGATCAAAGGTCATCAAAACTGATCTGAACGTGAGAAGGTTGTGGGTGAAGTTCTAGTTGTTCTTTTACAGAGGTGCAGTTTAAAGGAGTTTACTTTATGTGGGTGGGGTCAGTTGAGGTGGGCAGGTTTACCTTTGCTTTTCCAGTGCTGTGCAGGATGTGGACAAGCGCTGCAGCCAGCTCCTCCTTTGCCCTCAAACTGATAGAGGCCTCCAGCGTGTTGCAGAGCAGCAGGTAGTTTGAGCTGATGTACTCAGCAAACTCTTTGTATTGCTCCATTGGCAAGATGATGATGCTCTGGTATCTTGCTTTGATTCGTACTGTTGGCACAGAAGACTTACCTGAAACACAACAAGGTCTTTATTATTACAGCTGTTAGTGAACTAACAAGCATCCTTTCAATTCTGCCCAATGGAACATGACCAATTGGTCATTGAGTTGCCATTTCCAGTCCTCAAGTTTATTATTTGGCCAGTGCCACCTTCACATTTGAAACCAGAAGTACCCATCCCTGGAAGCGTGGGGAGTAGGCGTGTCTGAGAATACATGGCCACCTACACCTGCAACCATGCACCTATTGGACACATGATAACACAATACCCATGCCCCAGTAAATATCGTACTTTTTTATTTATTTGACTCTAAATGGGACCATGATTTACAAAACAGATGTAATGAAGACTTCATACTAGAGATTAAGACTTAACTGCTTAGGAAAATGTTTACCGACAATAATTCGTTGATAATGGTAATAATTCGGTAATAATAAAGGTGGCCTCATGTTCAGACACACCTTCTCATTTATGACTCATGACATTGTAGATTCTCACTGAAGGCATCAAAACTATGAATAAGCACATATGGAATTATGTAGTAAACAAAAAAGTGTGAAATAACTCTAAATATGTTTTATATTTTAGATTCCTCAACTGTTAGAATTCATATTATGGCAAGAACCACTCAGCTAAGTCCATCATTACTTTAAGACATGAAGGTCAGTCGGTCCCGAAAATTGCAAAAAATGTGTATATGTCCAAACCATCAAGTGCTGCGACAAAACTGGCTCACATGAGGACCGGCCCAGGACAGGAAGACCACCTCTGCTGCTGAGGATAAGTTCATCCGAGTCACCAGCCTCAGAAATGGCAAGTTAACAGCACCTCAGATTAGAGCCCAGATAAATGCCACACTGAGTTCTAGTAGCAGACATATTTCTACATCAACTGTTCAGAGGAGACTGTGGGAATCAGGCCTTTATGGTCAAATAGATGCTAAGAAACCACTACTGAGGAAAAGCAACAAGCAGAAGAGATTTGTTTGGGCCAAGAAACACAAGGAATGGACATTAGACCAGTGGAAATCTGTGCTTTGATCTGACGAGTCCATATTTGAGATCTTTGGTTCCACCCGCCAGGTTTTTGTGTGATGCAGAAAAGGTGAACGGATGGTCTGTACATGCATGGTTCCCAGGGGGAGGTGTGATGGTGTGGGGTTGCTTTGCTGGTGACACTGTTGGGGATTTATTCAAAATTGAAGGCACACTGAACCAGCATGGCTACCACAGCATCCTGCAGCAACATGCCATCCCATCTGTTTTGCGTTTAGTTGGACCATCCTTTATTTTTCAACAGGACAATGACCCAAAACACACCTCCAGGCTGTGTATGGGCTATTTGACCAAGAAGGAGAGTGATGGAGTGCTGTGCCAGGTGACCTGGCCTCCACAGTCACCTGACCTACACCCAATCAAGATGGTTTGGGATGGGATGGACTGCAGAGTGAAGGCAAAAGGATCAACAAGTTCTCAGCATCTGTGGGAACTCCTTCAAGACTGTTGGAAAACCATTTCAGGTGACGACCTCATGAAAACCATCGAGAGAAGGTCAAGAGTGTGCAAAGCAGCAATCAAAGCAAAGGGTGGCTATTTTGAAGAAATCTAAAATATAAAACATGTTTTGAGTTATTTCACACTTTTGTTTAATACATAATTTCATATCATATGTTTATTCATAGTTTTGATGCCTTCAGTGAGAATCTACAATGTGAACAGTCATGAGAATAAAGAAAAACCATTAAATGAGAAGGTGTTTGACTGGAAACTTTTAACTTGTAGTGTACATACTAACTTTTAGTGTCACCCCCTGAAACCCATTTAATAGACTGCAGATTTCAGGCACATTAGCTTCAATTCCTGGACCCACATGAACCCACAGGTTATGTTAGGTCACATCTGACTTTTCTACACTGGCTAGTCAGAGTTCTGTATAATAGTGAGAGAGCTCATGTGGAAAACACAGCAGGAAAAGCTACAGATAATTCACAGCAAGCACAGCCTATAAAACATTGGCTTATGAAAGCCTTTCATCTGTGTCCCATTTCACATTCAGTCATCACGGAATAGGTGTGATGGTATGATGTTCAAATGTGGAACGGAACAAACAAATACATACAAGTACATACTTCGAATTGTACTGGGCGTGCTCAAAGTGTACCACTTCTCCACCAGCTGTCTGCCAGTCACTGTGGCAACAGGGATGTTGACCAGCCCGACGTAGCTGCTCTTATCTTTCTTCCTTTTCCTGTCGGTGTCTTTGTAGAGGTGGAGGGTGACAGCGCTGATGGAGGGAAGACTGCTAAAGTCGAAACGTTCCCCCCAAAAGATGTTGTCCGTCTTCAATTTACAAGATGTCCGAGCATAAAGACTGTCATCCAGACACAGCTCACAGAAGTACCTGTAGTACAAATACTATATTTAATACACAGTGTCAGTACATATAGTGTACACTTACTACCTACAGTTGTACCTGTAGTACAAATACAACAATTACAGTTACTACAGATATCAGGTGTAGTGCCCTCTGTGGTTTAGATGACAGAGCAGGTACAGATCATAAGTGTAGCACCCTCTCTCAGGAGTAGATAAAACCAAAGGTATCCATCTGCAGCCTGTAGCTAACAGCGGGCTCACAGCACACCTCCTTCTCACAGCAAACCCTGTGACGTTAGGATCAGAGTTGGGGTTATAAAGGGAGACATGCTGTGTGTGGGGGGCTCGCTATGAGACGGGAGGTGTGTCGTAAGCGCTACAGGCTGCAGCCAGACCCTTCTCCATAGAACAGGTACTAATTTCAGGTGTGGTGCCCTCTCTGGGCAGGTGATAAAACAAGGTCAGACTCTACCTCTTCTTAGCAGGCAGGTCTTTGGCCTCGATGACCCACAGTGTCAGGACATTCTCCAATCTTCTGCTGTTGTCTTTGTTGGGATGGACAGCTCGTCGTAGGTTCTCCATCCATTTATCTCGTTCTGCCGCGGAACGACATGAGAAACACTTGGTACCTGTCGAGGTTGTTACCTAGTAGAGATGTACGGTTAGAGGTTATCGCCACAGAAACACAAGTATGCAGGTTGTATTGGTGTGTGCAGTGTAAGTGGTTCTGTGTGACCTCAAAGCAGTAGTCCTGTCCCAACAGGGATGAGTGAACAGGCTTGATGATCACTGATTGGTCCATCCTGAGCTCCAGAGACGACACACAGCCAGTGCTTAGCAACGACTCCTGGCTACCACAATGCAGCCGCTGCATCACACACCTGGAAAACACACACACAGAAATTTTGACTGTAGAACAGATACAGCAATGTGAATCAATGTGTTAACTCAGTGTGACTGTGTTGGTTCCATGTGTTTTAGTGTAAATGTTTCTGTTTTTAATAACAGAGATGATAATCCATAATAAGAGCAACAGAGTACTCTTAACACCATGGTTTTCAAACTGTGGTACATATACCACCACTTGTATGCGAGTTTCCTTGGAGGAAGAAAATCAGAAACACTGTTCTACTGTATACAGGGTATGTGATCAGAGTGGCACTAAGGGATTTTGAATTTTGAAGTGCATAGAAAATTAAACAAATAACAAATAAATAAGTCACCTTATCTCCTGCTCCATCTCATTTGGCTATACCAGTGTCGGAAGTATACGTGAGGAAGAGGAGGATGATGAGAAAGCAAATTATCTTACTGGGAATAAATCTGCCTCCTGTGTAAAGTCCGTAGCTGCTCGGCCTCTTTACACTACTGTATTTTAATGTTGGTGATAAAGGGGATCAATTTGAAAGCTAAACATTTTCTCAGTGGGTACTTAGTATAAAAAAGTTTGAAAACCACTGCTCTAACATAAGCAGAGACCAGAAATGCAGGAATATCTGGAGCCTTTTACTTAAAATCTGTATCTGTAGTATGCTTCTGAGCTACATGAGGGTTCTCCTTCATTTACTAACACTTACTTACTTGTCAAGGTTTATGTGATATGATCTACATGTATGATTCAGCAGCCAACTACAAGAAATGGGTGACTATGGTAAGGTAAGGTAAGGTTGCATTAACTGAGCTCTGCTTGCTAATGACAAACGAAAGCCCACTTGCAGAATAGACTGAAGCTAAATTTAGCCAAACTACCACGCAAATTCAAAACCATACCAAATGTTACACAAATGAAAGTGAAAATGATCATAAATGTTATATTGTGCACAAATGGGCTCTTCATCATAATGGTTTGTAATCTTCAGTAAGCTGGTTTCTTGTTCACAGTTTGAGAACCAAGCAAAGGCTTTAACATGATGATACCCCTTTCTCTCTGGAGTGACGTGTAACAGTGACTTGTCCTCACAAAGACTCATCTCTCAAAAGACACTCTACATTAAGCCTCTCTGGTTGTGTGTAGATCTGGTTCTGGAAGTCCATTGTTTTAGTAATGTGCATGTCTGAGGTTCTGGAGGTCTCATGGTCTTGAGGTCTATGGCTCTGGTGATGTGTGTGTCTATATTTCAAGATTTCTTTCCTAAAACACTGATGCTAAACTTTGATTTTACTAGTATTGGTAGGCTGTGTGGTTGGGTAATGAGACTAATGGCCAATTTGCATCTTCGTGGCCAACAGTCAGATCTGGTTCCAGGTATTCAGGGGTTCCAGGAGTGGGGTTTGAAGCAGACAAATGGCTGTCTCATCTCAACTGCATCAAACATATAGCAATGATCACACCAACAACGGTTATTCATACTCTGTATAATGAACAGTGGAGGGCGTGCAAGCATCTGATCCTTCCCGTTGGAAATGGTTACAACTCATTCAGTTCCTAGGATTAATTATATCCTGGATGTTTGAGCCACTTTTTGATTAAACCTCTCAACAACTGTAATCATCAACCTATTAAACACTGATTCACAAAAGTCAACATGATAGTCTGATTACATGACACATACAGGTCAACAGTGACCTCTGGCCCTCTGGACACAGACACAAAATGTATCACTGTCATCTACTCCTATATTCTGTGTGTGTCTGTCTGTGTGTGCAGATACTGTTGCCTAACCTTGTTTAGCTTAACATGGTTAACAGCCACTTGCTAGTTGAAGCCCGGATAACGCACACACACACACACACACAGACACAGAGATGCTGCATGCATGATCATGCAAATCAGGCAGAGGAGCCCCCCCCCCCACCGCCACACACCAACACACACACACACACACACACGGGGCATTCACTGCAGCCTGTTTATCTATTCAGACACTCAGAGGACAAAGGCAGTTAATGTGTGCAGGATACTCACCGAGCATTCTGTGTGAATGCTGAGGAGGAGGTGGTGGTGGAGGAGGAGGAGGAGGAGGAGGAGGAGGAGGAGGAGTTGCAGGGGGAGGGGGGGCTTTATGGATCCATGTTCTCCCTCAGCAGTAAAAAGGAACAGGATGAGGAAACAGATGGAGAACCTGCTAGTCCCAATTCTGCTTGGAAGAAAGGCTAAAGACCTGTGTATATCTCTTGCTCTCTTTGTCTCTTGATGTCTCTCTCTCTGTGTATGTGTGCATCCGCCTGTCTAACTCTCTGTTAGCTTGCTGCTAGTGATGCTAAATGGCTTCAATTGCTACGGCTCTCTCTCTCTCTCTCTCTCTGTGACTCGACCTTCCTCTCTGTCAGCAGTTGCCCCTCCCCTGCAGTGAGGGTGCCCTACTTCCTCTCCTATCCTTGTCTCCTCTTCCCTTTATTCCTTTAATCCACCCCCCCCCCCCCCCCCCCCCCCCTCCGGCGGCCCCCGGGGGGGGCAACCCCCCCCCCCCCCCACCCATTGTGCAGTTGGTAGACTGGGATTAAACATAACCCACCCCCACACCGACCCCCTATTTTGCTTTCTTTCCAGTCAACAGAAAGCGATGTGATGTACATGTTATAGAGTACATCATAGCAACAGAGCAGCAACACCTTCACCTGTCTGCACCTGTAACCACCTATCATAACCTGTCAGTGCTTGTCAACATCTGAAAGAACCTGTCAGCAGCTGTCAACACCCAGTGACACACCCACTTAACCTGTGAACACTTACTTATACTTGACAATATCAGCCGGTGATTCTCAACACATGTAAACATCTGTCACTACCAGTGCCTGTACAGGACGACACTATTACCTGGTGTCAGCAGTGTGGATTTGGTCCATCTTTAGGCTGCTGTGACGAGAGAGTTTAGGCTGAGAATGAGTACGACGAAGAGACTGTTTCAGCTTTCGGGAAAAAAAACCCTGAGGAAGAAAGTTAAGAAGAAGAAGAAGACAGTGATAAAGATCTAAAAGGAGACAGATGAAATTGTAATCTTCTCAAACTATTGCTGTGATAATTTGATATGTTTTCTTTAATACTACTGTACTTTTATTTTGTAATATTTGCAGCATCTGGTATTTTTACTTTTATAAGAATCCGAGGATCTGAGGGTTTCCTGCATATCACATCCAACATGTTTCAGCTGTGATGTCAGTGTTTCACCTGTAGGGGAAGTCAGTCAGCTAAACAATCGCTAGCAGCAGCTCAGCTCCTGTTACCATGGAAACAATGGGCAGGAGCACCATTTGGTAAAGGTGTGTGCATGTGTGTTTAGTGTGAGTGTGTTTTCACCGTCACTCTGGTGGTGGCTGTGTCCACAGCGGCACTACTGGACATGCTCTTTCGGCGCACCCCTCTCTCTGGAACATCTGGAGCAGACAAAAGTGCATCATGGGAGTGTTTGTAGTTTAATGTGTATAAGCACCAGCAAGCAGTGATGATGATAAATGGTGATGACAGCTGTTGCCATAGTATCCAGTGACAGTCAGAAGATGTGGTATTTTAAATAAGTTTGAATTTCTTCATGTTAGTATTAACACTCACATTATGCACAGATACAGTCATATAAAGACATTATACACGTATGCATTTTTACCCCTTTAGAATCTTTTCAGGCATAGAAACTAATAAACCCAGGACCAGTAGGCCTCATGGAGACCAAAATCCTGGTCCTAATGAGGCAGTACCTCATTTCTGAGGAAATGGTTAAGTTTAGGGCTAAGATTTGAATTGTGGTAAGGTTAAGGTTATGGTAAGCATTAACTGTTATGGAAGTCAGTGCAGATTCCATAAAAGAAAAAAGAGGGGGGGCGGGGGCTATGATGATGTATTATAAATTAATTTTCTTGGAGGGTTATGAAAGTTCTAGGTCAGTTCAGCAGGTGATTTGGTGTCCCCAGAGGAATGGCCAGTCACATTGCCATGGCAACTGATATCAGACATCAGATTATGAGATTAATATTGTGACATGTCACCAAGATTAACCAGACACGATAAATCCTGCTAAGGTCAGCACACACACACAAAAGACAAAAATTGACCCTTAAACTTAAGCAAATAATAATGAAAATAATGTCAATATTGTTAAAAAAAAAAACTTTCTCACCGGTTAAGTCGACAAACTCAGGATCAAGTTCCATAGGCATCATCTGCGTGTTTGTGTGTTTCTGAGTGTGTGTGTGTCTCTGACGTCTTCTTGTACAGCTGTTTAAATTCCTCGTCTTCCTTACCTTGGTGGGTATGACATGGAAGTGATGAGGTCACATGCAGTGTGTATCTTAGTAGCCAGACAGTACAAGTCTCCGCCCTCTCTGCCAGAAGAAGAGGATGGAGCTTACAAATAGGAGGAAGAAGAACATGGAAGAATGTCAGTATGGGCCAGGGACGTGGTGAGACAGACAAAAATGTTCCAATTGAAACAGATGTGAGAAGAAGTAGATTGTTTCTGTCTTATTTACCTCCAGGTTGTCAAGCATTAACAACTGTGAATCTGACAGGATACAAAACATTTTACTCCAGACGTTAGGCTCCGCCTTGCGACCACATGACAGCCAACTGATCGAGGCACTCTTCAGCTCTGTGACATCATTACAACAATCTGTCATTATAGCCTTGTCCTACTAATATTGCACTTTAGTTGATGAAGTTGTAGGTCAGAACTGGGAATGACAACACACCCAAGTCAGATGCGGTCCAGTTTTAGCAGGACCAGTCAGTCAGAGAGACTCGGTTGGATAACATTGGTTAATGTTAGCTTTATAGTTAGTTTCACTCACTAGAAAGCTAATCAAGTCCATTGATAAACACATTATGTGGTATTTCATACATAAAACCACATCAGTAGGACAGCGCTGTGTGTGATTTATTAAACTGGACACAAAAAAGACAAATGAAAAAAACTAAAAACTACACCTTTATGCTCAAAGCGGCCATCTTGAATTATGAACTTGTATACAGTTTATTTTGAGGCCATTAAAACAAAACCATTTTTATTTTGATGTAATTATACACTTACTGGTATAATTAATGACTTCCATTAAACCCACCTAAAATTACACACTTACCATTAAAATATTGTAGGTTAAAGCTATCCTACATACATTAGATTGTAGTAGGATAGCATTTTGTTAAATGGCTAATATTAACTGCTGTGTATCTGGCTGGTTTTCTGCATTGGTGATGTCAGTACCTCACATACCACGCTTCAAAAAAACCTGAACTCTCTTTGAACACAAATTTCTTTACAGCCCATCGCTGCCTCTTGAGCTTCAATGACCAGTGAGGGAGCTCTAGCTTGCATTTAAGGAAATACTTGGGTTATGGTCAACCACAGACGACCCTTACCTCATCTCATCTACTCACCAATCACATTCATCCAACCCAGGTGCTGACACCTGGACAGGTGTTTCACCAGCTCCTCCATGGCAACAGGGTCCCCTACAGAGTCAGACAATTGGAGTGGATTCTGGGAAATCCAAAGGACATCATCACTTTCTCGTGTGTCTCCAGAGACACATGTGAGATAAGTAGGCACTTCAGAGACAGACATGTTTCCACATAAAGTCACACAGACAGACAGGTAGACTGAAGATAAACACAGACACAGACAAGTGAGCACAGTCACATGTAGAACACAGAATCATGCAGTGCAGGGGCCTCGAACTCAAATGATCTGAGGGCCACTAAGCATCTACTGTGCTGGTGGGGAGTTCTACTGTTCAGTTAAGGGTTTGCAATATCAGATTAAAATTATATCATGCTATTCCATCATGATTGTGACAACATTTCACAGAATTACAAAATAAAGCTAGCTAGCTTTAATATGGAACAAAATAGAGTACATGTGGCCCGCAGGTTGCAAGTTTGAGACCACTGGTGTAGAGACGCACAGGTGGCCATAGACACATGTAGAAAGACGAGTGAACAGTCTGACAGGTGACACATGTACACACAAGCAGGTGAACACACGGATGCATGTGGAGACAGACAGATGACATGTAGAGACAGACAGGTGACCAGAGACACGTAGAGATAGGTAAACTTACACACAGGTGAATGTAGAAACTAATTCACATGGAGCACTGAACCCTCTGACAATGAATGTGTGTTGTGCGTTCTTTAGCCTCTTTAATGCCTTAATTGTATTAACAGATTATCACTTGTTGCACTCTCACTGATGCACGCACACACAAACAGGGAGATCAAAAGTCAAACATCAGTGATTTTTTTTTATTCCAGAAAGCAAGCAGCTGATTGGTCAGTTTGACAGAGAAAGGCAAAAATACAGTCACATGATCACAACAACCATCCAACAGACCAATGGTGGCATAGTAGCATGGTTACCATGGCTGTGAGGAGGCGCTGCAGGTTTAAAGTGACAGAGTGACAGTTTAGCGTCTCAAAGACTGTTAGCACTATTAGCATTCCTTATTTAAAACAAAAAAAAATTGTTAGCTTCAAGCTAGGCTCTGGTATCAAAATAAACAGAAAACAATGTGGAACACTATCATTTATTAAGTTCATTTAACAAATCTGAACAGCAAACAGCTACTGATCACTGATCTATGTCCGCGATTGGTTATCAGTTTGATGTTTGCATAGATACTGAATATGATGATAGTGCAAGAAAACAGCTGACAGGTAATTACTATAGAATTTGCGTCTCAGCTTTGACCATGACAGATGACATTGACAAAGTCCATCATTTTACTGTGGTAGAAACTGTAACATCACAGGAGAAGGACTCTGGACTGACCGCATCCATTGTGTGACATCACAACAGGTGAGACAGAAAACTCAGATGAGGACATGTGCTGTCTGACAGCCAGGGGGTGCTACAGATAACTACAGGAGCCTCTGACTGTTAAACGAACAGAGGTAAAGAAGGAAAGTATTTGGTTTGACAGAGAAAAATCTATAAAAAAAAACTAGTCTGTGTGTCAATCTGACAATACACACACCTGAATACTGAATATATATATAACACTATAAAGTGTGTGTGTGTGCGAGCACGCAGGGTCTTTGGCTGTAGATGAAAGTTTTGTTGTCATTGAATGAATCCTTATCAGCTTTGATTCCCTATTCCTCCATACACACCAGAAAACACACTGGTTAATTACGACATGTCTGGTCCCAGGCTGTGGGGACATACAGTGGAAAAGTGGTTTCCGTCTTTCAGATCTACCTGTTCATTTGAGAACTGTTTATGGGAACATACTGTGATTTAAGTGGGTATAGTGGCGTGCCATCAAGGAAGGCCTGCCATACGCCTGTCATCTGACATATTGTCCCCAGCTCCTGCCTCACCCTCAAGAGGATAAAGCGGTAGAAGATGAATGAATAAATTTATACTGATGTAGGAGTGATACCTCTCCTTAATCTGACTCAGAATAGTATCTTGTTCCTCAGGGATTATTATTTATTCATGTATAATTTTCTGCCCACTAGTGATGATTTATCTGCAGGAATATTAAAGCCCCTATGAATCTATCAATCCATCATCTATTGGCTATGGAAGCGATTTTGCTTTTCAGAAATTCACTGTTGTTAATGTGCGTATGACCATGACACACTGAGACTGGCTGTCTGTCAAGAAGGAAGCGAAAACTGGTTTGGCCTTTTGCTCATTAAAGATATGCGATGAATAACTGGCTGGAGTGAGCTTCACACCGCAGGACTTAGCTTCCACTGTTCTGAGATCAGGCAAGATTAACAATATTTATGGTGCGTAAACTGTATTTATGATGAGTAAATGAGTAAATGACACTGATTTATGATATGTGTGTAAGATCTGAAGTAAGATGACACTGTTGTTTCACATTTCAGCATGTATGGTGATTATGTGGTGACTGGAGCAGTTAGCTCTCTATCTGTAATCTAGCAGTGCTTATACATGTGTAAAACCCATGCATGCTACAGTGGAGACATACATACTGTGTGTCTGACAGATGTTTTCAAAAAGATCTGTGTGATGGGTTTGCGAGTACATATGCTGACAGAGATTTGTGGGCACTGACTGAGCCTGTGGTGAGTGTGGTCGTTCAGCGGTTAGCGAAAATTTTAAAAACAAATGTCTCTGTGAAGGATCTCAGTCATCCAGGTCATAGTCTTCATAGTTGCATTCAAGCAACTCCAATCGCCTACAGCTACTACAGAAAGAAAACTTTTTGCATTAAAATCAGTTACCTCAGAAACAGGTGGTTGGTCAGGTGGACTGTTGTCATGGATACAGGAAATACATTACTGATGGTTTAACAAAGAACTTATTAGAGGCTGTTCAGGAGTGCACTGAGTGGAGAAATAGGAACCAAAGCATGACAGAACTCCTAAACCCTGTTCCCTGTCAATGTCCTAATATGGTGTTGTCCCCTCCCACTCCAGCAGGTACTGAACAGTACCCTGAGGAGTGATACGTCTAGCCAACACCTGGTACTTCTCCCCATTGGTCAGTCTACCCACTACTCCAAAGTATGAGGAGATGGAGGAATGGAGGTTGGAGGAGTCTGAGGAGAGCTGGGAAGATTCAGAAAGAAAGTGGGAGGAGTCTGGTGATAGGTGAGCGTGGTTTGTAGCTTCTGGATCCTCCAGAATTTCAGAAAGCTCCTCACCCTCAATCTCCTCCTTGGCCTCACTGCGATTGGCCCACTGGCTGTAGCTGTTCCTAGGTAACTTTCTCTTCCTGCTACCCACCCGCCTCCTGAAGACACAGTAGCAAGAAGCTGTAAACTTTTGATAGTGAATAATGTAAAACTCTTAGTAGAGATGTTCTGATGAAACTGGTCTGGTACAGACAAAAATGCTTGAGTAGGTGTCAACAAGCACATAAATCTAAGCAGCAGTATACCATGTCTATAAAACAATGTACATTATTATCATCCAGATAGCTAATATTACACAACTGGAAATCACCTCATCTTAGCTGCTCCAAAATAGCAACTACACCACTTTTTATAACACGTTTTAGTCATAGCGAGATAAAAGTCACATACACACATACATGGTTCCCACACCTTGGTTAACATCAAAATCAAGGACTTTCCAGGACGAGTTTCCTCAAATTCAAGGAAGCTGGAGGACAGGTAATTTAACCATGAGTTACCTGAAGTGGTAGGAGGCGCTGGTTGTAGCAGAACCCGAAGTGGAGGCATCAGTGGAATCCTGATCAATACTGACTGTTGTACTGGAAGAACTGAGTAGGAAAATCACATTGTGACATGCTGATGTGCTGAATATTGATTATTCATGGATTGGTGGTATATTGCTTACCCTTACCTCTTGAGGCTCTGTAATTCATCCAGGGTGAAATCAAAGATGTTGGCCATATGGTGGTTGGACGTCCAGCTACAGGACAACTCGTTCTAAAGACATTATACATAAATAAACGTAAAGTCTCTGCTTTGACACAACACTTTACTAGACAGGAAACAGAAAAGAAGAGTCATACGTTAGGGATGGCGTCTTCCAGGAGCCACTTGGACTTCCTCTTCTTCCTCTCAACTGAAGTGCTGAACAGACAAACGCATCTTGTTGTGAAGTGAAGTGAGTCATGTAATCAATTCATACTAGTCAAACACATCTGACCTGACAGTCAGTCACAAGGAAACTACCTGTTTCTGATAACACCTTTCTTACGTCCCCATCCCCCATCAGTCGGAGCACGCTCAGGAAAGAGCTTGGTGGGGGGGTTGGGAGGGACCCTGGTCCTCAGTCTAAAAATGCACTTCCTCTTCTTTATTTCTTTCCCACAAAGAAATCTGCACACAGGTTAATGGTGGTGAGAATAAGAGCTGATAAACCAGGTGAACATACTGCAGCTGTGTGGCTCTTACTTGCTCTTGTATTTGTTCAGAGCATCCAGAAGGTGCTGCCCCCTCTCTGCTGGAGGGGTGTTAGACAACTACACAACAAAACAAACAAATAATGGTCTGTTAAGTACAGCAAGGTTTACTTTAGTACAACTTGGACCATTGTGGTCTAATATTAGCACAGTTCATCACCTTTCCAAGCTGTAAACATTCCCAGTTTGCAGAGACAAAAGCAAGGATCTCGTCCAGCTCAAAGTACTTCTTCTTGCTGCTGACTGACAGGTTGTAGAGAACCAAGTGAACCAGATCAACCCACCTCAGAGACAGCCGACGAACGTACTCTGATCCTTTATTACACACCGAACACAGGAAGAGGTAGAACCTGAGGAGAAAAAGAAATGTTTCCATTTTTCCAGGAAAACATTAGAGCAGACAGGAGTCCATGTGACTTACCTGTCTCCAAACATCATGGATTCCTGCAGACACTGGGTGCAGGCTTCATGAAACCACTGTTGACACCTGAAGCACTGCAGCATCTTCAGGTACCACCTACATACACAATACATGAAACAGTGCACAAGTGTTAGTGGTGAATTGAGTCAGAGTGTTACTGATGGTGCACTCACACTGAACATGAAGTTTTATTTGTATGACTGATGAAAGCAGACTGGCTTGTATGACATTACACTGCAATTTTTTGCTGAAGTACAAGTATTTCAATTTTAACAACTGACAGAAATGTTACATTTTTCACACCACCATAAAATGATTCACACCATTGTATTCACCTCCCCAGCATTATACATGAATAAACATCAAGTCTTTCCTTTGACACAGCACTTTTGTAAACAGAAAACAGAGAAGAGTCATATGTTAAGGATTCCCTTGCCCGACTTGATTTTGCCTATATTCCTGCAGGAGATGCCAATCACACAACTCTGTATGTCAGTTAATTCAGTGTTAATGCACTTGATTCTAATTGATCAAACTTACTCTCCGGGGCCTCCACAGTAACAGTAACACTGCTGTTGATTGGTCCGGTGCTGTGAATCCCAGTCCAGGGCATCCAAGTCATATAGAAGCACCTGCTTCATGGTTGACAGTGCTTTGGCTATAGGACCTTTCTTAAGAGCGCCGCCTTTCTGTGGGGAGACAGAAAGAGGCAAACATGCTTTACCCAAATCTAATTTTTGAGTGTATCAGTGTGGGCCTGTTTATTACACCATGTCAGTGTATTTATACCCTGACAGCCAGAGCAAAGACACATCGTCTACAGAACCAAGGACTGAAACTGTTGCTGCCTTCGACTGGAGGAACATGACACTGCTGGTGGAAACCTGAAAGACAGACAGATAGTGTAATTAATATCAGACATCACTTACTGGGATTTATTTGATGTGGCTCGTTCTAATGTATTTCTGAACATTCTTTAAATCATTGAATTAAATTAAATGATAAAATTATTTAAAGTGTGGTTGTAAATCTGTGGTGTGAACTCAAAGTGAAACAGTTTTATGACTAATCAGCTGTAAATTAATGAATATTACACTTAATTAAAGGTTTAGTTCAGCATTTTTGAAGTGTGGCTGTGAGATTCTGAAACACAGTCACACAATGCTGACTGTGCACCGTCTGCTCCAAGGAGAACCAGGTAATCTCCTTGTCTCTTAATGTTTTTGGCCATGAGACAATCTTTTCTGATTTAAAACTAATCTTTTTGCCACTTTGTGCACCACTCAATCTCCCCCACCAAAGTCGATAGAGAAAACCAGTGATTTTGGCTGACAGGGACATGGAAGCTGCTGGTCTACTGGATTTTAAACACCAAAGTCACAAAATAACACATTTGAACTTGCCTATCAAGCAGTAGGAAATCCTAGCAAATATTTTCTAAATATAACATATACTTAATCTGGTATAGATTTTATTGTTTAAGCCGTTTGTTAAGTGTTTGTTTAACATGCTATCCCCACTGGTAGCCATGTTTTTGTGTGCCTGTTGGGTTTGAGGTTTAATTTGATTATGAAAAATGTAATTATAATTTACAGGAAACATATAAATTCAAATACTATTAATATCATCATTAAGTTTAAACACAAATTCTCTCTTGTGAACTACAGATGAAATTATAGAAACTTACACACTATAAGTGCTTACTATATATGCATTATATACAAGATAAAAACAAATCTTGTATATAATCTTGTCTATCAAAAGTATGCCAAAAAATAACATATGTGTACTCATATTATCATAGTGATAATATGAGTACTCAGTCATAAGATCATTGTGAAGCTGCGTGACTGTTTCTCAGCCCGTCTCGCTCTCTCGGTTTCCCTGCCCATTTCCTCACCAATGCCACACTTTCCACAGATGAGGATTTGGTTGTTCTGGTTTGACTGACTGTCAGAGTCTGGCTTCACTCCCCGACATACAGAGCAGCGAGGCTCCTCCCCTGGCACACCAGCTGCGATGTGATTGGAGAGAAAGAGAGAATGAGACAAATGTGACACAATGTGATGGTAAGAACATTTTTCGTGGCAGCCTTCCACTTAAATCCTGTGATGATTGAAGCAAATTGGATTGGTCACTGGCAGCCCTAGGCATTGTTGTTCTACATTGTGTATCTTTGCATTCTGTGTGGTAGGAGTTGAGAAATGTACAGCTTCCCAGGTGGCAGCAAAACTGCCAGCCAATCAAATCACATTATTAAAATATTCTGACAGAGGTGCTACTCAATTAATTTACATTTATGCATTTTCAAAACAAACCGTTCCCTGCTTATACCAGCAGCAGGTGACAGACATGCCCACTGTCAAAGCAACATACTGTACGTGTGTGATTTCTCTGTTGCACACTAGTTACAGTATTTTCAAAGCTTCTCAAGTTGTTCTTTCTCACCATGTTGGATGTCCTTCCAGAGGACCCAGAACTTGGAGTTATCCTCAAATGTGACAAAGCAACTCTGCCTGGGGGGACTCACCTGTTCAAATATCATAACACAGATATTTATAACAACCAATCACAACACAGATATTTGTGTTTTACGGTGTGTGTACGCGCGTGTGTGTGTGTTACCCTCTGTATCTTGCCCAGGTAGTAAAGTCCATCTGACCAGTGACAGAGGACAAACTGTCCGACACTCAGACTACATTCCTCCTCCCGCTCCCCATCCTCCAGGCCCTGCCCACTGAGACATGCACCATTCTGGGACACCTGAGGCTCCAGACCACAGAAGGCTTCAACCATGTCCTCAAACATCCTGCAGAGAGAGACAAACTGGGAGTCACTTACACAGATAGACAAGTGGTCACAGCCAATTCATTGTTTCTGTGTCCCCGATTACATGAAGGTCTGACATGTGATGTAAAGGTCATCATCCCCCCATGTCCAAACAAGCATGGTCTCCTCGGTGAATGTCTGTGTGCTTGCCAAAAATGTGTGACCATGCAGTTACAAATGTACCAAGTGCACCTGCTCCCGGTAGGTAGTGTATAGTAATGGAACAGAATGTGGGATCCGGTACTGTACATGGGGTTTGCAAGACTAATGCAGATCCTTATTTTTATGAAAATACAAACATACAGAAAAAGGAAAGTATGAGGCCTTTACACAGGGAAACGAGTTGTCAGACAGCCAGGTCACTAGTTCAAAAGAAACATGGGTAGTTGGTTAATGCAGTTTCACTGATAGTCAGACGGATGCAGTATAGACCCTAAGTGTCTCTCACAGACACGTAGTCAGTTGGTGGTGAGTCATCTCTGAACTGTCAGGGGATTTTGACAGATGGAGCATGCCCAGTGTGTCCTCCACTAACAACCAGCAGGTCATATGAGCCAAGTTAGTATAACTAGTAAATTACAGTTAGCTAACTGAACACACACACACACACACACACACACACACACACACACACACACACACACACACACACACACACACACCGTTAATCCGTTAATAGTGCGTCAATTGAACAGTAATAACGACATAACTGTGACTAAACCGTTATCACCCTGCACTTCAACGGCCACAGCAGCACCAGGTCTACAGACCGTGTCAATAACCTGACTCGGGTTAATTTCACCATGTAAACCGACACAGAGTCAGAACCGTCTTACCTCCTCTGGTCCGGTCCTCTAAAACACAGACAGGCTGTTGTTCCGCCCGACAAACAGACAGACGGTCTGTGTGTGTCCCTGTGTGTCTCTGTGTGTCTCTGTCCTCGATGTCTCTATCTGCAGGCGCTGAACTTCAAACTTCCACCGTCGCCATTTTTCACTTTTCCCGCGAATCACAGAGGGAGTGTTTTTTTTATAATTTACATAAGCATCATCATCATTGTGCTGACGTCACCGCAGTAAGTTCTGCCCCATTCACAACGCCATTCTTTTTTTTTTTTTTTTACCTCAGATTTTGTCTCATCACCATCATCATCAAAATAATAATAATAATACATATACAATACCACCAGCAAAGCGAATCATCTGTCTGAACATATTTTATTAAACACACAAAGAGACAACTTTGAAGTTGGTCTGTGGCCAGTGGTCAGGTTTAGGGTCAGAGGCGGGGTTAGGTTTACAGAAGAGGTCAGAGGTTAACCCCTAGCAAAATATGACCATATCTAACTGTTTGCTTATCTGTTCACTGTGCTTTGAAATGTCAGTAATCTCTTTTTGGATCAAACAAGAAGTTATCATCATTATCAAAATCATCACTCACATCAATCACTGCATACCTAAATGAAGCCTTTTTCCACTCGTCAATAACCTACTCAAACCTGTTAACACTTGGCTTTTGTCTACAAAGGGAAGTGATACAACCACCATTAACTCCTGAGTCAAATAACTACTGCAATAGCTACAGATTTCTTTATAGGTCTGGCTTTTGTGGGTAATGATGTAAAAATGACACCCTGGAGAGTAATGCCCTAATTTCACCATTTTCTATTGTATTTTTTGCAGAATATTGTCTAGAGTCTACACCTTTACCAGTGTGACATTAATTGTACACACTGCTCAAGCAGTGATCTAAACTCATTCAGTTTAAAAGAGGGACTTAATGTTCTCAATGTTCAAACCTGTTAATAACAGGTTTGAACATTGCAAACGTGTCATAGATGTCTAGATCTGTTTATGTGACAAAGGGCAGGCTCAGGGTCAGAAGTTAGTTAGAGGTCAGACTGAAGATTTGAAAGATCCAGTTTGTGTCAAAGACAAAGATTTATCAGTCAGAGTTAATGGTAAAGAACAGAAATCAGGATTCTGGTTTGAAACTTGGTCGTATCTTCATCTCGGTGAACCTGAGCGAGTACTGCCAACCAGTCCAGCTGGACCACTCCACCCCGTCAGCATAGGATGCATGGCCTCCATTTAGGTACTGCCCATTCAGGTTGGAGGTGTGGCAGTTACGGTACCACCAAGCCCCCTGGTAGTATGCTGCACAGTTGTTCTCTGACTGGTCCTGGTCCCTGTCTTTTGTGGTGAACTGCATGCCAGAGTGCTTCAGGAGTGAGTCACCTAGAGAAAACAAAGGAACAACTCTTAGGACTGGTAGCACTGTTAGTATTGGTAACACTGTTCAGTACAGGAGAACTACACCTACACAGAGAGGCCCTAGCTCAGAACAGGCCCAGATGGAGGCAGAGCAGTAGTACCACATGCCCCGTAAGGGATGAAGAAGCTGAATCAGCATTAGTCCTATTAATCATACCTGCAGTCCCAGAATACTGGTCCACACTCAGTGGGTAACCATCCTCCTCTGGATTTACAGAGTCTCGTCCAACAGAGAAATCAGCATAATGAGCAAATGCGGTGGCATTATCGAAGTCCGCCATGTCAATACGCAACTCATAACCACCAGACTGAGTGAGAGAGTAAATCCTCTGGAGACCTGAGAGACAGATAGGCAGAAACGGTATCATGGGTTCCTGATGATTGAATTTCCTTTACATGAGACACTAATAATATTTAAAATGGTTTCACATATGTAATCACCTATAAAAAAGAACTTTCACTGGCATGGTAGTAAAGAGTGGCTCAAACAGATAATGGAAAGTGCAGATGACATTACATTGTACTTTTTGAACCTGAACCAAACCCAAGGGAGTTCTCAGCTGTCCAACCAAAACCTGACAGGCATTCTGCTTTCTGTCCACACTGGTGTGAGCGTGTTTTGGGTGTGTGTGTGTGTGTGTGTGTGTGTGTGTGTGTGTGTGCGCACACGTACCAAGCCAATGCTCTCCTGTAGTTTTTCCAAAACCATCTCTGTATGCATCCCAGCCTCTGAAGAAATTCACAGAACCATCTTCCCTCCTCTGGATCACCTGCACACAGACACACACTTTGTATTAACCTGTGCAACCACTTGTTCTCAGTAAAGATTTTGTAAAGTAGTCATACTTAAGTGTTTTGATTTGTGGTTCATCAGTTGTTGCATACACATAAAACACATGACTCAATGAATTCTGATATGAATATGAAACAGAATAAAAAAAACCCAGTAGATTCAGTAGGTTTAACCAGGATAACCTGACATATTTCTGTTTTTTGGCTAAACTGATCAATATCAGCATTGAAACTGCAGTTCATAATGTGGCCATCAGATGGTAGTTGTCTCTCTCTCGCTCTCTGTCTGTGTGTGTACCTGCTATTCCTTATGTTGTGGGGATCTAGTCACATGATGGGGACTTGCCTTCCTTATGGGGACAAAATCAAATCCCCATAACTAAAATAATATATTGTAAGGTGAAGACATGTTTTAAAGTTAGGTTAAGGTTAGGGTTAGGGCATATGTAATTATGGTTAAAGTGAAAGTAAGTCTCCAGGAAATGAATGTAAAGTCAATGGAAATCAGTGTGTGTGTTTGTGTGCATGTCAATGTACTGTCCATCCTCCTCCATCAGTGGTCATATCACAGTACACCATGAAACCAGCAGCGCCATGAATTGGAAACACAGAATAGGCTCCATCCTGAGTGACGCCAGATGCCATGATATCACTGCAGTCTCTGGGTCTGACAGCTGAGGGCAAGAGACAATAAGACACTGTCAGAGAAAAGAGGACCTTAAACAGAGGAAACGAGCAACAATAAACAGAAAGTGAGTATAAGACTGACCCATCTTCTGTTGTTGAGTGCCATTGTTTTGTGTATTATTGGTTATTATTGGTATAGTGTTGATGTGTATAATTGTGTTTGGTTGTTATGTATTATTGTGTAGTTATTGTGTTATTTCTTTTTTTTTTTTATCTATGTAGCAAATGGGTACTGGAGCCTTTAAGAGTCTAGTTTGCCAATGAAGGAAGTCTAGATAACTAATAAGCAGACTGACTGGCAGCAGGTGTGACTACTGAAGGCCTCACTCTTTTCACTTCACAAGGTCCTATATGTGCTCCTCCATGTGACTGAACTCTGTGTGGCTCTGGTGAGACAAACTTTATAGTTTGGCATTGTTTCAAATTCATTGTAGTATTTTGTTGTACTAGGCGTGATGGCATTCCTAAAGTATTTGTAAATTTATTTAATGGTTATTGTAGAGTAGAAAGAAAAGACTGGCAACGAATAGAAGTATGCAAGTTACTATGTTTATTATTATTACTTGCAGCAGGTTGTTTATTTGTGCTTTTGGTTTTCAGGCAAAACACACACTGTTGTTTATTTCTTTATGTATTTATTTAATTTAAAATGGGACAATGCATATTGATGACCATATCAACACAAATATGCCAGAAATAGCCAAAAGTCTGCTTTACATCTGTTGTCCCCGGTAAGTCAGACCAAAACAACAAATAAGAAAAATAACACCATCAACCATCAAACAATGCACAACAAAACAGACAATTCAAAACAAGAATATGAATAAAGATCTGATAACAACTGCTTTCTGTATATTGCACATCTATGAGGTATTGTACAATCACTAATATTTGAATTTAACATGCATGAACTTACTCACTGGGGTGTAGCAAATCCATGTAGGATCTTACACATCGAATATGCATTTTATTATTGTTTTAGTACATTTTAGCTTTGTGGTGTGGCTAGGCCATAAGAGTTTTAAGACATTGTTTAATTAATGGACAGTCAAGGGATGACTGATGCTGACACTCTTTTGAAGACCCTGTGTCTTAAATCCACTGTCACATTATTATTGTGTTGTGGTGTTTTATTGATGTGCTATCATGTAACATGGTGGTGTATTATTGTGTTCACAATCATTTTGTTTTGTGCTATTTATTATTATGTTGTTGTGTGTTGATTTTGTGTGCTGTATCCTTGCATTATTTTCCTGTCATGTATCACTGGGTTGTATTTACCTCTGTGGTTGTTGTGTCTCTGCAGTTCTCCCTTAAGTATCCTGAGACTCTCCGTCTCCCTCTGCAGGCTTAACAGAGAATCACTGAAACCTGCAGCCAGCTTCAACACACCTGCATGATTGTCAGACAATGCCTGTACAGGTGACATTTAATTTTCACTTCAGTCTGTCCTCATTTTACTCCACATTGTATTTTTTGGTGTAATCTAATACCTGAGCTCACCTGTAAGATGTGACTCTGCTCACTCTGCATGCTGTCTAGTCTTTGATTTACAGCACCTTGGTCTCTTTTCAGCAAATCAGATTCCACCCTCAGGTTATAGGCATGCCCCGATATCACCTTCAGCTCCTCGGCCAGCTTCTGCACCAATCCCCTCTCCTGCCAGTCGTCTGCCTTTTGATTGGTCAGTGACTGCAGCAGAGAGCTTTGCAGAGCCTCCCACCGCAGGAGGTTCTCACTATAGTCTGGACAGTTGGGATCCAAGAAGATATTGATTGGTTCTCCAGCTGTGACATGTGATACTGTCACTAAGGCATCAGACTTTTTGGGGTTGGTCATAATCACAGGTGAGGAAGAGACTCCAACCCTGGTAACATAGAACCACATATTTGTGTTAATACAGACAGGTAGAGGGGTGGGGGTTTGGGGGCAGTAAGACAGAGAGGCAGACAGGTGTTTACCTGCTGATGAAGGGCAGAGGATATTTGTTCAGGTACAGGATGGTGACTGTTGCTGTAACGATGGCTGCTATGACGACCAACACGATAATGAACCATGAAAGGAAGCTGCAGCATTTCTGCACGTGCACGTGCACACGCACACACACACACACACACACACAGGTATTTAATGTAATAGACTTTGAGTAGTTCTGTAGAAACTTGGACCCGCTCTTGATCCTCACTAAGCCACCATAGAGTCTACATGTGTTGATTTGGAGAAGATTCAAATGTGTGGGACCCTTTGAAGATTTTTTAATAAAAATAAAATGATGAAGGGTGATTTCTACAGTAATATCATATATATATATATTTAAAACATTTATCAATATTAGGTTTGTACAAGACTCAATGACAACAAAAACTGTGCGCATGTTTCCGCTGTTTTAATCTGTAGATGTCAGAGAAGGCAACAGCTGCTGCAGACACATTGATCTGACAGTTTAACTCCAGATTAACAGGAATTAACTCTCTGTTCCTGCTCTGTCCAGGACTGCTCCCGTTCTTACTCTGTGTTTGTCTATTACTGTGTCTGTGAAATGTACAAACCGTTTTAAACATCTCATTATGGATTGTGTTTGCTCATTACCTTTGTAATATTTAAGAACACATGATATCCAGCTGCTCACCAGTTGCAAATCACATCTGTGTGCTTATGTCTAAGTCATTGCATTGAAATTCACATCAGCACATCCAGGTACAAGATAATCAAACTTCTGCACAGAAAAGATTCCACTTTTTAGATAACTGTATGTGTATCACATGTACGTTTAACACATGGGAGAACAACTCGTTCAGTGGTTTTCACGTTCACTGTTGGCATGAAGCGACAAGCATCTTTACTCAGGAAAAGGTTTGTACCAGTTTATGAACTTGTACAAACTCAAGAGCATAAAACTCTAATTAGTTAAAACATAATTAATTTAATGAAAATTTGTTTGTAGACAAAACAAACACAATTTCAAGACTCAAGGTCTTGACCTTCAAGGTAATTTTGAGGTAAATGGGGTCTGTAAGTTTAATTTTCCAATGCTTCTTTTTTCCAGACTATTAGAAAAGATGGTTAATCTAGTTTTTTAGATTAACCATCTAGTCTTATTTTTTGCAATATGTTGTACAGAACACTTACCCTCACTAGAACACATTCAGGTTTGTTGTTTAGTGTTTAATGCAGATTATAATCTCATAATTTTGCAGTTTTTATATACTAATTGAAAATAATGTGGCAGACAAAGATCATGATGGTAACCCTAACCCATCTTTCTCCTGTGTCACTCTTAGACCTCATTCTCCAGGAGCCAGGGTTGGTAGGATGAAGGGTAGAGGGAAAGGTAAGTATTCCAACTGCCAATGGAAACTATAAAAGCTTGGGGAAAAAAACCCTATATAGAATTGACATGGTAGAAAACCTAAAATGATTCCAGTTAATCTGATCACAATTCAGTTCAATTATCAATCTGAAGGTAGTGGCGATTACTTAGGAGGCTCATAGCTAACATATGTGTCAGTATTTACCTTGTGTTTGTTTGGTCGTTTGTTGTCGAGGTCTGAGCTGCTGCTGTTCATGATGGTCCAGCTGTCATTCATCATCATCATCCTGACACACAAACAACATAAGGTAATGCAGCTAATGAATCTGTCTTATAAAGACATTCAACATGTACTATTAATGTAAAGAAAGTTAGTGTACCCCTACAGCCTCTTCTAAAACCTTATAAAAAAAATGGAGCAGTTTAATGAGCCCTTGAACACCAACAAAACGCATAAAGGTTCTCCAGATAAACTGCACCACCTTCTGGATATGCTCCACCCAGTGACCTGGTGGGCTTTGCAGGTATTGGAGTTTGGCCTCAGACAGATTTGAAAATTAATCTTTCTAAAAATTGATTTTTGTTAATTTAATTACAAAACAGTAAAGATATATATTTTTAAAAAGTCTATTAAAATACTGTGTATTATTAATACACAGTGTGTTTTGTATATTATTATTATAAACACAGCATTGTGCCTCTTAGTTATGATCAAAATGGTAATAACTGTTATTATGATAATTCACAGACAAAATATTTTAATTGAAATGTTATCTGTTCACTTCAATTATGTACTGGACCTCTGACGTTTATCAAAATGTTTAGGCGCCTGAAACCTTGGGGAAACTTGAAAAATCTTCATAAGTTTACATGGTGTAAAATGTGATATTCAACTTTTTAAACAACCTATAGAATCTTATTTTAGAGCATCCATATATGCTTTACATCTAAAACACGTCTGTGCAAGATACACAGTATCTAAAATCAATTAAGTGACCTCTGGCATGATCAGAGCAACCCCTTAAGTGTTTAACCCTAAAATCTAAAACTGCCCTCCTATTGAAAATGAAAAATAAAATAAAATATGAATCTGTAACACTATTCTATAAATTATTGCTTTACTGGAATATATTTACTCAGTAAATTACTGTAATTCAAGTTAATTTAGGATTAAATGCTAGTTATTATTTTGAAAGCGTACATGTTTGTATAGCTGCACACAAATTACATACACCACATTATAATCTTTTCCAGATTTGTGCTATATTCATATATTACAATCATCAGTTTGTTCAAAATGCCACATTTCACCAGCTTAATAGGTGAAGTAGTATATTTTCATATTTCTGATGAAAACGTTTTAAATTGATAATTGAAAATTCATATTGACACTGGTATTAAAATTATTTCCAATTCATAGTCAGTTCATTAGCTGTTCCTGAGCTTTCAAGATTGTTAAACATATGAATATTTCTAATGAGAACTGTACATTTACATATTTGATGTAAAGAGTTTCAGCACCAGAGCATACTTACTCGGTCAAACTTGACACTGTTAACTTAAGCATGGTAATGGTAGGGTCGTAGAGAAAGGATTAAATTAAAATGACAAATTAATCTCCACTTAAACACAGATAGGAACTTTAACTGCAGATTAAACTCTCTGATTGGCACTGTCACTTAGTGGTCACTACTAATAACAAGTGATATAAAATTACCTGGTTGTCTTCAGATTCCAGATGAACACACATAAAGAAAAATCCCCAATCCAAACTTCTTTTCAATTTACAGCTTCATGAGAGGTCCAGATCCACAGAGAGCTAGACCATCTGTTGTGAGGCGGCCAAGAAACGCCACTCGCACTCAGAATCAGAGAAAGAGAGGGAGAGGCGGCGTGATAATCTGATCAGATTTAGTTCACAGTCTGTCGCTGTGAACACAACAGTCACGTGCTATCAACATTTTCATCACTACACTAACACCACACTGACATGCTCATCAGCAAACAACACGGAATATGTTAAAGAACATGCATTTATTAATACATGGTCATCAATATATTAACTCAATATCATCTTTATCAACATATTAACATGTTAATAACACAAGAAATAATATGTTAATATGTTATGAGGAACATACACGCTAATAAGTTCTTTACAACACACTTTACTACACAACACTGTACATGTGGCTGGATTCTAAAGCTGTGTTTGACCTAAGGTTCCAGGAACTTAATAAATTCCAGGAAATGTTTCAGAGAACTATAATGTTCCTAAAGTTAATTACTTGCTTATGTTTTCACCAGGATCTTGGGGAAATGAAACAAATCAGCCAAATGATGTGTGAACAGCCATCAGCCACAGTAAGCTGTGGAGGTTTCATGTGGTCACATGTTCAGTAAAAGAGGCATCTGCTTAAATAGATTAAAATATGGAATAAAAAAAAAAAAATGTAATGACAGAATCGAGGAATTGAAACAAACTGTTCTGACCAGAAACACGTCTGTGCAAATCCAGTTGGATGAAAGGTCACGGAGAATAAACTGAAATAAAATGACGTGGAAGATAAATGAAATAGCTGAGTCTGTATGTGTTGAATTATCGTTCCTGTTGTTATTTCAGTTTTCACATGAGATCACTGAGGAGATTCACATGTAAACTCAAGCTGTTGCTTTTTTTATGATCGCTATATATTTTAATGCAACGATAAAACATTTGAAGAACACCAACACGATTATGTTTGACCCCAGTATCACACTCTGTGGTTTAGGGTTTGGTTTGGTTTATCTCTTAAATGCCCAGGTTTGTGAATAGAGTTTGGTTAGTTGCTGTGGATACATGTGATCCCTCCTCCTCTTAGTTAATGACAAACACATGTGGACCCCCTCACTCTCTGAGCAGCAGGAAGTGACAATGAAAGTCAAACAGGCTGAATTTCACATTAGCAACACAGGAAATAAGCCAGTTTTTTTCCACAATAAATGTCTGGTTGGTGATGTTTCCCTCACAGTAAAGCAAGAGGCCACAAGTCAATTGTTTACCGTGAAGATTATTAAATTATACTTTATATTATAATGTTGAGAATCTACTATATGTAAACTGCCTGGTAACGTCTTTTTTAAAATGTATTAATTTTGCCACTAAATCCTTATAAATCACTGCTCTTTCCTTATTGGAAACATTATAGATGTATTTGTTCTGGAGCTGATCGTATACTATCCAACAGAATTTGTTTTAGTTGACCTTATAAACGGCAGATATTCACATCAGTCACATCCACTCCTGGAGCTTTTGTTTGGGCAGCACCTACAGGAAACGCTGTGCTTGTGTCTTGTAACTTTGTTGAGGCGAAAATCTCAAACTGGTTTGAATTTTTTTTTCCATCAGAGGGAAAGTTTGAAAAGAAACAGTCACTTGAGCAGAGGACTGAGGGCCAGTTAGACTGACCGTTGGGTCAGATAGTAAAAGTTACTGTCGGTGTTAAAGTTAGTGAGTGTTAGTTTTGGACTAATGGAGGAAGTGACTCTCTGCAGCAGTAAAAGGTGAGTCTGAATCTGGGTGAATTCACATGAATCTTATGCAAAGTTCGGATTTATTGATGATGATGATGATGATGATGATGGCGGCACATTGTTGAGTTCAGATTAAGGTGTTTTTAAATGTCATTTTTCATAAATTTTTCCACTTCAAATCTGCTTTATATTGAAACTGAGAGTTATGAGTTTAGATCTGTGTTTCAGATGATGTGTTAAATGACCCTGCAGCTCCAATTTATCAAGAAAACCGAAACCAATTAAAGATGGCTTTTTAAAAAAAAGTAAAAGCAAGACAGAGGGTAGCTTTTTAACAGTTTGTTAAAATAGGACAGACCGTGTATTCCATCACGTAAGATCATTTTTAGTTTTATCAGAATTAAACAAAGATGGATTTTGATCCTCCGACACTGACTGAAAAGATTTTAAGTCATGTTTTTTTGTTTCAGCAACAGGACCATGGTGACTGAATGCACCGCCGGTTTTTACTTCTAGGGACATTAATGTGATACATGGGATGATCTGAGGGAACTGACTGGGCTGTCGTAGGTGACCAAATCAGATATGCATGTGGAATCTTAACCATTTAGCTTTGTAAACATTGAAATTGAAGTGGTACTGTACCGGGTGCAAGTTTTTTAAGTAATGTGTGATGTGTTTTTCTTTTGGTTCAAGGCAGAACTCTGCAGCATGATTAACCAGTCTACCAGTACTTTTGGGATGTCTGATAAAAGGTGCATTTCAATAATCTAATGTCTGGAAGTGAATGCATGGACCTTTCAGAGGAATTTTCAGAGGAAATGTGAAGTTCCCATCTTAAACAAAGGGATGAAATAAAATTCATGTAACAAACTATAAAATAAATCTGTTTAAAAAAAATTACTTACCTAGTCTTAAAGAAACTTAACTTAAATTCTGAGTTCAAAACACTGATCTATGCTGATTCCTGATCTATTCTGATCAGTGCAACAGTGAAAACAGACGATGTGATTGGATATGAAGATGTTGGGTGGGTTTGATCAGAACTTTGTGACTTTAGTCACAGCCACGGATTTGGCTTTTGCGTCATTGGTTTAGGAGGAGGCTCAGAGATTAGATGGCACCACCGGAACAAAATGGACCTAGAAAATGGGGAATGATTTTGGTAGTTTGGGCGTTGGCAGGCTCACTGGAGCATCTACCCCCATGAGCTCTTAGTCAAACCTGAATTTTTAAGGATGACTGTGGTCAGTCGCCAGAAGAATCTAAACTGACAAGTGTGTGTGCGTGTGTGTGTGTAATCTGTTAATCCTACTCATTAACTCTCATCAATGTGATGAACCACGTTTCATCACACACGTTCCAACGTCTCCACGTTTTAGACAGTACAATTTATTTATCAGTTCTATTGTATTAACTTTCTCTTAAGGTGGACAGTATGATTGGCTAATTAACAGTTTCCCTGTTTTAAAATCAGTTGGATATATTTGTTTTATAAAAACATGTGCACTACATCGAACACACCCATCATAAATATAATAAATGTTCTTTCCTGATAGGCCCAGTGGTGGAGTTGCCCTCCAGCTGCGCCGGGAGGCCCAGTGTCAGCCTGCAGCCTGTAAGAGGAGGTGCACAGAAGAGGAAGAGATGAAGAGGAGGAGACCAGGAGGAGACTTAAAGGAAAATAGAAATCTAGAAGATCTGCAGGGGAACTGGAGGAGAGAACACAGATGGTGAGAACAGGAAAACAAAGAGCAGTCAACAGATTGAAATAGTGATAATGCAGTTTTATAGTGTGTGAGATATTAACACATAGTCAGAGAAGACCTGACTTTTTTATATATTATTATTAGACACCCTTATTTTAAACATAAACATCTAATTCATGATGTAAAATTGGCATACAGGAGTTGAAATGCTGCTTCCTCCATCAGTGAGTTCAAAAGTGCTAATTTGTTGCTTCTGCATTTTAAATCTTTTGTTCTGATTTACCAAAGTGATATAATCTTTCCAAATGAAGCAGCATTAGAGCATCAACTTCTCTCCCCCTGCAAACTAAAAACACAAAAATGAAGAGTGTAAGACTTTTCAAATTCATGATTAGTAAAGAATCAAATCACATTAGTTGTTAGCTACTGATGATTAGCTACTGACGATCCCGGCTTCTGTTTCTCTGTGTAGGTGTTCACAGCCTGGACCCATAAGCAGGACCAAAGTAAGGACTGCATTATTTGAGAATCAAGATAGATCTGGAGTAAGATCTGGAAGTGAGATCTTGTCTAACAGACCGGATGTGCGAGAAGCTCTCATTAGGAAAACAAGAATCCAGACCTCAGTCCAGACTGTGGTGTTCAGAAGCTCTGAACTGGTCCAGGGTTTAATCATAACAGACCAGACAGAATCAGGATTCACAGAAACTCAGCAGGGCCACAGGAAACCAACTCTGTTACGACAGACCAAGACAACCATGTCCAGATCTGAGGTTTGTTTGGGAGAGGGACTGCACCAGATCCCGATCCAGTTCTAAAACTGAACTTTATACTGATATTATATGGTCTGCACTAGGTCAGGTCCAGTTCTTCAGCAGGCACACGGAAGGGTTCAGGTCTGCCCATAGATCAGTCGTCCGAGAACACGACCAGCAGAAAGAGGTGCGAGAGAATCATAAATCCAGAGCCCATGACGGGAAACACTGATAGAACCAGAACCAGGTCCAGGTCTGAGGGGAGGAGACCAGAGACCCGGACCAGGAAAAGAAGGAAGATCCACCCATCTGCATTTAGAGGGAGAGGTTAGCTCAATCTCCATCCATCCATCCATCCATCCATCCATCCATCCATCCATCCATCCATCCATCCACTTCTCTGCTTATATTGTTCAACAATGACTGGTTTAATGGGATAATTATTTTTTGTAATATGGTTGAATGAGGTTCTGTCACATAAACTGTCACATAAACTGATTTTAACTACTTAACAAATTGTTCACCTCATTCAATATATGCCTTCTTAAGTCTAGGATATTAGAAGAACACATTTTTTGCTTTGTCTTGCCTTTAAACACCATTTTTGGACTAGAAACTGTATTATTTGTAAACTTGTGTGGTAAAATGTGGTATTTTGTGACTGCATTGATTGAAATCGCTCCTTTGAATTTGACACAAACTCCACATGAAGGTCGCAGGGGGCACAGGTGCCTAATTTCAGTTGACACACTTCAAAAAAATATCTGCGCTACTTCTTTAAAGTTGGAAGTTAAACTGTCAATTATTTTATCTCAATCTGTAGGTCAATTACGGCTGTCGATCACTCCAGAGGTAGGACAGCTCTTCATTCACAGTAAGTCCTGCAGCAGCCATTTTAAATAGAGAGACCACATCACATGGTCATGGTACAGCCTTGTGGGGAAAAAAGACATGATCTTGATCATAATTAATTAGCAACTGAAATCAACATATTCTTTTAAATGTTGGTGAAATCATTGCAATGCAAATAGTCTAGTAACACAGTTAATAATAGTATTATTAACTGTGTTAAACAGTAGTTTGTCAATGAACCAGCAGGAGGCAGCAGAGTCTTTCATTCCCTACCACTGTGCAATGAGGTATCTAAGGTCCATGAGTGAATCCCAGGGGTAGTTGTACATATTTAATGGAACATCATATGTCCCATATGATGCTCCTCTTCCTCCCTCAGGTAAAATCAAATTTTACTCTTTTCCATTTTCTGTCTTTAGTCCATGAGGCGCGAGGTCTGATGGGAAAATGCCAGAAGCCGTGTGACTCATATGTGAAGGTGCAGACACCGTTGGATGAAGATGATCATATTACGGTGATGTGATGATGCTGATCTTGTCGGTCATCAGTTTCAGATGAATCCTGTTTGTTGTTTTAGGTTACAGTGACCTCTGACTTTGAACATAAGATCAGGATGAAGAGTCCAACTGTTCTGGACAATAGGAACCCAAAATATGACCACAGCATCACACTGTGAGTGAGAAACGTACATATACACACATGCACAGATGTACATACATACTGTATGTAACCCACATGTCCTCCGTGTTTCAGGTATGTTGGCGATGACCTCTACAACGGCAGGTTGTTGGTGTCAGTGTTCAGAAAACAGGCTCACAGCAGGTCAGTAATCACATCAGTCTTAGTCTTAGTGTCCTTAGTCCACAGTCTCAGTGTTTTTGTCCAGTTCAACAAATATCACCCACATTCCCTGTCTCTCTTTTCAGGTGCAGGCAGCTGATTGGTTGCATGAGTTTTGGGATGAGTTCTCTTATCTTGTCCTCTGAGGTCAGTCTAATCATTCAACAGAATCGTGGATTGGTTGTCGAGTTCATATAAAAATTGTACATGTTGGAAGAGAAGGTCTGATGGTTCCTCACTGTGACGTAGCTTGTCACTGGTTGGTTCTACCTGCTGGGGGAGGAGTTTGGAATGAGCAAACACCTGAGGGTGACATCACACCGGACCAGACCAATGAGACAGGCAGGGGAGGAAGTGGAGAAGGTGCCAACCATTTGTGGTGAGTTTAGTTTAAACCCATGTGATGCTGCAGAATGTGGCTCTTTGTTTTGATGGGTCTTTTGCACAATTATGATAATTGATTCATGATTCAATTATCATAATTGTGCTTGATTCTTTTTTTGACAATTAGTTGTTCGGTAACACTTAATAGAAAATTGAAAAACAAAAACAACAAAAAAAAGCAAATGACAAACAAAATTAAGAAGTGGCACTCACTGAAGCTGGACATGAATACAATTCAGTGAAATACAAGTACCTCAACACTGTACTGAGCTAACAGCTGTGTGAAAGCCAGAACGGTGAACTGCTCTGTAAGTTTTCTACTGATCAGACACGTGCAGGTGCTGGCACACACATGCACACACATGCTAACATGTTAGCTTTATCAGCTCTGACAGAAACACACACACAATGTATATTCATATGTTTTGTCTCTTTATACTCATGGGGGGAGAGAGAGGAGCGAGTGAGCAGTAGATGTATATTAAAAGTGACTCCTGCTCTCTTGCTCTCTCTCTCATTCTCCCCAGGGGTCCACTTGGTTACCATGGCAATGAGAAGCTGCCTGGTAACCATGTGACCCTCACAATACCTTTCTCAACTCCCCCATCCCTGACTCCATCATTCTCCACTTGCCCCTGACCCCCCCACCCTCCTCTGACATCACACTGAGTTCTTGCTGTCATTCGTCCCGGTCAACCAAACAGAGAGACTCCCCAGGGGTCCACTTGGTCACCATGGCAATGAGAAGCTGCCTGGTAACCATGTGACCCTCACAATACCTTTCTCAACTCCCCCATCCCTGACTCCATCATTCTCCACTTGCCCCTGACCCCCCCACCCTCCTCTGACATCACACTGAGTTCTTGCTGTCATTCGTCCCGGTCAACCAAACAGAGAGAAGAGAGGGAGGGCAGGACAGAGGACATCTCATCTTCATAGTATACTGGGTATTATCAGCACAGCAGTACGACTAAGTAATACTGAGTGGTACGTGTACTTAGTCAGTTTTTCAGTGGTTCATCACCGAGGAGCATGCACTGACCACATCGAGGATCTGAGCAGGACTTTACCCCCTGGCTTCTTCAGATGAACTGTTTTTACATCTGACTGGCGATAAGAATTGAATGAAAGCATGTTTAAATTTGTCCTTGAGATTTGAATCTGTGTGGGCATTATGTAGGTTAGAGGATTAAACTTGTGTTGCTGGTTGTGAAGTGAACCCTGGTTGTTTTTTTACCCAACACAACATCATCATCATAGACGTCTTTTCTTTTCTTCACTTTTGGATTTTCTGAACGTTGGGTCTTGACCCTATTGTTTATGAGTCAGGGTCAAATTCTGCAGAATCAAAGACCAAAAAAAGTCAAAAACTTTCAGGACACACTTGATTACAGCTACAGGTTCGGCTGAGATACAGAACCACTGGTCACGTCTTATATGGTTAGCTCTTCTCATCTGAGGACACTCAGGATGTTCTGGAAGAATGTGGCATGGTCTTGGGACGATGCAGCGGGTGATGATGATGATGATGATGGTTTTCTACTTGCAGCGGACCTCAGGAAGACACCAGATTCCCCCCCTGATAGTGACCTGAACCACATCACCACCACTGCTGCTTTTGCCACAACCAGCCTTACAAACTGCACATCCAGCACCACTGGACTCAAAGAGCTTACCAACCGCAGTGGGACCTACAGTGTCCTCCACAGTTTTGACCCTTCAAACTCCATCTACAGCTCTGCTCCAACCAAAAGTGACAACAGCAGATATGTCTCCACACTGCACGCCAATGCCCACCAGCGCCTTGCAAGCCAAGACAACAGCAACAACCAGCAACTGATGGTGAGTCTGCAGTCACTGTCACATTACACAAAACCAACATGGAATGTTTGAAATGTACTTGTCTTAAATTTTTAAGTGAGCAACACAAATGTTACAGGATGAGAATAACAAGTACTGATGTGATGTAATAAAGTAATTGTTAGGGCTGGCAATTGATTTAAAAAAAGGAAATAGCTAAACAACGCAGCATGTGTTGTAACTAATAACATTTTAGTGCATCTTTTAATCAAAAATCTGTATATGTAAAATCACAGAATTAAAGTAGAATTTAAACGTACATTATCTTCTGCAAAATTAAGGTGGACATGCTATATGCACACGTATACATGAGCAGGAAAACAAAACTCAGGCCTCACTAAAGAGCCATCAAGACCATTAAATGTAGAAAAAAAGTTTTTGAGTAACTCCATTACATTTCCTAAATAAGTCTTTGATTCCAATACATTTTCCCCATGCATCTTAGTTAATTGGTTATTTGAATGTCCAGTATAGCAAGTTTTGTCAATATAGACAAATTATTCCTTTTTAGGATGGAAACTAAACACCCGTAAAATATACATCCTACCTTTTGCCTTCACTGCAAATCACATTTAAGTCTAAAGCACTCATTTTTTTTGTTAGTCCAAAAGTAATGCAGTAGTTTGTCTATGGTAGTGAATAACTTTACATGTCTCAAACGTGTACTTTTACTTTGTGTATCGAAGTACATTTTCAAATTACTCAATAAGTATTAAACAAATAGTGTTCTAAAAGACTTTTATTACTACCAAAGTCATTTTGGGTGAAGTACTTTATACCCAAGTGTGGTTTTCCATTACTGCAACGATGACATGTAGCAAAGAACTGACACCAGATTTACTTGTCTTGACTTGGGACTTGATGTTGGAAGTCCTTATCTGGACTTGGGTCTGGGATTTAGGTGATTATGATTAGGTTAATGATGGCACAGGTTTGGGTGATGCTTGTGTAGCACTGAGTATTCCATGGTTCATCTTTCTCAATTTTAATCGGAACTGTCATCGTGCAGGTTTATCAATACTCTGAAATCAACAGTTTTCCAGCCAGTCAGCTCAGATGCAGAGATTCACTGATCAAGGACATGCACACGCTGTTTGTGTTTGAGTGCTTTTCTTTAAAAACTCATCAAAGATTCACATGTGATGAATTATGGAGTGAAGCTGCTTCTGCTGTTCACACAATGTCACACAGTGACACACACACATTTGCCACTTAAGTCCTTAAGTGAAACGTGCCCTCAATTCCAAGGCCTTAAATAGACTGGTCCTCTCATTGATGGGTATACAGGACTACACATGGATGTGGGCTACTGTTAGGGTTTGCACTTTCTTTCCTATCTTTATTCCAAACCTTAGTCTTTCATTTTAAGATCATTATTAATCTTGGCTTCATTAAAATGTTGCAGGGTAAATATCTTCAGCCTCAGTCTCAGTTAATTTTCACATTCAAGCTGCTTTGTTCATTTGACAAATGTCTCTTTTCATTTGTGCAGGTTCACCACCAGGTTTAGCATCACTCACCAGTCATGCTCATGTTTTGTTTAAATGGTGTTTACTTTCTTTTCTTTCCACTGAAAAAGTCATATTATAATGGAAGTATTCATATAGCCTTCAATGCATATGTATACTGAAATTGCTCATATACAGTCGGCTTTGATTTTCTAGATTTTTCTGCTCTGCCTGAGCAGGTTAGCTCAATCTTCAGATTATTTTCTCTCTGATCCCAAAAATAAACACAGTACAGGAAAAGAAAATAACGGCACATTCTGGATGTTATCAAGATTATCACTCCGGAGGTAGTGATACAAAACCTCACATCACCTCTCTATCTCACGAGGAAGATGGTAACACCACAGCAAATGAAAAAATAAAACTAGACTTTAATGCCAAACATGCTCTGTTGGTGAAAGGATACACAATCAGTTAGGCTTGTCCAATTGTTTGCTGAATACGTGTCTGGTGTACTGTAACTGTAGCGTCTTTCACTGTCACCTTTTTTTAAAAAAATCTTTGACTCTTTCTCATTGGTTCAGCTCGGAAAGTGACTTAATTCACAACATTAAATCCCAAACATTGAAAACTTTTGATAGTTATTTAGGTGCAACTATCTGTCAGTGAATATGTTGGAGGTTAAGTCTGAATGTAGCCACTTAAACCACATGATAAATCTGGGCCAAAATTTGGCACCTTGTTTTAAGACCAGATTTCTCTCCTGATTCTCAGGGAGGGCAAACAGGTGCTGATCAATCCAATATTCTGTAGTCTCTGCTCACATTTATTGTGTTGGTAAGTTACTGCTCTAATGTAGGTGAGTGGAACCAGAACATGATCAACACATCAGGCCTATGTGTAAAGTCACTGTAAAAAATCCTGAATGACATTCAGGATCACAGGGAGGGGAGGTGTGTGAATGTGTTCGTGCATATGTGTGTTCAGGAAATGTGTGTCTTATCGCAGGGATACATCCAGTGTTTTTGTGAGTCAGTTTGTGTGTGTGTGTGTGTGTGTGTGTGCGTTTCCTGCTATTCTTCACACTGTTGGTTCTCACAGACACATACATACTACTCTAACATCCAGAGCAGTATGAATTTTCACACACTCTGGACCAGCCTGACCTAGGTCTGATCTAGTCCCTGTTCTAAATGTGGACTTGTTCTACACTTTATAGCTGAACCTGGAATTGAATCTGCTTTTAATTGTCTGGATCAAATCACAATTGTTTCTCCTTCTATAAATCTGAATTAGGATTTCTCCGGATTTTTTATTATTGGATCCGTTTTTGACATCCAGCACTCTGTTTGACATGGATTAGTGTTTTTAAACTGGACTAGGGTCTTGTGAAGTTAAGACCTAAATTAGATATGGGTTAGTCTGAACCAGGGTCAAACTTGTTTTTTTTGAATTCTAAACCAGGATTTGATCTGGTTCTTTAAATCTAAAACCTGGTCTTCAGTCGTTACTCGATTCTGGGTTAAAGTTTTGACCTTTTTGTAAACCGGCTCGTGTGAGAGACTCTGGTCCTGTTGAATCCGGTAGAGGCATTAGCTGGGCAGCAGACCTCCAGGATTTGAACCAACAAACTGATCTGTGGCCATGCACACCATTCACCGACTGTGTCGAGTTTGCATCGGACAGAATCTTCCTCAGGTGTGTTTGTGTGTCTGTGTGTGACCAGATTAGGATAAAGGTGTCTATTGTGATTAAAAGGTCTTGATCTGAAATGTGATAAAATCCAATAAACCAATCCTGGGTGAGGGTCAGGGTGACTGTGCTGTGGGCAGTGGGCACCTCATGCCCTTGTCACTAAGAACCAGCTGGAGTCACAGAAACTTGCTTCCTCTAAAAACATGGCTGCCAAAAAATGCTCATTTAATGTGTTTGATATCACAGCTTCAGCAGGCATAGATTTTATCAGGGTGAGCCTTTAATTAAATAGCTAAAAACTGGTTTTCCTTGGCTTATATCCCACTGGCAGCCTTGGTTTTAGTAGAAGGAAGCATCAGTGTATCGAGCTTGATTGCACTGTATGCTGGGGGTGCACAAGTGCAATCGGCCTTGACTATATGTCAGTACATCATACAACTATACATACAACTATACAAAAAAAAAATCTAAACTATTAATTAAATCAGTTTCAGTCAAAAAAGCAAATGAAGAATAACTGAGTAGATGTAAACGAGTCAATAAATGAGCTTTTTTTTGGATGGAGTCTGTTGTGACACGCATTTGAAGTTTCTGCTTATATTCGCTGACAAACTGTACGACGCCACAGTTCATGTAGAAGCAAAACAGCAGGAAATGTGCAGCCTGTCTGATTGGCTGCCTACTGTGATGTTAGTGACTGCTTGTCATTTCCCAGCAAATCCTCCAGAGTCTTCTCTGTGTGTGTGTGGTTTTGTAAGAGAGTATGTTTCTAGTCCAGCTGGTCAGATAAATGTTTAATAGCCATAACCAGGTACAGCGTTTCTCTCTCTAAGGGCAAGAGTTTCCAGTGCAGCTGGTTAGATAAATGTTTAATATCCTTATGTTTAAAACAGCTACTGTGTGAGATGTATGACTGCTCTTGTGTGTGACAGGCCAATCAATAATTCACACACAGATTAAAGTTGAAGGATTTATTGAAGAACTACATCAGACAGGAGAAAGTGTGTGTGCGTTTGAAGAGTGGTCCATATAGTCTGCTCTTCAAACAGAAACATTAGGTGACATGTCCTCGCCTTGCTGGTTCTTCATTGGTTCGATCTTGCTCCTTCTTTAGTTTTGTGTCAGAAAGTGCGTATACTGTATATTTACTGCTGCTGGTCTTGCGTAGTTCTCCAGGACCAGGAAGCTAAGCCTGTACCAGGAGTGTTGAAATATTAGGTCTGATTCTGCAGGGAAACACAAACACAGAGAGTATGTGTCTTGTTCAAATAACTTCATCCCAGAGTTCGCCTCACCAGGCTCAGATGGGGGTCTGGGTTTCCCTACAGAAGTTTTAATATCTGCCTGTCAGTCTGAACTCGGGGACATTAAACTTCTTTTGTGGAGAAAAAACTCTCAGGAAGAGTCGACCTTTTCCTTCAGAGCGTCGGTGTTTACAGAGTCATGGAAACCAGCACACACACTGACCTCCAATCTGGATCTGACACAAACATCCTGACTCGGTCAACAATAAAACCGAGAGCAGCAGGCCTCTCACAGGCTAACGGCTGCACTGCAATGCAAAGTGATAAAACAGAACCTGAATGAATTTCATTCTAATCACTAAACACTGAACCCTGGTGGCAATGAGAGACTATTGGATTTAAAATGCCCTGTACATAACTTGTTTTGTACTTACCTCATGATTTCTTATGCGCCAGTGAAAATTCGGTTTTTGAAAAGCGATGGCAACATACAAAGAGGCCAAGTTTAGAACTATACACTTTCAGGTGGAATTGACAGGCGTTTTGGATGATATTTGCTTAGCATTCAAATGGTAAAGTCATGAGAATTGATGACATGAATGAAACTTTGGACACAGCAAACACTGTGGGGATGTTAACAACTGATCCCCTGTCTGTTCTCTTACGTAGCCTCATGTATTTACTGAATTGCAAGATCATACATGCACGTCCTCATCAAAACCCATGTATTCAGCTCACACTCTGCATTGACTCTGTTCTTTCCAGGTGAACATTATTCGAGGAACAGACGGCTTTGGATTTACAATCTGCTCTGACTGTCCCGTCAAAGTCCAAGCCGTCGACCCTGGTGAGAAAGTCGCACAACATATACACCACTGACATAACACACAACTGACCTGTTCTGACAATAAATACGCATCTGAAAACAAGGAGCAGGAGTTGCACATTCCCTCCTCAGGACCAGTACCTGGTAAGTCACCAGGATCCAGGTTAAGTCAGAGCAGAGTCAGAGAATTGAGACCTTCTTTGATTGGCTGGGTGAAATTGCACATTCTTGTGATGTCACACAGCACAGTCAAATGTCTTTCCTCTGTTTACAGGAGGTCCTGCTTATCAGTCTGGACTCCGTCAGGGAGACTCTGTCTTGCAGCTGAATGGACTTCCTGTAGAAGCTTGGAAGTGTGTCGAACTCGCCCACGCCATTAGGTAAACCCCGCTCCTCACTTTCCCAATCTTCAGTTTTACAACAAGAATTTGGTTTCTTTCTAAATAAGCTTAATAAAACTCTGTGTGCCACTTCAGGAGTTGTTCATCTCAGATTGTGTTGGTCGTGTGGAGAGGTTTACCTGACCTAAGGTCGGGATGTGACGCTCTGCTCCACCCATCAACAAACAACACAGTGAGTCACTTGCACACACAAGCAACAATAACGGAGATGTGTGCTTTTACTTTGTGATTCCATAGCTGTAATTGATGTGGACATGGCTACTATTGGATGGTCTTTGTCATTTGACAGATAATTTCACCTGGTTTACAGTAAAGCTAACAGTCTTTGTGCTAAGCCAACATTCCTGTGTCTCCCAGATGACAGACAGGAAGCTGTTGCCTCACCCCACGCACAGTAAACACGGGCGCAGACGGGGTCAGGGGTCAGTGGTCCGGTCCAGTTGGGCTGCTCTAGGTTCTCTGTGGAGGGACAGAAGGGAGGAGCAGGATGAGCAAGATAGGCAGGAGGAGGAAGAGGAGGAGGAAGCAAGGGAAATAACTGAATACTCTCGCCGCACCACAACACTAAAAGGAACCCGAGTGACATCATCAAATGGAGAGAATTACATCATCCTGTCACCTGTCACTTCAGTGGGACAGGTGAGTCTAAGCCTACAGGTGTGGCCAAGGCATAGGCTCTAAAGTGATGTGGAACCTTTTAAAATGTATGAACATATAACATCTTACTGTATAACCATTTATCCAGCCTGCATGTTTACCTTGAATCTATCACCTGAATTGCAACCTATCCATCAATCAACATTTCTCTTTCTCATTTCAGCCCAGATTAAAACTGAGAACAATCTGGAGCACAAAACTTAATGTGTAACCTTTGCCTCAGATCTTGCCTAAAATAGAGCAAAACAACAACAATGACTATAGCAAAAACACATCTGTGTTGATTTGATCAGACATTTTTTAATTTCTTCTACTGTAAGGTAACAGTGGAATCACAAACCGGTCCATCTGCTTTCTTTCTTTTTCAGCAACTCCATTCAATTTATCAAGACAGGAATGGAACCATTGGTATGCTGGTCTTAATATTGTTCATTCTGAATTCTGATGACATTATTTGCTATAAATTGATATATTTATGTAATTGATCACTAGGTCGTCTGTACCAGACTCACCCCAGCAGAGGTCAGAATCTTCTCCACGACCCTCGACCTGGGTCATCACGACAATCATTCACCAACCACACCTCCACCCTGCCCCCGCCTCTATCCTCCTCATCTACAGCCATGCCCAGTAACTATGGCAACTACCAGAACTGTACCATCGTCCAGTCACATCTGCCCTGCTCTGCTTATGAAAGTCTCAGTATCTCAGTTGCACCTAAAACGGTCATCTTCCCCATCTTTGTTCAGGTCAGAACCTCTAACCTTTAAATTGATCGAATACGAATAGTAAAGCATCCACGTTATCAGCAAAGGCCTTAGTTTCTCTGTTAGTTTCTCTTCTCTGTTAAAATTTAACCCTGCTCCATATATTTTACTGCTGTTCTGGTTGATTTTAGCCTCTGGATCTGTGCAGCCCCGAGAGAACCTTGCTGATGTCAGAGGAAATGATTCTACACCAGGCTGACCTGCTGCCTGCAAAGGTGACAGTAATGCGAATATGCAAACATACCTGAGTACTTCCACCACTTTACTTCCGCCAATTACTGGAAAAATGCTGAAGTTCTGCCTCTCCAAGAGAGATCTAGATTCGCTCAAGAGAGATGCTGGTATTGATATGTTTGCTGTTGAACATTTTCTTTTCTTGCCATCTTCATGTGATTCATGTCACCCAGCACTACTGATGCAAAATTTACATACTTCTTTATTTGCACTGACATTTTATGTAGGGGGAATCTCATAATGCGTTAAATTAGCATCATCCTCATTGTGAACACACAATAACAGCACTGCTGTTAAATAGTCTCGTTAAAAGTATCGCTAAATGTTAACAGTTTTACTCACAGCACCGATAACAGCCCTGATAAGAGCACTGCACACTATGCTGAGGTTATGGTTATTGATCCAGACTGAACCTGATCCTGACGGACTTGATGACCTCTGAGGATAAGTTTCACTGTAATGGATCATATTGATAATAGTGCTGATGCACACACGCAGACAGAGAGTTTCTTGGAATCTGCAGTGTTGTAGTTTCATGTTTTCCTTAAAAGTGAAGCAGAGACATCTGGTGGATTCTGACAGAGGTCAGAGGTCACATTTACATCATTCATTCTTAAGCAAACATGTGTTCCCAGTGTGTAAATGTCACATTCATGGCACTGAGGACGTTGTATGAAACTTTGTTTCATCACAAGTAAACTCGAACAGTAATTTACATTATTTACATTAAATGAAATAATTTTTATGTTTGTGTCAGTGAATCAGACACTATATACGTAAAGCTCACTTGTATGTGTTGCCTAGCACCTGATGGTGGGCAGTCCTAATGCTTGATGCTGGAGGCAGCTTCTTTGAGAAATACATCTGTAACTCGAAGAAGTTATAGACATTGGGGCTGCTGTTTTGGGTGCACTTTGTTTGACAAAAACAGGACAAAAATGCTGGTCCTATTCCAAGATCTCCTTTTGGAAGATGTACTGTGATTTGACTTGTTTAAAAGTCTGTGTGTGTGTGTCAGGTGACAGTGTTGATCTACAGTGACCTGCTGCTGTTGACCAGAGAGGACGAGGCTGGACGCTGCAACGTTCTACAGAGTCCGCTGTATCTGAACACTCTGCATCTCAGAGAGGGTATTATTGTTCCTCTTTTATTGCAGATCTCACAGACCTGTTGTTTTTGTGTATAACCTGACTGTGGTTGTATTGTTGTATTGAAGTTTTGTATTGGGGTGTTGTGTTCAGTGTCATCGCAGCCACTCCACATCTACTTCGTGCAAACCTCGCAGACGTGTTGCCGTTGCATCTTCAGTCTGGAGTCTTTCAGCATCGAGCAGAAAATCAGAATCCGCCTCTGTCTCCACAACAATATTCATCACCAACTGATTGCCACAGAGAGTGCACACAACCATCAGGTAGAGCAGAGGTGTAACCGGTTTATCAGAGTACTTACATGTGATTGTAGGCGTCACTTGAACGCTTGACAATGTAAGTGCCTGCAGACCCGTGCTGAAGTTGGTGTCAACAGATCAGTGTCTAGTATGACCGACTTTGTAACATGAGTGGCCATGTTGTTAAAGCTATGGTACCATGTAGTCCACCACTGTTAGGTTGCCACATGTTTTTGTCTTCTTTTTTCAGTTGAAGCCCGTACTGCATACATGTGACTGCAGAGCAACTCTTCTGTGAGACTTGTATTAACACAACCTCTCCTCCTTTTCCTCCTCCTTAGCACTCAGACCTCCCCTCAGACTTTGGCCTTCTCTCTCTCGGGCAGTCTGACCTCCTGTATCGTCCCTCCTCTCCTGATCCTCCTCCACTGCTCCACCCATACTCCTGCTACTCCTCCCATCGAGATGATCTCAGACCTCGGTCCCCCTCTCCTTACTCCCCGAACTCCCCTTGCTCCTCCTCCACTCCTCCTCCTCCTCCTTCCCTCTTCTCCTCTCTTCCACCATACACCACCTCTTCTTCCTCACCTCAGCCCAGGAACATTACTGCATTATCTCATCTCCCTTCTCCACCATCTTCATCCTCCTCTTGCGCCCAGAGGAGTCCAGTCTGGAAGGAGAAGGGGAGAGCAGATGAAGAGGAGAGGAAGAAGAGGAGGAAGCAAGAGGCGGAGGCGGAGGAGGAGGAGGTGGTGGAGGAGCGACAGCAGGGTGAGGGGGAAAGTGCTTCAGAAACATCAGAGAATGTGGGAGTCGTGGGGGGACGGGGTCACCAGTTTAGCCCCCAACACTTCAACATGAAGGAAGAGGAAGAGAGTGATGAAGATGAGGAGGAAGGAGGAGGAAGTGCTGTGGAATTTTCCTCCTCCTACAAACCTGCAGGTCAGTGTGCCGTAAACCTAGAGCTTGAGCAAATGAAATAAGGTTAAGTGAGAAGTAAAAGCAGTCGCTGAAATAAGGTAAATAGATAAAGATGTCAGTCATCTTCAGAAAATAGATAAATTACAGTTTAAAAGGTGAGTTATACAAGGTTCTGACACACAGTAAGAGCTGACTGATTATAAACTGCCGTGCCCAAAGTCTATAGATAAAGTCAGAGTTTTTAGCTCACAGTGAGCTAACAGTCTTCTGCTGCCTTGTTGAGTAAGTTTGTATCAGTAAGAAAACTTTGAACAATGGTTTTAAACACTAAAGACATGATTTTCTCTATGGATTTTGGTGTTTAATCTGGTGTTAAACAGATCACATAATTTTTCAGTTGGAAGAGGTTGTCTAATGGTGAAAACAAGTGGCAAATATTTTAAGATCATAGATTTAAGCTGTCATAGGTTTAATAGGTCAGCCTTTTGTTAAGGAGCGAAAATAAGTTTTTTTCCTTGTACACAAACAAAAAAAAAGAAGAAAATACATGAAGCTGCTTTTATCTCTCTGCTTGATTGACTGATTGATGGTTTGTTTATTGCTCAGTTCTGCAGCGCTCGCTCTCTGAGGGTTCTTTGCTGCAGGAGCCAAGATCGCCGCGCTTCCTGTCTGACAGCACCATCCACCGACTCACCCGCACTGTGACCGCTGATGCTGATCCTGGTCCTGGTCCATGCCCCAAACCACAACCACCCTCCCCCCACACTCTGAGGAAACAGCTGACCAAGGAGGGGGGTTCTCTCCACCACATGCTGCTGCTGCTAAATGGCACCAAGGTAGAGACTAGTTTTACTAGACAAGTAAATTATGGACCAGCAAACAAACAAAGTTCAGAATAGAATACAGGAAACCTGGACGGACAAGTACAGAGCAATAGCAACCAGAACGTATTTGGACGTATTTGTTTGAGAGTAGAAGATATCAAGACAGAGTTATAGAGATAGAACAGTAGAAATCAGATCATACCAAGACAATAGACCAGTAGAAACCAGGTCTTACTTTACTATCATAAAATCTACACACTAAGGTTGAGTTTGTGTTTTTGTTTATTCAGGACTCAGAGTTCAGAAACCATCACCTGAGGAAGAGGACCAAGAGCTTGTATGTAAACGCACACTTTTGTTGTGGTTTTTGTTTTCGCTTTGTCTTTTTTTTTTTTTTTTTTTTACTTCATTTTTTTCATTTCTTCAGAGCTGCTGATGTACGGAGTCGCCTGTCATTTCTACGGCGACGGAAAAACTGTACCCGTTTCCACTGTAACAGTTTGGAGAAAGCTCTAAAAAACAACCGGTAATAGCAGACACTTATCAAGAACACACAAACAATAATAATAATACTGTACCTTGGACTTGAACTCCCTCCTAACCTAAAACCAGGTGTGAACCATCACATTGTTGAAGTAATCTCAAATGGGTCTACTGTCTGAGAACCTGGGTGACCAGGCCTGCCAGATCCAGTTGACTTCTATGTGATTATTGGTTCCAGCTGTTTTCAACAGGGTCCACAGTGGTTTCACTATTTTTTGTTGGTTTCAGTGTGTCTGACACGTGTTGTTTTTTTCAGACCATCTCCTGCAGAAGTGCTGCGGTGGGCGGAGAGCCTTGAGGCTCTATTGTCCAATCAGTGTAAGTTCCTCTATTTCCTGTTTATGTTTAACCAGCAATGAGGGGAGAGTTTAACTGTTGGCTGTTCTCACTGGTCAGATGGTTTGGCGGTGTTTCGTCACTTTCTGAGGTCAGAGTTTAGTGACGAGAACTTGGATTTCTGGTTGGCTGTGGAGAGATTTAAAAGAATACGCCCCCTCAGCAAGATGGCTTCCAGAGCTGAGAACATTTTTGATGAGTTCATTTCAACCTGTGCATCAAGACAGGTAGCAATCTGTCTGTCTATTATGTGACTGGTCCTCTGGCTTTTCTTGTAACCTCATCTCCTTGTGTTGTCTAGGTCAATGTGGACTCATCTGTCAGAGAACTGACCAATCAAAGCCTGCATCTTGGTGTTAACCCCACTTCCTTCCAGCTGGCCCAGGATCAGATCTTCAGCCTAATGGAGACTGACAGCTACCCAAGATTCCTCCGGTCCCAACTGTATACACAGTTGGCCAATCAGACCTCATGTACAGCCACAGTATTGGTCAATCAGAGTGGAGCTGGGCCTGTGCCTGACAGTCAATCATGACTATAAAACAGGAGGCAAAGGAGGGCCATAGTATAGGAATTGATGATCATCCAATCAGAAGCTCTGGTCTGATCAGTGGCCTTGTTTAACTGAATGCGTACTTCTCTTTTCTACACTTAGAAAAAAAAAACCCACAACAAAATAATAAATATTCTCTATCCAGGTGCATTGTGGTAAATGTATGAGGCAGTGTTTGTAGTGTAAATGTCAAGAGATCTCCACCTTTGCTGCTCAAATTAGTTTTTATTACGTATTTTTGTTGTTCATCAACTTTGTTTCAGATTGAACATTTGCATTTCCAGCTTATGGATAATTGCCGTCAAAGACCGTCAGCCTCTGCTGTGTGGGCCAACGTTGGCATGCAAGCCTGCATCATTTTAGGATGCTAGTGAATGTGCTTAACTTAATAACTTCTGCTAAACATTAACATGCTTACACTAGCTCAAGAACAAATGAATACGTGGACCCTGACAAATACAGCAACAGTTGGTTCACTATACGACAGGCAAACAGTGGGCTGTTTTTAGTGCACTTCTCATCTTCAACAGGCACCATCTTTACGCTGGTGGTACAGATGGTAAGAAACCTTGTTTCACATGATGCACACAAGAAGTTAAAGATTTTGGCGAGTGACCGCTTTGGTCTCATATTGTGATTGCCCACAAAGACCATGTTTGATTTAAGACAACTACCTGTACTCTGTTTATTGGCTCTTTATTTTCTTTAATAAAATGCAGTAGAAGCAGCCGATATGTGAAAAGTTGGATTAAATAATTAATTTTTCCACTAACAATTATTTTAATTTAGACTTTAAGAACAAATTGTTGCATTTTTTTTTAATTTCCTCATTTATCAAGAAGGAGACCGAGAAACAAGAGGAGAAAAGATACATATAGTAAAATATATAATGTATCTCAAATTAATAAATGTGATTCATGAACCAATAAGACAAATAAACACAGTTTGTCTACTTTTATTGCTTCAAGAGGGGTTTATTTCATTAGCTTTACTCTATGACCAAACAACTAACCTGGAACTGTTACACTTATTAACATATTAAACCCAAAATCCCAGGACATCATTTAATTTGATCACACCAGTGTGATTGGGGACTTTTAAGGTTTTAAGAAAACCTGTCAACAAACACAAACTCTTTCCTAACGTTAATTGGTGTGTTGTGGTTAAACTTCGGAACAGGAAGTAATGACCATGTTGTAATAATTTGTGTGTAAATTCAATGTATAAATTAAGGACAACAAAATAAAACTATAAGACAAGGACACAACAAGCATGTTTTGTGATGAACAGTGTCAGATTTATTTCTATGACACTGAGGAGAAAAACATCAGATAAACAGTCACCAAGGCTCTTTTTTATCCGGCCAGAATGTGTTTAACAAACTCTGTGTAGTTGATGTGTCCGTTGGCGTCCTCCTGCCCCACCATCAACCGGTCCACCTCATCCTCCGTCATCTTCTCTCCCAGCGTAGCGAGGACGTGGCGGAGCTCAGCTCCCATCACTGTGCCATTTCCCTCCTTGTCGAAGACCCTCAGACCCTCTACGAAGTCCTCGAAGTTGCCCTGCTCTTTGGAACGTGCCACGTGCTGCAGCATGGGTAGGAAGCTGTCGAAATCCAGCAGCTTGACATGCATTTCCTCAGCCTTCGGCCTGCCCAGCAGCTTCAGCACCTCATCGTTGGTTGGGTTGTGACCCAGTGCTCGCATTACGTCTCCACACTGGGCGTAGGAGATCTTCATCTCACCTGTTGGTGTCTCGTCAAATAGTGTGAAGGCATCTCTGAACTCCTCTATTTGGTCTGGAGTGAACTCCACCACGATGCTCTTCAGGTCGACCTCTGGAGGTTTGGGCTCTGGCTCTGCTGGTTTGGGAGGTGGAGGAGGTTCCTCTTTCTTCGTCTCCACCTTCTTCACCTCTGTCTTTTTTGGTTCCACTTTCTTGGGAGCCATTCTGCTGTAGAGTGGGAGACAGACAGAGGTGGAGGAGTCGGCCACTTTATAAGAGTCAGAGGTGGGGTGAGTGAGATAAAGGAGTGAGAGAGAGAGGGCAGACAACCAAAAATGGAAGAATACTGGAATAGAAACACTTGATGATAATAAAGTTCCAGACCCAAGGGGGACTAGTAAAGTGATGAAGGACATTTAATACAAACAAAAGCTTTTCTCATTCAATCCTAAAGACCTAATTCAAGGAGAATTGAAACTGCTGTAAAATGAGCCGGATTCATCAGGTTTTACAAGCCAGATCACTTCTATTGCAGTCAATCATGATGACACCTTATCTTAAACTGTTCACTGACCAGTCCGATCACTGTAAAATCACTGGACAATCAATTTACAGGAACCCAACAGGGATTAATGAGTTCACAGTAAAGTGATGAAAATAAACAGTAGCAGATATTTTTTATTTATTTAGTCTGAGACCTTTCCTGTGTCAATATTGGTTTTGAGGTTATCACACTAAATGAATACGTGACACTAATATAAAAGCTCAATTACTGAACTTAACTCATATCTATTGTTGCATTTATATATTTGAAACTCTACTACCCACTAAGTAAGGATTATATCATAATGATAAAACAGGAAAGCAAGTATTATAAATACAAATGATTGAGACTTTTGCAACCGATTCAAATTTTTGACAGCATTTCTGACAGCGTTGATGCTTTAACTCTTATTCTGTCAGTGCAGCTCAGAACATGAGTTGAAATATATACTAAACTATCCTTACTGATCAATATTTCTACCAATAATCACAAACGTTTGAGTCAGACTTGGCTCACCTATCAACTACTTCTCAAATCTCCTGTCTTACAGTATCTTTGTTGGATGAGGTGTTGGTCCTATATGGTAACCATCAGTGTCATTAACATTCTCTGCTGTGATAAGGATTAGCCATGGTGCTATTTTCAGTCCATAGTTGTTTGTGAAATGAGGACACAGACAGACATAATGAATTCCCTAGTCCCTTACCCTGATCTTAACATCACAACTAAATCCTAAAACAAAATCTAACCCTAATGCTAAAACCAGGTCTTAACCCTGAGAAAGTCCTTTAAAGTTAAGAGGACCAGCCAAAATGTCCTCACGCCTTATGGTTTTGGTCCTCACAAAGATACAAGAACAGACACACACCCTTGTTTCCATGACTTCAGAAGTCATTTCCTGGAGACTTACTCTAACCACAACATAACCATAACCTCAGTCTAATTTTAAACATGTCTGCACCTTAAAATGTAGTAATTTACGTTATGGGGACTTGATTTTAATAATGTGACAGTGTTTGCGCTTCTATCAAAGTGAGGACCCTCATAGACATAATGCATTCCCTAGCCCCTTACCCTAACCTTAACCATCACACAGATGCCTAACCCTAACCCTTACCCTAACCCTAAAACTAGGTCTCGACCTGAGGACCAGCCAAAATGTCCTCACTTTGTCAAAATGTCCTCACACTGTAGGGTTTATACGATGTTTTTGGTCCTCATTCGGCAACAAATACAAGAACACACAAGCACACACACACACACACAGACACACACACACACACACACTTAAAGGCAGCTGCATCAGGTGGACATGCCATCACCAGGGTAATGTCTATGCCTCTGTTGTTTCTGCACAAGTTGCAGTGACATCATAGCGACACCTGGTGGCAAAGTGGAGAACTCCAGAATGATATACGTGCAAAACGTAAAACATAAAATACTTTTTCTTTCATCTTTATTTAGGTCAAGTCACACTTTGATAAAAAATCTGTTTTATAAGTTAGATCAGTAGCATCATACATGCAAATGGATAAACAAGTTAACGGGAAATGATAACAGTTACAAGTGGTGTGGGCAAGAAAGTCAACATGAGGTTGCAATAATTAGGCATTCATTTATCCAGTAATTAAATCATCTGCAGCTGGCACTAACTTTCTTCCACATTTAAAATCATTTACAGGTGAGGATCAGCTTTTATTGATTAGTCTCCTCTGAACACAAATAATCGGTATGCATGTCTATCAGTGTGTGTTTTAGTGTATTTTTGAGGCCCACAACAGAAGAACAGCTTTCTCTAGGTTCAAGTGAATACCTCGCAACAATGCAGGAATGTGTGTGTGTGCGTGTGTGTGTGTGTGTGTTTGGACAGAGGGAGGCAGGATTTGGAGCCTCTCTTTGGTTACTATAGTAACTGTGATGTAAGCCCAGAGGGGGAGTTTGCCCTCTTTCTCTTTCAATGTGTCAGTATGTGTGTGTATGTGTGTGCATGTGTGTGCGTTCTTGTACTTGCTGCAGAGTGAGGACCAAAAATCCTATAAACCCTACAAAGTGAGGACATTTTGACAAAGTGAGGACATTTTGACTGTTCCTCACCTTTTTCCACCCCTTAAAAGGGCTTTTTCAGGGTTAAGACCTGGTTTTAGGGTTAAGGTTACAATTGGGTTTAGGTTAAGGTTAGGGTTAGGGTTAGAGTTAGGCATCTAGTTGTGATGGTTAAGGTTAGGGTAAGGGGCTAGAGAATGCATTATGTCTATGAGGGTCCTCACTCTGGTAGAAGCACAAACATATGTGTGTGTGTGTAAATGTGTATGTATGTGTGAATGTGTGTGTATGTATGCGTGTGTGTGTGTGTGCTCCTGTGTGTGTCGTTGAGGATCGAAAGACTTCAGTGAATGAGAAGGGAGCGACGACCTGAAAGAGGCGAAGAAACAAGTAAGTTTATGGGAAAATGTCAAGGGAACATGATTTTGGATTTTGAGGTGAAGTAACTGAGTTTTGTGGACAGAATTATTTCAAACTTAGATTGTTTAAACAGAATGCTTACACTTGGTCTAGTCAGCTTTTCTGTGTTGTTGGTTTTGTTGACAAGGTTTTCGTTTTGGCTCTGAGTCAGAGACAAAAGGAAACAAAGTTTGGCTTTTGTCTCATTAACTTAACTTTTCATCTCTGATGTTAAGGTTTGTGTGGGAGTGTGTGTGTGTGTCTGCTCGCCTTTTCATGGTATGTGTGTAATTTCCTTGGACAGCCACTATGTGAAGCTAAACACACGGAGAAACCCAGTGACACTGGAGTGAATGTAATCCAACACTGACGTGCTGATTCCAGATTAATTGAATTAAATTCAATTTGTATAGTTTGTTTGTATAGCGCCACATCACAACAACAACATAATCTAGAGGCACTGTGCATATTTACAATATTAAAGAGAGAAGAGAAACCCAACCGTTCACACAATAAACAAGCAGTAGGCATCAGTGGAGAGAAAAAAATCTCCCTTTTAACAGGAAGAAATCTCTGACAGAACCAAATCAGCCCTAGTCAACTTTAATATAAATTATGTGAATAAGTATCAGGCCAATATCACTCTATTTTAAAGCTAGATTAGACCAAAACCCGGACTAACTAAGTCTGGGCCTAGTCCACTTCAATCTAGACAATATATACCACATATGCAGATGACACACAATTTATATTTCAGTGTCATCACATGACTACAGTCCTTTACTTTCTTTGAGTAAGTGTATTCATCAAATCAATGAGTGGAGTGAGTGGATGTGCCAGAACTTTCTCCAGCTCAATGAAGACAAGACAGAAGTGATTGTTTTTGGGCCCAAAAATAAAAGGTCAAAGGTCAGTGTGCACTTTGATTCCATGTCATTAAAAACTACAAGTCAAGCCAGAAATCTTGGTGTAATTATTGACTCAGGCTTGAATTTCAACAACCACTTAAGAGCTATTACTAAGTCTGATTATTAGGGACAGGTTTACTGTATATTCCTAGAAGGAGAGCCAAACAAAGTGACGCAGCATTCAGTTATTCTGCTCCACACCTGTGGAAAATACCTGTGGAAAATACCTGAGGTCTGCTCAGACTGTCAGTTCATTTAAATCAGACCTGAAAACATTGTTTACTGCTGCTTTTTCGTAAATTCTTCAATGATCTTAGCAAATGTCACTTTTATCTCTTCTGATTTTAATGTCTATTTTATTTTCAATGTTGATTTTAATGTCATTTTTAATGTCTTGCTTTTATTCTGTGATTTTCTCAATGTATTTCTATGCCTTTGTAAAGCACGTTGAGTTGCCCTGTGTATGAATAGTGCTATACAAATAAACTTGCCTTGAGTTGATGAGACCAGATCAGGCAGCTGTTGCACTAAAGTGGAATCGAGAAATCCAGGATGTCTGAGAAAGGAGGCCTTAACCTATTCTACTAAGTTCATCCAGGCTTAATTCATTGCATTAATGTCAAACCAGGATGATCTCCTCAGTCAGCCACACACCACCATGAGGTTCTAGCCCTCATGGAAGACACAGGAGGACAGGAAGTGTTACATGTACTTCAACTATATGTAGCTGTCTCTCTTTATTCGCGCAGTGTAGCTGTTGAGCTTCTGTCTTGCCTTCATCAGTCATGAAAATGACTTCCTTCACAGAGCTGGGTGACATGAGAACAAACCACTATTACACTGAGAAACACAGAGAGTCATGGGAAGCTTACGGGCTTTATGTACAGCATTATGTGAACTCATATGCAGTGGCTTGAATGTGACCGAGATTAATTTATATTTAAAGGATACACATTATGGTAATTTAAAGATGGTCTGTATATATCCCTTTTTAAGTCTTGATGACAGCAACTTTTTCTGTAACACATCTATTATACCCATTCACAGGCTGCAGGCACAGACATCAGGAATGTCCCCCCCCCATATGATCAGCAAACAACATTGAAGTCAAGCATAAAACCACATCTTCAACTATAAGTAGGTTTGTGTCCAATCTAACCTCCCTCTTTCCTACTCCCTCACTTCAGCTTCTTCCCTTGATGACATCGCCACTTTGGCCCCACCCACACCAACGGCTCCATCATGACTGACAAAAAGTTCTCCGGTCTGCCGTCTTCCTTCATGTCTTCACCTTTACATCAGAATGGACAACTTGGAGAAACAGTTCCTAAAACCTCCCCAACCCCACACCAAAATGGCAGTCCAGACCAAGGGCTGGAACACCAAAGTTCTAGAAACATTAGTCCCGGTCTCCAGCTTCTCTCTGACCCCAGTGGCAGGACCTCAGACTCCACCTCACCCATCAGGACCCTTGGAGGACTTGGGAATTCTATACAAGGTTGCCCAAGACCCCGGGGTCAGAGCCTTGGTTCAGCTCTAAGTTTGAGAACCAGAACTACTGCTACAAGAAACAAGGTAACTCTGTTTTGATTTCTACAAAGTTTGACACACGTTGAAGCTCAATCACTGATTGATTACTTTAGCGGTCATTGATTATACTTTACTCCTTCAGCAGCTTCTTGCAGTTTTGGCTCTGAATCTACTGTCAAATAACCCTGACTGGTTCCTGTTGTAGCATAGGAGCAGCCAGCAGGACGAGCCAGAAGCATTGTTGGACCTGATCCTTGAATCTCAGGGTCAGAGACTGAATGACCAGAGAGCCAGTCTCAGTCTGCTGCCTGATCCAGGAGCAGCTGCTCTGTGTGAGACCTGCAACCATGATCAGTCTCATGCACCCACTTTAGACTTCTACAACATGCTCATTCACTACCAGGTAGCTACATGTCATATGGAAATATTTTTCATAAGCTTTTTGTGGGAGATGATGTTATTATTCTGCTCATGTTGAGTCTTCATGAACATAAAAGAATCCATGTTTTGTTGTAATAAGTAATATAACATGTAACAAAAATAATTTTGTAATATTGTAATAAATTCAAATTAAACTACATCTGCCAGTTGAGATGAAATGGTAAAAAACTAAAGTAGTGAATACTCTGTACTTGAAATGGTTATGGCTTTGATCACAGATAGAATGTGTTGATGTTTAGCTGTCATCCGTGTCCATGTAAATTTAACACTGTGAAAAATAAGCAATATCTTCTCACATGTAACCAAGTTGTTTTATTTTCCTTAAACTACCATAGTAACCTCTTCAGTGTCACAAAAGGGACTCTCTTTTAACCCAGATCACCTTAGTAACTTCTGGACAGAACCTTGTTTCAACCCTGATTTATCCTTTATCAGCGATTATAATGTAATATCTGTTTTAAAGTGTCCAGTTATCACAATAATAAAGACATAATTGAGTGACAAATTGAATGGATGGATTTACACCATCCGCATTTTCTTCCAGTAAGTTTTGTTGAGCCAGATCAGCGAAAGAAAGCCTGGGTGTGTTGGACGTAAGTCGCTTCTCCGAATTCGATGAGAGTGATGGTTTGTGAACCAAACCTCTGTCTCACCTGCCGCCCGTAAAACTAGTGTCCTTTTGTAGAAAGTAATAATGTAACCTAACTTTTAACTTTTAATATGTAATATATTACATTTTTAAAGTAACTTACCCAGAGTTTTTTGAGCAGCAGAATTCACTTCACAACTGTAAATTCACAAATCACTTTCTGGGCCCAGAGTGGCAATGTCACTGCGGAAATGACCTCTAAACACTCCTATACCGAGAAACACAGAGGGAGTCTTGTGGAGTTGATAGGTTTAATCAGCATTTTCCCACTTGTCTCCCTACACAGTCTGACCGAATGGAAGACCAGCGTTGCTCCCTCCCTGACCTGGATGATGTGGTTGGATCAGTTCTTGAGGGTCAGAAGGATTTCTTCAGTCTGATTCAGAAAGTCCAGTCTAGGAGGATGGATGAGCAAAGAGCCTCTCTGCTGATGTCACACAGTGAGGATGATGGTGGCACTCACTCTGGCATCACCCCTGTCATCACCAACATCAATGATGAAGATCGGGGTCTGAATGTATAGGGACAGGATTTTGCAGAGAGCAGTGTCTTTGTGTCCAACACTTGAACCACCAGCAGGATTTTCAGATTTAAAAAACTTTATCCAGACTGAAACCAGGACCCACAATCCAGACTATGCTGATGTTGACACAGAACCTGAGATTTAAGATCAACAATTTGATCCAAGAGTGGTCAAATGAGCTATTACTGTGCATTACACTTTCTCTGTGGGCCCATAGATGTGGTTCTGATCTAAGGTTGGGCCCATATGGATGTTATGAAACACAGGTCTGGGCCATGATCTCATTTCAGTGTAAAACAACCTGTGCTAACTGCTCTGTCTGACCAAAAAGTCATTGTAACAGAATAACCTAGACCCAGACCTTAAAGGGCTGTACAGGTTCAGGTCCCAGGAAGGTCCTGGGTGTTGACTTTCTTTTGGGAAAATTAACGTCTGCCCCGTACTAAACATGATTTTTATCATTTTTAACTTAACCTTAACTACAGCATTAGTAAAACTTGAATCTGTCAAATATTTTCATCTTCATCCATCCATCTTCTGCCGCTTATCCGAGGTCGAGTCGCGGGGGCAGCAGCTTAAGCAGAGAAGCCCAGACTCTCTTCTTCTCTTCTTCTAGCTCTTCTGGGGGAATCCCGAGGTCTTCCCAGACCAGCCGAGAGACGTGGTCTATTTTCATCTTGATCTGGTTTAAAATATTAATATTTTAAATCAAAATATAAAATATTAATTAAAAAACACTGCTATTATTAATTGTATTTTTAGTTTTTATACTTTAGTTTAAAACTTTCTGTTTAAACAAAATGATAAAATAAAGTAAAAAAATCATTTTATGTTCAGAACAAAGGGATCGATCAAGAGCAAAGTTCAGTTGAAGAAACAATAACATTAGAAATACCACCAACCAGTCAAATAAATCAGAGAAATTGAATAGTTCACTGTCATACGTAGAAATAGTTTTATTTTAATCATCATTTGTAACTATATTATAATAATATGTTTACAAAACTGCCACTTTAGAAAAAGGTTCTTGTGAAATGACTATGAAGACCATGATGTTTTTGTCATGAGCAGCTAGTAAACACAGGTGTTGCTGCTCAAGCTGTCACTGAGCCTCTCTACCACACCGGTTACTTCACGATGTAACTGTTAAGCCTGTGTTCATCTGTGTCCTGTCCAGGTGAAGGCTGAAAAGACGTTTTATTATAGTTTAAAGTGCACAGAAAAGATACAGGTATTGTTATATAGAACAGATATATCTCAAAGTGCAGACATGCGCACTTGCGTACATAAGACTCAGTATACAGTACTTTGTAAGTTGAGTAAACAGTTGAGTTTACACTGTCGTCTCTTTGTCTGTGTAAACATTGTCAAAGGAAAAACCTCAGAGTGAGACCTCTGCTTCTTTAAACGCGCTCTTTGAGGCCTCCGGCGCATGCGCTGTTCGTTCGTAAACCAGAAGTAAACAAGCACACGCCATTTTGCCCGCGTGGATCTACTTGCGTACATGCAAGAGGGAAGTGAAAAGACGGTAAGTCAAAATGAATAGTTAAACAGTTAGTCCAGTTTAATTATTAAGGTGGAGTGAAGGGTATGACCAGCTCCAAACGATTTGAATTAGAACAGCCCGGAATCACCGATGGAATCCGAGCTAACAGCAAACTGGACTGTTTCTGTAGCTAACACACGGGAGGATCAGAGTTTGTATATATATATACATATATATGTAGTGCGTGAGTACTTTACAAATTCGATTATTTATTTTTACTACCGAAATCTTTGATTACTTAGAAATCGCTGTTGATTGTCAGCGACTTAGCCACCCCTCAAACAATGCTATGCTAACGTCCCAAGAGGTACAAGTGACCAGGAAGTTCTTACTCTAACTTCAAACTGTTACCCTTGTAATGTATTCTCGATGTATTATTTATTTACGTAATGCATTATATTTAATATTGTACAAGGATCCCATGTCATGCATGACATGCATGTCACAGCAGATTTCTTTTCATGGCTGTGAAACTGATATTGTGACAATTTTTAGACACCTCAGGAAACCTTATTATCAGGTCAGCACCTCATACTAATAAAATATACAAGTAAAGACATTAAACAGACAGATCCAGAATCACCAGAGCTGAAGGCTGGGCGATAATTTCATAAAAATATATCATAACATAATTCAATTTAGTATCAGCTAAGGTTCCTTATTAAGTACTTTGTAAAGGTTTTTGTCAAGTGTGTAGAAATTAAATGCAACGGAACAGAGAAATTTTATCAAATCAATATTTGGTCTTACCACCCTTTTCCTTAAAACTAGTATCAGTTCTAATGGGCACCACTTGCACAAAGTCAATGACTGACAGGGAATAGAAACAAGACTGCTGACAGTAACGCACCTGCTTCATTGTGACAATTAGGATGAAAAAGACATTAACTAATGAAATTACTGCTTGGCTGTAACTTTGGACTGTTAAGTTGAATAACACAACATTTTCTAAAGAGGATCTTTAGCACGACAGTAACATATTCATTTTAAAAGCCAAGAAAACCCTATCTATATATATTTTTAATTAGTTAGCTAACAAGTGAAATATCTTTCCCAAGTCGTGTCCGCATTGTCCAGAACTCCAAAATGCCTCCTGTTTAAATGCTCATGCATTACCAATGTGCTCATGCAGTGTGCGAGCCCAGCTTTGCAAATTTCACGCGTTACATTGGCAGAAGCCATAGCTGATGTGGAAAGAAGGCCAAGCGACTCAACTATGCAAGAAAAACAAAACAAAAAAAACATAAGAAATTGGGTGCAGAGAAATGGCAGCAGGTGCTCCACACTAATGAGTCAAAAAATGAAATATTTGGCTGTATGAGAAGGCCGAAGTTTTTGCTGGAGGGCAGGAGAGCTGTACAGTTGTAACTGTCTGTAGGCAACAGTGAAGCATGTCAGAGGTTCCTTGCAAGTTTGGGGCTGCATTTCTGCAAATGGAGTTGGGGATTTGGTCAGAATTAATCATGTTCTTAATGTCGAGAAATACAAGTAGATGCTTATACATCATACAATACCTATAGTCATCTGATTGGCTCAAACATACAGCCAATTTCATTAAGAGCTCATAAGATCTCATATTGTCCGATTTTGATTTTTATCATGATTTTATTAATGCTGCCAGTTTTAGAGCATCATACTGAAAAAAAGGTTGGAATATCTAATGACTGGACTGTGATTGGTCCGCAGCTGAGACACTGGTGGTCTCTTACCAGATGTTCACTCATCTCAATTGTTTGACATAAGTTTGCTTCCTCTGTTTCACCTTCAGCAATGAACTGACCTGCAACGTCTGCAATGCACCTTTCCACCATGGTGAATCCTCCAACCGACTCCCTGTCTTCCTCCCATCAGAAGAAAAAAAGGAGGTGGTCAGAGAGAGTGGAAGAACTTCCTGTTCCTGTTGATACGGACACACCTGAAAGGGTGAAGAAGAAGAAGAAGAAGAAGAAGAAAAGGAGACGGGAGGAGGAGGAGGTCAGTCTTCCTCTTCCTCCTACTGCCTACGGAGAGATAAAGAAATGGCATAAGAAATCGAAAAAGAAGGTGCAGGAAGAGCAAGAAGAAGAGGAGGAAGAGGAGGGGGTGCAAAGCACTGTAGAAACCAGGGAAACTGAAAAGATAAAGAAAGAAAAGAAAAACAAGAATGAAGTGAGTGAGGACAGTGATGTCACTGTGACAAATCAAAGCAACAGAAAAACTGAGTCCTTGCCTCCTGTGGAACGGAACACCAGAATGGAGGAGAAAAAGAAAATAAAGTCACAGACTGGTCAGACTGTGGCAAAAGAGGTGTCTGATAAAAGAGAGATTGTAAAAGAGACAGAAATGGAGAAGATGAGAGGAGAAATGTTAAAGAACATGGGCAAGAAGAGCACAGTGAGAAGAAGAGATGCTGCAAAGAAGAGGAGGAGGGAGCGAGCTGCTTTAGAAGAAGATCAGTGAGTAGTATGTGTGTGTGTGTGTGAGTGCGAGTGACAAAACAGTTAAAATCAAAATGCAGAATATGCATAGTAATGGATCCCCAAGTCAATGTTTTAATCCAAGTTGTCCCATTAAAATAATGACTTGCTATTTTATGTCATTATTATCTTGACTAAAATAATTGCCATTCACTGTATTCTTGTGATAATGGTGAAAAAATACTTGGCTTTAAATCAAAGTGGAAATTGACCATGATTCGCGTATGTCAATGTGTGATCCAATTGTAATTGTAAATCTTCCCATCCCCAAACCCAAATCATACAGTGTTAGTTTTTCAGTTGTAATTGAAGTTGTGCTGTTATTGGGTGTGCTGGTGTAAGATAAGTCCAGCTGTTTTAAGTATATTCAGATGTGTTGTTATTGTTCGTTGTCAGGGTGGCTTGGGCCCTGGTAGAGGAGCTGCAGGAGTTTGTTCCAAATGTAAAGGAAAAGTCAGTGGATGAGATCAATAAACTGCTACGATATGACCTGCACCGCTTTAAGAACTTCAAACAGCAAGGTAGGAATACTGTGAGCAGCTCATAGTATGAAATGTGAAAATACATCAAATAAGGCGCTAATACCACACTTAATTAGGTTTTTATATCAGTCAATTAAACGTTTGTATTGAGGAAATTCAGGGAGTAGGGGAATAAGGAAACACAGTCATATCTCAGACAAGATCACAAAATCACAGGTAGGAATAAAAATGTAACCTCTTTCTCCAGGTGTCTCACTGCGTCATGGGCGGTGCACTCAAGTGGAGAATGAGCAAATCAGAAAGAATGTGTCAGACTTCCTGGCTCTGACAGGCATCAGCTCAGCCACTCAGCTTTTGTTTCCTCAGAGGTTTAAAGAGCAGGAGAGGGAGATCAGGAATCTTAGAGCACAACATCGCTTCCTGGAGAGAATTGGTATGTAACAGCGTCTTCCAGGACAGTTCCTCCCGCCGCAGCCGCCTTCTGCCGTCAGACTGTCAGCCGCGGTCACTAAAAATTGTCATTGAAAGTCACTTTATTTTTAAATGTATCTCTCTCTCCACATCTGACTTTTCATCTCTGTCTCTCCGCCCATCTGTCTCTCAGCTGAGGGGATCCCTCGCACATGTCATCAAGTTTACACCCGAGCTGTGAAGCTCTTTGATGACAAGAACCACAATGGAAGGTCAGAAGGCACTTCGTCACAATGGGCTTGTGCAAGAAATTTGTCATATTGTTGTATCTTAAAATCCGTAGCTTTTTATATGGTTGGCTTGTACAAACATGCTATGTCATCTCAAGAAAAATGTTTAAATGATGTGTAAACATGGTTGATGTTACCTATGTGTGTGAGCAAATGGGCATAATTAAACCCCCAGTAACAGTAACATGCATATGTACATACCTCTTAAGCTTTGTGTCCACTAAGTGGTACAGTGCAGTTCATCTCGCTACAGTGCAGTTCTCTCAAACTAGGCTTAGACTGAGAGTTTGAGAGAAGGCTGCAAGGAAAAACACGGCAGTTATTCCCTGCCGTTGAACACAAGTGAGGATTTTCTGTCAAAAAATCCACTGCATTTTGTCTAGCTGCACCTTGCAGGAGGAACAGGACATTGTATAAAACTTGAACAGTACAGATCAGTTATTCTGGAACCCTTCTCAGTGCTTTACAATGGTAACACATGTAATTGCTTATTGTACCTTAGTGTACTGAATTGTACCACATAGGTACAGGTAGAACAGAAGGTATCTTTACATTGTACATCAAGGAAACGCTCTTTAACATGGGTGTCTTCTTTCAGGTTCTCAGAGGAGGAGACTCGTTCTCTGATCAAGTTACAGAACCTCCATGGTAACGATTGGAAGACAATCTCTAAGAAGATGGACCGCAGTGTTTATGCCTTAGAGAAACGCTTTGCCACCTTAGGTAAGTGTTAGATAGATCAGATGGTTAGTTTTAGGTTGAGAAAAATGAGGAGATTGTTGTTGTTGTAGTTGAGACTTGAGATGATAATGAAGTACATTTATTAAAGACTTAAACTTTACAGTCTGACTACTATAGAGGGGATAAGGCTAAAGGATAAGCACTGACCTAAACTTATGTATCTTTGTGTGTGTGTGTGTGTGTGTGTGTAGCTGCACGTCATGGGTCATGGAGTTCAGATGAAGAGTCCAAGCTGAAATTGGCTCTGAAGGCTCACCTGGAGGTTTTGGTCCAGCAGGATCCTGCAGGGGCTGGTCTGACCAGAGAGCAGCTTTGTAACAATCTGCCCTGGGCAGAGATCAGTCAGCAGGTTGAAACCAGATCCTGGTCCCAGTGTCGCCTCAAGTGGTCAGTACAACTTCTGGCTCTGATACAGTACTGATCATTGTAGTGGATTTATGTTGATCTTGGTAGAAGTCTGACATTTTTGGTCAAACACCAATAGATAAAGGACTAGCATAGGACACACTGTTAATCAAGTGTGACCAACCATCATTACAGTTCAGTGAAAAACTGGGGACCTCCAGATTTTTATCTGGATGCAGATAACATAGAGTCAGATTATTATCTGCATTGTACAAACTCATAGCTTTTAGTCATATTAATGTTGCTGTTTGTGCAGTATCACAGTATTCTTAAAAAACACATGTGGTCACGTGTACTCTGTCTATGCGTTTCAGGTTCTCAATCTTGAAATCAAAGCTGTCTTCAAGGGGCAGCACTTTCAGCAGAAGCCCTGAGGGAATTCAGGCTAAAATCAACCTCATCAACACGTAAGATGACAGACTGCAAGTTTAACAGGCTCCACCTCAACATAATTACACCAAGAGGACAGCAAAAGAAACGTAAAATGATATCACAATATGTAGGGAACATTTGCAATAACAGTATTAATGACCATATCATAAAACACAAAACGGAGTATAGTTTTATTAATGATTGCAAGCAGCATTTGAACCAGACTATAGCTTCACCCTGACCATGCTGAGCCAGACTACAAATACAGTCAATGATCATTTGTCATTCTTAAGGGGCTTATATACCTTTGGCCTTCCTATGTGTTATGCAGTATGAAATTTGTGTGTGTTTCAGATTGTACAACATGCATGTGGATGACGCAGCAGAGATCGACTGGGATGAGGTTGCCAAGCATGTCGGGTGAGGTCAATGGTCATGTTGACCTGTCAGATTCATTCTGCTCTGAATCCTCGAGGTGTTCATAAGCCCAGAGACTCAATACACTGATTTAGTACTGTCATAGTAGTAGCAGTAGTAGTACCACCTTATTCTGTGGTATAATACTTGTAGTTGTATATTAAATTCATCCATAAATGCACCCATATGCTTATCCATTGAGGGTTGTAGTACCTGCAGAAAACCCATCACCGATGTATGTAGTTGTCCTGTAGTAGGAACAGTGTTGGTGATTCACTCTAAAGTGCTTATAATGATCATAATAATACTTAAAAGACTATATATAGTGCCTTTCAAGCTTCTCAATTCTGCTTGACAGCTTGACACAGGAAACAAAATAAAATGGTTATTTGTGGATAGGACAGTTTTGAAGAGTATTTTGAAGATGAACAGAGTTAGGACATTACCTATGTAGTACCTATGTAATACTGTGCTGTGGTACTGACTAATGCATTGTCCGTTACAGGAATGCGACTCCTGTGTGTTTACAAAAGGTTTATCACCGGCTGAAAGTTTCCAGAGTTCACAACTGGGCCAGTTTACCATATGGAGGTCAGTTCTGCAATACTGTATCCTACTGTTTCCAGTACTGTAGTGCTCAGTACTTTGAAAACAAGGTTTTTTTTCTCCTCATGTGATCAACTGCTCTGGCTGCACATCAGGGCTGCACCATGTTAGGAAGTCATGTGATATATTGCGACGATGATATCACTCATTGCAGTAGGAGATACAAATTAGAGTGCTTGTTTTTGTGTTGATATTAAGATGAATTATAGTTGTAACAAAAACACGCAAAAAAGTTGAGGAATCTTATTTCAAAATATTTTTATTGCCAAGTGGAAAATTTTATACAGGAGGTTATAGCCGAAGCTAGTGGCTTCATGCAGGGAGTCCTGTGTCTCTTTTTATTTTCTTTTTAGCTGCACAGTGTATACTCTTATAACATTATTATAAGTTACATTACTAGTACTTAAATGTCATGTATATAAAGGACGTCCCCATAGCCATAGTGTGTTTCACAGGCAGCCTCTGCTGCAGCACAGCTGTGTTACCTTAAGAGGATGTATGACAGTGTGTGCAAATGTGTGACATTTCAGCCTGATTTTTTTATTTTTGAAAAGCATTTAACTCATTGTTCTCCTGAGTTACCTTTCACTCCACCCCGTGTGTGTGTCTGTGCTCACACGAGATGTAGACCTGGGCGGGAGGAAAAGAGAGGAGAGAAATGATGGAGAAACATGCTAAAAACACACACGGAACTGAGATAAAAACAAGCATTGCTCCAAATGAATAGTGGAAAAAACACTGAGCCCGTTGATATTAACAGTATGAAAGTAAGCTCTAAGTGTTGTTAGCTCACAGGGCAGCCTGGCACATCGCTGTTGACTGAATGTCGGGGGAAACATTTGTCGCAGTTCAAGCGGTTGTTTGCAGTATGTATATCACGCTTATTGATATAGCAATGATAGATTTATTATATATTGTGCAGCCTTACTGCACATCATATAGCTGTTGCTCAAAGTTACAGAAAGTGTCATATTCCATGAGCCTCATGAAAGAACTTAGAAAACATACATAAAACTGTCAGCGGATCTAGAGCTACATGCAATAAATGAAAAGGTGAATGAAACTAATATCCAATTTCACAATTAATTGTGGTTAAAAATGTCCCGGTCATTTAAAGGTAAAGTCTCTGTGTGTTTCTGGTTACACTGGCATACGGGAGATTTTTGCAGAGCAGTGAGGAAAATTTGACTAATATGTTACGGCAGGCACAACTGGCAGCCTGCAGGTGGAACAGAAGTCACAGGTAGTGCCATGAGGCATTTTAAAATCAGTTAATGCGCAACTATGACCCGCACTTCAGTATAGTAGATAGTTATAAGTTACATGGAATAATGTTCATCTGAAAGTATATCCTGTTGATTCTGTTGGAAACTTTTTCCTTGTCGAAGCAGAGACCAGGAGACGTTGGGAGATCTTTCAAGCAGAAGTTACTCTGTATTGAGAAGTCACTGTGCGTCGCTGTAGTCATCCAAGTCTGACTATAGCACAGCACTGTAGAGTTTTATACTTTTCAAGTTAGAGGTGCAGACAATCTAAACAAAGCATGGAAATGCAGTACAGGAATCAGCCCGGTAACGGAATTTCCCCAGCCCTGATCTCATCAGCATAACAGTGTAGTTGAATGCAATCAGCCAGACCTTCACATTGTCATAGAGATCAAGGCTACAGTCCGGCCTTAAGATTAGCATTCACATTTAACTTCTGACCCTGCCAGGGGTCAGGAAGTGCATATAAACAAAAGGTTAATGTCTCGGTCACCTGGGCTGCCAGACTTGATGTCATCATCTGTACCTCAAAATGTAAAACCCAATGTACATTACTTTTTAGTTTATATACTTTTATGTTGGAACATTTTATAAATTTGTAATTCAACAATTCGATAGTATGACCACCAGTTAATGTAATATTTCTTTGTGGGAGCTCTTATTTTGGAAAAAAAATCCTGTTTTTCCAAAATAAGAGTCATTGTCAGTAAAGCAGTTGTTGCACATCAGTAGTAGTTTTTTTTTTTTTTATCAAGGAACAGATAGCGGCTGCAGAACTGCACAATTATTATAACCATGTAGTTCAGTGATAGCTGTACTGCATTACTCGATCCTACTAGTTACAGTTACAATTGCTGTAATTGTCAGCACTGCAGTACAAACTGCTGCTATTTCTACTATATAATTGAATTTGTCAGAATTGGAGTTCTGGGTCAGTTAAGCCCAGGTGACTAGTATTTATGTCATTTCCTCATACATTTCCTCCTTCTGTCCTGTCCATCTCTTTCTGTCCTGCTCCTGTTCCATACCTGTCTTTCTCTTCTCCTTTTCTGCAGACATCATTGACTTCCTGTATTACAAGGAAGTTCCTCTCTTAAAGAAGAAACTGAAGATCAGCAAAAAGGAGAAGGTGCTGCAGAAAGATCAGGAGGAGAGAAGGTACCTGCTGTCTGACATCTTCACCTCTCAGGATGAGGATTATGTGGAGGTGGACAACAGCCAATCAAGACAAAGAAGGAAGTCAAGGTAGCAGCTCCTAAAGACTTTAAAAATGACTGGCCCCACCCACTTCATGAGACTTGCTGCTTAAATTTTTCACACTGATGAACCCAGGTGTTTTTTGTATTAACTTTTAAATGAGAATACTTTTTCAAAGCATCTTATCTGAGCATTTCTTTTTGCTTCACTGTGTTAATTATTCATCACAATTAGTTAAAATGAAAGGCTTAATGAAAACATCTCACAGAATTTGTTTTAGATGATAAAACAAAGATCAGATGTCACAATGTGAAAGGTTATTTAGCTATCGTTAATATCAACATGATTTATGGTTACCTACAGATAGAGGACATGAACAAAGACACTGCTGGTTCCTTTTACATGTGTGTTTCTCAGTACATTCACAGCTCTGACCATTATTATCAATGTTTTTACACTTGATAGTATACACATCTGAACTTGGTAAATAGGACTTTGACAACAAACTCCATAATCTGCATCAGAGCTGGATGAAACTTAGTCCAAGGAAGATCCTTCATACACGTCAAATTGAATTAAAATCTGACGACATTTGACGAAGATATGATTGTTTACACTTTTTCCCATTTTAAGAGGTGGGATTTCTTGAAAATTTGATAATTTCTTGAGACATCAGTGGGTCGACTCATACCAAAAGTTAATGGTAAAATACAAGGGTGATCACCTATCCATCACAAAAAATGAAGATTAATCCGTCAAAAACTGTAGACGGGAAGATTATAAAAGTAGGACAGACAAACATACACATAAACCCACCCATGCTGATGAAAACGTAAGCTCCTTGATGGAGTTTAGCATCACTTTCATCCTTAGGACACATAATGTAGGTGGCTTTCATAAGTTACTAAAGTGGGTCACGCCACGGCTTTCTAATGAGAGCTGTAGTGGACCCATAATGCAAGTTCCTAGAAAATAGTGTGATATGATGTGATACCCATAAAAAACAGTAGGGACAGTGCAGAATTAGTATAGCCGTCAAGCTAACCACCAGCCAACCAGTTTTTAATTCACAAAATGAATAATTGGTAGCTCTTATGGTGTGCTTGCTCCCCAGTGGAATAATCCAGTTAGTGCACAGCAAGAACGTACGCTCATGAAGCATATTGCTCTCTATGCCAACGTATACTTCTCTGAGTATATCTCGGACCTAAGTGTTGCAGGTCTGGTCTCAGCTTTTCAGAACCATGAATTCATCTTTAATATGAAGCTGCTGCTGGACAGAACATTCAAATATCTAAGGCTACTGCAGTTATTTTATGTATTATCACTGGGGCATGTGATTTTTATATGGCTCCAAACCTGAGGCATGGTGGGTATTTTTCCTTTTGATGTGTTACAGATGGACAGCCTTGAATGCAGCTGACTTGTTCTCATCAGAATAAACTGGGTTCTATAGTTCAGTTAATCACTCATGTATTCTGGTATTGCAGTTCATTTATTGGTGATGGCCTGTAGGCTGCTGGTTCTCTTCATGATATTCGGGACAAACAGCAGTCCTGATGCTCTCTCAATGGTTTCTATGGGAACGAGAAAACGCTCCAGAGGAATCTTCTCATCTATTGGTTCATTTGGTAAAACATAAGACCGAAGCTCCACCCCTCTGCCGTCGATCTGCTCAAGGATCAGCACCTAAAGAGACGCAGGACGGGTGAGATCATGTGCTGAAAGACTAGTGACACCATTATTTTGGTCATCGGTGGGTAAAACTCACTTTGAAGAAGTGTGTCGGCACAGCAACGTGGTTTCGTCCAATGACCTGATAACGAACATAGAGTTTCCCATCAGCCTCTTGCCTGGAAAGCACACACGCAGAGTTTGATGTAATCCTACAGAGCCTGCACCCCGCAGCACTTAACTCACTATCAAAGAAGATTAAACAAAGACTACCTGGGCAGGTAAAGTGGGCCAGAGCACACATAGACATTCAGGTAACGTTTGGTCAGAGAACGGCACAGTTTCTCCAGATTGTTCCACGTGACCTGGTTCAGGTGAGGGTTCTTAACACAAAAACAAAGAACGGCAATAAAGGTATGTGTGTTGGGTGCACCTGTAATGTTTGTGTCTGTAGTACAGACACATTGGTATAGACTCTGTACCAATGTGTGTTTGCTCACCTGTGGAGCAATGTTGCTCAGGTAGAAAGTATCCTCCATGGCTTTCTGACTCCACTTGTGATTAGCTGCAGCAGCCAGGTGACCTCTGTCAAAACCACTCCCCTTGTAGTCCTGATTGGTTGACCTGTGGAACACATGCACACTGGAAGATGCATAGTAAGTTAGGGCTTGCAATAAACAAAATACTGTAGTAACTACAGTTACTTCAATGTTTACAATGGACTACCAAGGAGGTTATGTTTTTGCCAGCCTTGGTTTGTCTGTTGGCAAAATAGCCCAAAAAGTTATGAATTTTGATGAAATTTCAGGAAATGTGTGTACTGGGGCAAGGAACAAATGATTCGATTTTGGTGGTGATCCGGATTGTCATATGGATCCAGGAATTTTTAGAACAATTCTTTATCATTGTGAGACAGGGCCATTTTCAGCATGTAACTCCATAATAAATGGTCAGGGCGCTTAGCAAAAAGGTTCTATAATATCCATCAAAGATTGATCCGGATCCTGTGAGGTATGTTTTCGTGGTCAAGGAATCCAATAGTGTAGATAAAATATTTCTAGGACTAATAATTTTGGGTACAAATCACAATATGGGGGAAATGAGCTGCTTGGCAGAGGTCTGTGCTCTCTGAGTGCTTTTCTAGTTAATTACAGACGCCAACAAAACACAAATATTCATATTTTAGCCACTGAAAAAAAGGCTCACCTTAACAAATCTACACCTCTTTATATCTGTGATAAATCTGTTAAACACTCACTCTTACACACCAAAGTCCAAAGTGAAAATATGTAAGTAATTGTAGCTCCTAAGTTTGTCTCACTACAAAATGTTTGTATAGTGCAGGTTCTGAATAAAGGGAGCAAACACAGAGTCAAACACAGTGCAGTCAGTGCTGCTGATCTTCTGTCCACTCCGCATCCAACCAAAATTAAAAAAACAAACAAAGCCCACTCTCTCCAAGATGAAATAACCAACATGAACACAATGTAAACCTCATCTCAGCCATTCTGTTGACCTCACCTGTCATCCTCTTTGAACTCACAGCACTTCCTGTCAGATGGTCCACTCAGGGAGACAGGGTTTAGCTTCTCTATTACCCAAGATGCAGTTCTTGTGCGGGGGTCGTATGAGATGACATAGGACTCTCTCGTCTTGATGTTAGCCAATGAGGGAAAGCCATATTTCATCACCGCTCCTGACGCACCAGGACTTACCTGGGTTACCAGACAGGGCACAGGTGAGTCAGATCATTACAATAACCAATCAAAGGCAATTTAGTGACCACAAATACAAACAGCATTAACTAAATGTTTGATGTGAATGATGGGTCTACGTGTTCAGGAGCTAATGCCTTCCATAGCCGCATTTAAAAGTTGATGGCATCACTGGGGTGCAGTCTTCTTTAAATGGCTTTGGTTCTTTCATAAGGGTCACTGCTCTGTGGTCAAAGCCTCCCGACATGCTATGGATTTAGTTGCAAGTCATTCTAAGATCACTTGATTTACAAAATAATTAAGGGTAATGCGATTATTAACCAGTCATCTCAGAAAACCTAACTGTATCTTATATTGATAAACAGTTCTTATGCAGGTATGTGTTGGAGATATATATATTGTATATTAATTTCCTGCAGACTAACTCTAACCTTAACCATAATTACTACTGGCCTAATCCTGACCCTGAGCCTAACCTTAACCTAACCCTAACCCCAGCCCAACTTTAAAACATGTCCTCACCTTAAATATAGAGCAGTAATTTATGTTATGAGGACTTGATTTTTGTCCCCATAAGGACGACAAGTCCCCGTAATGTGACTGTGTAAACAGATTCGGGTCCCCACAACATAAGGAATACCAGGTACACACATCCACTCACTGTCAGCTCCGAGGCTTGAACACTCGGTACTGGGACCACTGGGACTCTGCTAAGAAGACCGGATTTGTCCCGCTCCTCCTCGCCGCCTCTGGTGCTCAGAAGGCGGCTGACTGCGGCTCCCAGTCCCGCTCCAATAACCAAGGTCGCACCGGTCCGATACCATCGCTTCATCATGCTGCCAACACCGGTTCAGCTGCTTGGGACGCGCTCTGATGACGTCATTTGACATGTTCACTGCAATATGCACGTTTGTCTAACCTTTTATTATTTAGCTGTTATTAGTTTGGCATAGTATTATAATTGTGAGATATAGTTTTCTTTCATGGTGTGCCATTCTGCTGTTGTTTAGTTTTATAAAAGTTATATTTTTTCCATGCTGAAAAATAAAGAAATTGCATGGGGAAAAAAATGATTTATTACAATGAAATGTCTGTTTTTAATGTTATAAATGTGTTACACTGTTCTACTGTAGTGTAGTTGTCATCTCTATGTGATGTGGTTTAGATTACACACACTGCTTCTACAGCCAGACTTAACTCCAGATGATTGGATCATGCAGCAACATTTTTTCAAACACCAGTATTTGCATTGTATTGGCTGCTTGTCTTATTGTGAAGCAAAGGGTAATGAAATGTACTTTAATTACCAAATTCTCTGTTACTTTGAAAATGAATGATGTTTATCTCATCTTTCTCTTTACTTTTTAAAATGTTTTTGCAGCCAATCAGAGAGAAGCTGCAGTGTGTGTGTGTGTGTGTGTGTGTGCGTGCGAGAGAGAGAGAGATACTAGTCTAGACAGTTTTTATTCAATTCATATGTTTACTTTCATGATTAATTGACCACTGACCTCAAAACATACATAAAATACAGTTAACAAGAAGTACAAAAAAAAAACAAAAAACTGTCTGTCTCCATGGTTACTAACAACAGTTTTTGGGAACAGGAACAGCTTTAACTACCAGTGCCACAGTTTACAAGTCTGGTTCATGTGGAGGGATGGCATGATCTTGATTTCAGAAAACTGTGATGAGGGCAAGACTCTGATATTACATCCTGTTCCAACAGCTTTGGTAATAAATAAATAAACAATAATCAAAAAACAAACAGTAAACAATGGATTTTGGATTTTATATATATATATGTAAAAATCCAAAATCCATTGTGTGTGTGTGTATTTATATATATATATATATATATACACACAATAATATGCCCATCCAAAGCCATTGCATGGCATAGATTCAGGTCCATGGGTTGGGTCAGCAGGAGGTGGAGATGATCAGACTAAGGGTTACCACATAAAGGTGTGAGATAAGAAAAGCAGCTTCATTGAAGCAGCCACCCTTCTTGAGACAAACGGGCTGCTCACAGAGTGCACCTGCACACACAATGACATCATCAGACCCCACCCAAATAATCATGCCCCAGACAGGCCAGATGTGTGTTTACCTGTGAAGTTATTCAGGCAGGCGCAGCGCTGGAAGTTGATGCAGGTTCCACCGTTCTGACAAATCAAACGCTTCTCATCACAAATGTTCTCTGACGGAGGAGGATGGAAATGTTTAACCACAAGAAAAAATGTATTCATTCATAATTTATGATACGGGCTCTTTGCTCAGCAGCCATTTTGTCATGTATCAGCATGCACTCTGAAACTGAGTAAGCTAAATGGAACTCAGCCATCATTAATATGATTATTATTACCTGAGATATTCCTACTGGGACCTGTCAAACTGGCTGCTGTGCAAATTATACATTTTTACTTTCACTGTACACATCATTTTGTGTTATTACAGTCAAACAACACAAGAAAACTCACTATATAACTTTTTTGTAGTATTGCAGAGGTGTTACTGAAACCGGAGTGTGTACCTGTGCAGCTGGCCCCGCCCCCTCTCCAGGTGTATCCAGGTAAACATGAGTCACAGCGCCTCCCTGAGGCTCCATCTTTACACTGACAGAGACCAGAGTCGGAGCAGTGAGGAGAAACACTGCCTTCAGTATTACACCCGCACTCTGACACACAGAGAAATGCTCATGTTGGTCTTGTTTTCATTATTGAATATTATAATTGTTTTAATTATTAATGTAACGGTTTTTCTTGTGTTATGAGGGCATGTGTCCCACTGACCCACACAGACGTTATCATCATCTATCGACAGTGAGGCATTCCTGTAGTAACCAAGGCGACAGTACTGACAGTTCTGTCCTCGTGTGTTGTGTTTACAGCTCACACACGTGACTACGTTGATGAAGTCAATGTAGCTGCAGCGGTTGGAGTGTCCGTTACATTCACAGTCTAAAAGAGACACAGAGAAACAGAAAGATAAGGACCTGATGTCAGCCAGACAATGCAAAACACAGCTGGAGCTAGGACTTCAAACATGCTGTCATACAGTGTAGCAACATGTATTGTATAGTAATGTAATGTCAATAAGGTAACACAGCAGTGTAATACCATCTAAATCATCTATAACCAATAGGACACAGCATGATCCATTCAAAAATCATAATGTACATACTCTAGGTTCACATAACATTCACAAAACACTGTAATGTAAGTGCAACAATATAACTAATATAAATGGGGCCATGGTGGTTACTGAATCACCCCAGGTATGCAGTCTTGTCATGTCAAGCTCATGATTGAATATATATATATATATATATTGTTGAATATAAAGTAACTTTATTTCGTGTTAGTAAAGTGCTCATGTCCTTTCTCTGAAGCTATGGTGATTTTTTTGAAATTTTAATCAATTTTTGGTTGGGTTCTGACACAGTGGATTTTCATTTTATATCTGTGTATTCAAAGTCACGTACACAACATGTGCCTGTAGGAAAACAAGCAGGGAGATGGTAATTTCAGTGGCATCAACAGCTCCAAAACATATTTTGGCAGCCCTAGAAATAAATTGTTACACTGAGTATCTTAAGTATGAAGTGTAAGGAAATAAAGAGTGGAGATGCTCCAGACTGAGCACATAACCCTGCCCATGGCTGTAGCTCACAGCATGGAGAAAAATAAATATTAGGTGACATGAAAATGACACAAAAACACAAGCTTTAGACCATATTTTGGATGTCTTCAAACACCTATGGGTTTTTTTGGGGGGTGTTTGTGGAAAGAAATACACAGGAATGACATCTGATCACACTTTCAGTTTATCTGGAAGGAGTTTTTCACACAAGGGAAGGAGTCACGTGTGATTGGCCATGTACAGATTAAGGGGTCATTTATTTAGAGACTGTCTTACCCTGAAAGTTGATGTAGGCAATTTTGGAGAGTTGACTGAACTTTGGTCCTCCTGGGATCAGAATCTTCTGGGTTGCTTCAGGCATAAAGCAATGTGTGAACCATAGCACATGGCAACAAACCCCAACTCTAAGGTCAGGGGGTAACAGGGTTAACCTCTAACCTCTACCAGAGCTCAGAACTACACATAACCAGTCAACAATGCTGTCTCACTGTACCACTGTGATATTTCTTAATGTACCTTTTTTCTCATAGCCTTTGTCATCTTTCCCCTTCTGTTCTTCATATTGTGTTTTCTCTTTTGTTTCCCGCTGAGATTCCTTCTTTTTTTCCTCTGTTGTTTCCACTGTCTTTTCCTCTTTGGCCTCAGAAACTTTGGTTTGACAAGGAAGATCATTTAAAGTTGCATGAAGATGAGCTGATTTCCTGCCACTGCACTGAATATAACTTAATATTTACAGCTCATTTGTATTCCTCTAACAGATAGAAGGAGAGATATATTTCCTTTTTAAAGACATTAATTAAACCTGCTTTACATCAGTGATATATCCCTGAACACATTTACTTATTTTGGAATCAAAGATCTTATTGTATTGCTTAGCAATATAACCAGCTGAGAAGACCATAATATACAGTATGGTTGAAATCTTTGAAAGTTAGTTTTTTGTTTGGCTTTATTTCTGAACCACTTAATCTGAGGTAAAAAAATAACAATAATAATTTGCAAGGTCTACACAGCTGTTAAACTATACCTGCACATATTGCACACTGAAATGTGTCCTAAATTTTCAATCTGAACAAACAAAGCTCTTTGTTTTTTTACCTTTATCCTCTTTTTGCCCCCCTGTCTTCTCTCCTTTATTGTCTGCCTTTACATTTGAGTCTGAACCTCCTGAGGGTTCCCCAGCAACTGAATTCTTTCCAGATGTTCCTTCCTTCTGTGCTTCTGAGGAAGACAAACTTACTCCAGGATCATCTACAGCTGCAGGAGACTCTGGTTCATATCCCAAATCTGTCACAGGTGAATCACTTTCATTTGATGTCAGTCCACTATTTTGTCTTTCCTCTGAGTCTGCACCTGCTAAGATCCCAAGTCCAGGATCAAATGAATCTGATCCAAGAGGACTACCAGAATCATCTGGAGCAGTACTAGGATCACCAAAAAGCACTGGTCCAGAGGTTTGTCCAGTATCAGATCCAGAATCTAGTCTAGATTCAACTGAATTTGTTTCCTCCAGCAAAGGAAATGTGAAGTCCACAGGAGCCAAATCACCAGCAGGATCAGACTGATCTATGGTGCTGGTATTGGGCCTAGCATCACCTCCTTCTTCTTCAGAGGAAGGTGGCAAGGACTCTGAAATAGCACTAGGAGTTAGACCGCGTGCATCTATCAAAGAGTATGGAGTCCTAGAAGATTGCACTTCAGGAGAAGCATCTGAAGAAAGTATATCTGGAGGAGGACGTTTGGGAGAGGTTACATCAGGAAAAGGTACAGCAAGAGATGATGTATCTTGAGGAGGTATGGCTGGAGGTGGTACATTTGGAGAAGGAACTCCAGGAGAAGGTACATAAGGAGATGGTGTATCTGGAGAAGGTGCATTAGGAGGAACCATATCTGGAGAAGAGAAATCATCAAGAAGTCCATCAGGTGGTGATACATCAGTAGGAGGTACTCTCGAAGGAGGTAAATCAGGCAGAAGTATATCTGGAGAAGGGAGATCAGCAGGAGGTCCATCAGGTGAAGGCACATCAGGAAAATATACATCAGAAGGAGGTACATTAGGAGATGGTATATTTGCCAAAGTGTTAGGAGGAACATCAGGGGGTGGTCCCTCAGTTCCTTCTGTAGGTGAAGCATTTCCATTTCGACTGGTTGGAGCTGGTGCAGTGGACTGAGCCCTATCATTGGGTGTGGTTATTTCTGAGACTGTTGCTATGGATGTTATTCCAGTTGATGTGGTACCTTCAGCAGATAAGGTTGTACCAGTGATCAGGTTTGTAGTAGCATTCCAAAAAGTGGTGGAGTCTTTGCTGTCTGATGAGGAAGTGGAGTCAGCAGGTGGAGTCACCGTGTCGAAATTAGACACACTACCACAGCCTGCTATTGTGGTGTCGTTGGCATTGTTGTTACTGGGTATGCTACAAGTGGTGTTAGAAATGATGGTATTTGGTACTGTGGAAGCTGGTTTGGGCAGAGTGTCTGCTGTCTCTGGTGCTGGACTGCTGAATGCAGCTTTGTCCACTGTGGGTCCTGCTGCGATGCCTAAGTCTGGAACTACATCAGAGCTTGTATTTCTAACAGTATTACTAATAATGAAAACTGGAGTAATGGTGTTGACTGTTGTAGATTCTTCACCAGCTTTGGGAGACTTGTCACCATCAGTAGTGCTAGTAAAATAAGTTGTCAAACTACTAGTAGTGCTTGTTTCTACGGTAGGACTACTAAATTTGTCGGTGGTAGGAGAATCATTGAGTGTGTCTCTTATACTAAGAGGACTTCCTGTGCTTATGTAGACTGCATCAGTAAACCATGTGTCCCTACGAGGTGTACCAACACTATCTGTAGTAAAAATAAGGTCAGTAGTGGAAGTAGTAGTGCCAGCCATTGCAGCGGTATTAGTAAAATAAATGCTATCATTGGTAGTGCTGTCAGTTGATGCAGCAATAGATGCAGTAGTCAAACTAGCAATACTCTCAATATTGGTTAAGGTCTTGCCAGTGGTAGTAGCAGTAGTAGTAGTGTAAGTCACTCCATCTGATGAAGCTGAGGGTCTATCAGATGCTGCTGTGTTAGTGTCACCAGCCGCTGTCAGAGAAGAAGAGTTATGGCCCTTTAGTGAATCTTAGTTTTCTGTTCTCGACAGAAACTGATTGTACTCTGCAGAACACTGAACTATACATATATTTCTGTGTAATAAATAAAGGGAATTCCCCAGCAAACCCCACCCCACTGCTGACAGTAGACTCCAAAAATAATGACATGAGATCACTATCAGTACTTGAGGAGAGGAAAAAACCCAAACCTGAAACTTCAATCCTTTTTCTTACATCAGTGTAGGCCACACATTACACAAAGTGTTTTTCATTTAACTAAAATTAACTAAATTGACGTTTGACCCCAAACACGATACAACACAACATTCTGTATGTCAGTGTGAGTTGTGTAGCTCATTTCCTCTTTTACTTCTGCAAGTACAAGTAAAGTTGACAAGACCACAAGGTTAGAGAAATAATATACCCACTGTATAAAGTTCACATCGTCTGAAAACAATCTTTGTTAGCCTAAACATCTCCTTATGGGTATAAACAATTCTGCGCACAAACAATGAACCCTTTCACACTCGACACCTTCACTTAGCTCACTTCAGTTTACAAAAGGCCTCAAATCCTGATCCTCCTCCTCCAGAACCTGGTAGTTTCTGGTCACACTCATTTATTGTCTATTGCAACTTGTTTTGCTTCTGTGGTAAATTTTAAATTTAATACTTGTATAAAGAACATTTACTTTGTTTGTTATGTTTGCTTTAAACCCTTCCCATGGAAGCCCACAGTGCTCTTCATCAGTTTCCCTAAATACAGAATGTAGTTTGGAGTCTACTGCAGCTGTTGTCTAAGCATCTTTTTAGGAGCAGGGGTGTTTAAAGGGACTTTGGTGGTTCTTAGGCAAAAACAACCCAGAGGGCCACCATTCCAACACTCTAACCAAAATTATGAAGATTTTTTTTGTAGCAAGCTAGTGACATGAGGCCTCTTTAGGAGGTGTATATCTAAAGAGTTGCTTCAATATTTTGTACATAAAGTTTAAGTTAGAAAAATGATTTTGCTTTATGGGGCAATTGCCTGCCTCACATACCCTGTTGGAACATCCCTGCTCAGAAAGTAAGAAACCTGGTTCTGTGCTGCAGAGGCTTTTACTGGACTCCATTGTTTCTCTACAAATGGCCAGCACCACACACTGCTGGGCAGATCCCACCTCGTATTGTCTGAGACAGACTTCATGTCTGTATCTGATCAGAGTGTGTGGATTAAGGCTGGTGCATCTCTACAACACTCAGATATCACACCAGTCTATTGATCTCAGTCTATTTGTTCTACTGTCTACTCTGTTGATGTTTACTGTCACTGTTGCATCTTGTGAGATGTCAGAATATTAATCTGAGCTAAGATCTGATTTACATCTGAGCTAATCGCTTCATTATTATTAATAAGACAGATTTTCCCTTCTCCTCTCTTGCTCTCTATGTGTGTGTGTTGGCAGGTTAAAACCCATGAACACAGATTAAATTTGAAACACACCATCTGTTGGAGTGTGAACCTGCTCTTAACCACAGATTAGTGTTCAGAGACAACTTGAAGTCAGACATGTGACCACTCACCTTGCAACTGACTGACTGATTAATTTATTAATTTTCTGACTGTTAAAAAATATGTGATGCCAAACTAGGAATTAGATGATCCAATACTCCAAGTATAAATATTGATCTGATATTTGATACAATTCATAAACAATAAGTCAATGCTTTTCAAAGCAAAGATAGTACACTGCCAAGAGAGACATGCACCAACAATGCCATGTTACCAGAACTTTACTGGGGGCTAGGCTTGTCTGGCACATTGTTGGAGGATTTTGACTTCAGCTAGTCGGCGGTACATCAGTACTTGTATGACACTTAGTTGTTTAATTAGGGTAAAATATGATATTGGACTGATCATTGGTATCAGTAGATACTCAAGGTTCATCCCTATGCCAAACATATGAAAATTTGCCACATATTCTGTCCCCTAGATGCAACACTTTCAGGAGGCACGGGGTGTGGTAAAGGCTGACTTAAAGACAGACACGAGAGGACACAAACGGGTGAGCATTACTTACTGTCTGCTGTTTCTTTTGCTTTACCTGGAAAAATACACAAAAAAAAACACATCAAAAATAACATTTCATTCATGAAGATTTAAGTTTGAATAACTCTGAAAATCAAAGTCATCCACAACTGTACTGTTTCACTGTGTGGATACTGCAAGGTATATGGGAAGTTAGAAAGAAATGCCCTTGATCAATCAAAAATGCAAACCCACTTCAGAAAGTTCCTCTGATTTTGTTCAGTACTCTTCCCTAATCTGGGGCATTTAGGGAGCATAAAATAATTCTATGTAGTTTCTAACTCCAAGAGCCTACTAACGTGTGCATGTTACATACAGAGATTAGCAGTGCCTTTGGGCAGGGGCAGGTAAGATCCAGGTCTCCAGCTACGAGATTTGAATCCTTGGCTGCAGTGTTGACAGTCCTGACCCATTGTGTTGTGGTCACATTCACACTGCAGTGTTGCATCTCGTAACACACACCGAGATGCATGCAGGTTACACTTACACCTGTAGGAACACACACATGCACACACACTGGTTTCCATGACTCTACAAGACATTGCATTGACTTGCCTGGAGACTTACTCTAACCTTAACCATAACGACTAGTCCCTAACCCTAACCTAAACCTAACCTCAGCCTAACTTTAAAACATGTCTTCACCTTCAAATGTAGTAATTAGTCTAAACCTAAAGGGGACTAGTTTTTGGATGTACCTAGCTGTTGGATGTTGGGTTTGTTTTATTACCTCGCAGGTACATCAATGTTGGAGATGGCATAGAAGTACTTTAGAAGGTTGTCTCTCTGAACATAGGTCCCTCCTAGTGCTGGGCGTAGGAGTCTCAGGCGGAGGTTAGTAAAGGTAAAGAAATCTCTCAGACCCTTCATGGTCTCCATACGGGTATATAGAGCATCCATGTTGATCAACTTTGGACCAGTAAACACCCCAAAGCGAGCTCGCACCTCGAACATCACCATCTTCTCCTCCTATTGTTCAAACAATATACTGTAAGGCAGTTTATTGTTAATCAATTAGTCTAATTGGTTATCTGACCATTATGAGGTCTGGCTACCAACCTTAGCTCCGACCCAACGAGAATACTGCTCAGTGCAGATAACTCGTGTAATGTTACTTGGTGCTAGATCAGAAACTTGTTTAGGTGACATGCCAAATGTCTCCAGACAGTCGTCAGCATAGTACTGATAAGGCTGCCATGTTACACCTGAAACAGGAACGGGAAAGAATTACATTTTGGAAATGTTACGATTAATGTCCCCTGCCCTCACTGTAATTAAAGGAAAAGGTGAAAAAAAAAACATGCTCCTCTCCTTTTTAACACTTGTTAGGGGCATTAAATTCAGAAAAATCATATACTTACATATAACAATGTTATCAGTTTTAACATCAAATATCTCTTTTGTTGTTTGTTTTTATATACATTTTACAGCGCCCAAGTGTTTTTTTTCCTGGTATCAGGTTGTGTTATTAAAGCAAGTGGTGGTGTTGATCAGGGCTCAGTACTGGGCCCTGTACTGTTATCCTCTCAAGGCTCATTTATTTTTCACCATCAGATATGTATACAGAAACGGACCAGGCCAACTGTATTTGTGCATGGAAATACCTTTGTCCATGGACTTCTCCAGCACCATACTGGTTGGTCGGCCATACTCAAAGGTGATGTTGATGTCATCTACCACTTCCAGACTCTTGTTCCAGGATAAAGTGATGTTGGCCACTAGTGGCTCAGGATACCTAGACCATGTGACTGTCTGCCAGTATGTGATGAGGCCCCCCCTCTCCCTGTCTCCCATTAGCTGAGGAGGGTGAGACAGGTCAGGGCTTGACGCATCACATTCGTCACTGCACAGGTATGGGTTCTCCTGAGGACACAGAGAAACAAAATTTCAACTTTTGTTCCTTGATCTGATTGTGAGGGGGGGGCCTTCACTTGAAGTTGCACTCTGACAGTCAGTCAGTCTTATATTAATTTAATGTTTTAACTGAAGAAAAAGAAGTTCACCTTATGGATCCACCTGATAAACTTGGAGAAACAAACAGAGTTTAAAGCTGGACTATGGCTGGATAATGTCTGTGTTCGAACACTGTGTGGGTCTACTTCTACAGGACCTTTTCTGGCATAAATACTGACCTTGTCAGGACCAGTAGACCTCATTAAGACTAAAACATCGTCCTAAAGAGACAGAACCTCATTCTTGAGGAACCGGTTAGGTTAAGGGCTAAGATTTGAATTGTGGTTAGGTAAAGGTTAGGGTTAGGCATTAACTGGTTATGATCAAGATTTGGGATAACACTTTGTTCAGGCTGTCCAAAGAAATGGAAGGCATTGCAATGTCCTAAGAAGAATAGCTTTGCAAACCTCTGTGTGGGTGTGTGTCCCACTAACAACATCCATGGATAGTAATGGATTATCGTTGACGTTAATCTGGTCAGTGTGTGTTAGAGGTTTATCCTTTAACTTCAGCTGCTGCTGCCAACTGTCACGCAGCTGAACGAAGGTTTAAACCACATCATTAACTAACGCTGAGTCTCAGGCTGAGGACAGAAACAAAATTATGCTATGGTTACAGTTAGCTGCCGTAGTTAGTAACCTAAACCCTGACCCCGATTACTGAATATACGCATATATTAAGATTTCATTAACAATGATGCATAGTTATTATTTCTTTTTTTGGTAACATTTTACCAACATTATATAACAGCATTATTATTATTATCATTAATTATACTGTTTTATTTTTATATTTATAACAGTTTTATTTTCTTTGATTTGCTCTGTTTTTCTTGCCATTTATTGTAATAGAAAAAAGAACCACGCCAAGAACCATAAATCACATGACATGTGTGTTGCTGTTCTTTAAATCTCTTTATGAGTTATAAGTTTTAATGTGTGTCACTGACCCATCACTTCCTCACAAATTACATTTTTAAAGCTGAATTTTCAACAATTAATTTGTGACATTTAGTCGTTTCTTCCTTACCACTGTTACATTTATCAATAATTCAGGCAGGACTCCAGTTTCCCCAAAGGAACAATTAGACCGACAATGGGAGAGCGTGTGGTTCCTAACCAGAGGCTCAGGACCCTGCAGGAGACCACCTGATGATTGACACTTGCTCATTATTGACCTGAACATCAGATGACACTGTATTCTGAACCTTATTTTGAAACTGTGGAAATCATAAAATGTTCAGTGTGGATGAAGCCAGCCCTGCTCCACAGAGATAGACAGAGATGGATTGTGGGATATTTGTAGCCTTAATTTGCTTCAGGCTAACACTTGTCTTCATGATTCAGAGACAGTTTCTTGCCCACAGCCATCGACACGCTAAATAAACCTAAAATCAAATAAGGCAGTTAAATGCCATACTATAAGCAGCTTAAATGCACTCTTAACACTTTACTCCTATTTATGATTCTGATTTTGATTCTGAAGTGTGTCAATGGCTGCATTGACAGTGTTTCACTGCAGCTCATCCTGTTGCAGATCATAGTAAAAGATAAAAGTGATGGTTCCTGCACTGGATCACATTGAATCACTTTATGTCGTAAATGTAAATTATGTTGGTTAAATTATCTCCAATTTTGTCTTAAACTTGTCATTATAATGTTAAAACTGCACACTGTAATGGAGATGGAAATATGACAACACCTTGCTTTCTAGATATTATTCTGTGGCTCACAAGGACACAGCTGTCATTAAAAATGGTAAATTGTCTGTATTTATGTAGTGCTTTGCTAGTCTTGAGAACCACTCAAAGGACAATTATAGTCATACAGTGCATTTTCTTTCACACACCATTCAGACCATACACATACTGTACATATCCATCAGAAGCAATGTGGATTTCAGTGTCTGGCCCATGGACAAATTGGCAGGTAGACTAGAGGTTCAACCAAGTGAAACTTGTGAGACCAGGGACATGGGAGTTGATTGTCTACTGCTGCCATGTTTGGTAAGTTTGTGTCATTGAGATTAAATTGAATCTGATCTTACTGATGGAGGAAGCAGGGGATCAACAAACTCCTGTGTGCTGTGATGTAAAATGAATGATTTTCTCTGTCGACCTAGGTGATGGGAGGGAGTTGTACAAAGATAAACCTGTCTAACAATGAGAAGTAAAGCTGTAAACACACTGTAAAAATATCATAGATTAAGTGGGCATAGATTTTATTGTATCAGATAATGACAAACTGAGGTTAACCTGCACCCCCCCCCCCCCCCCCCCCCCCCCTGTACTTCCTTTTTTTTTTCCCCCCCACACCTCCTGTGTTTCCTCTTTGTTTTTCTCTCTGTGTGTGTTCAGCTGTGTGTGTTACTGACCAGTGTGCAGAATCTCTCAGGTGGGTTTCCACAGGTGATCCCTGGGGGGTCAACCCTTATCTGCATCACCTCCTTCATGTTGACGGGTGGAGGCTGACAGGAGTAGAACTCCCAGCCTGGCCCAGCCTCTGAGCTGCGCAGAGACCGACACAGGTCAAACTGACCTCCAGATTGACTCTGACCCAAAGCCGGCAGGAGGGCGAGGAGGAGGAGGAAGATGAGGGACATGCTGGACTGACTTTTAAACAGACAACAGGTTCATCAGGACATCACATCTCAACAGGTTTACTTATGTCCAGCTCTTTTTAAACGGGTGGTTTTCAGAGTAAAAATTGTTGATACCTTGGTAACCATCCATTATGTGGTCGCCATCACCTGTGGCTCCCTCATGTAGTTCGACAAAACTGTCCTGGCCTGCAGACTGGAACAAAGCCACAGCAAAACCCATCAGTGATGCATTCAAGTCTTCACAGTGTGAACCAATATAAACAAAATCACTGCTCCCAAAGTGAAGGCAAAATGTCTGGATCTGCCCCTAGTTAGTTGGCAGAATAACACAATAGCCCTGTGGGACGTGGAGCGAACTAACAATCAGTGCATTCATGATATATACAGTCTCTGATCATCTTCATATACAATTAGTGATCATATTTCTATACAGACACTATTGATCTTAATGTAGTGAATTGTGTATATTGTAGAAAGACTTGTGGAAGCCTGACCTGACAGAAATCTGATCCAGACCCTGGACTTCATCAGACCTGAGGCCCTTCATAAAGTATTGTAACAGATTTAAACAGGTGTAACAGCAGGCTGAACTACAATGAATCTGGTGGAACATGTTCAGAGACATTTTGCCTCTAAAGAAATAAGAGCAGATATGAATAAGACTTGTCTTGTTTGTTTGTTTTCTGAAATCAGGATGGAAGTGATTAAAGTGAGACACTTAGGAGTCCTTGGTGAGGACATAGATGTTTCCCTTCAATATTAAAACATCCTAAGCACACAAACTCTTCTGCACTTCCACCATCTCACTTTCACCTGCCGGCACCATTGGATCAGGATTTAAGAGGTGCTGGAGTCCAGAATCCAATTTTTCTGTCACTCAATTGTCTTTTACTCTGTCTTCATCAAATGTCTCACATGCACTTGTCTATCTCTCTCTCTGTTACTCACCTGTTGCTCTGTTTTGATAAGCTGATTAAACCGAAGAGCAAACGTTCGCCCTCTGGCCACAATATCCTTTTCCCCTTGTCCCTGCCTTCTTTTTTCGTCTCTTCTTTTGTCTTCTTTACTTTGGTGTTTTCTCTTCTTTTTTTCTTACATTTTCCTTCTCTCTTATATCCCTCCTGTCCTTCTCTTCACTATTCCGCAGATAAAGTGTTTGTTCTTCTGTCGACTCACTCTCAACTGAATCTCTTGCTCTGTTAAATCTCCCTCTCACCCTCTCTCTCCCTTTAAACTGAACTCTCTCTCTCTCTCTCTCTCTCTCTCTCTCTCTCTCTCTCTCTCGCTCTCTCTCTCTCTCTCTCTCTCACTCCACTGTGATCTCTATGCTGCTCTCTTTTATCCACATTTAAAGTCACACACTGAAAACAGCTTTAATTTGTCAATAATTCAACAAAGAAAATAAAAATAATTAAAGCTTACTGTCCACAATATTATCCAACGGTGAACAAAATATCAAAAATGCATGGAATGAAATAAAATCACAATAAAATTAGAAATTAATTGACATTTACATAAAGAACGGCTCCTTATGTTTTTAGTGGACCACTCTGTGTGGAACCTTATATCACTTGACACACTGTTTATATGTCAGTACATCCTATTACGTCATCAACACCAAGTGTCCATGCCGCTCTATTTTCTACAACATATTGTGTATGTGTCACCTTATATATGCTTTTATCCTGTATAACACAGTATTTTTATATCTTTAATAATGTGTAACACCTATGAGTCTTAACATACTACATAGAGGAGGAATGAAAGAGAAGAGGAGACAATGCAACATTACCAATGCCAAATGCTGTAAAACATCAAAAAAGACCATTTCATACTGTGTATGACACATTATATTTTTGTGTATAACATAGTGTGCATATAATGGGAAATATAAGGTAACATATGCACAGTATGTTAATTTGGACACTGAATTAGTCAGTAGGAAAAATAAAGTCCAGAGTGTGGAATCCGAGAGCAGCCATGGTTGTCACTATTTTTTCAATCTGTTATCTCGAGATAATAATCACAAAGTAATGATTTCATTATCACAGGATGACAAGTCTTGTTATCCTGTGATAATTTATCTTGTTATCACGGGATAATGGGAGGGCCAACCCGTGATAACAAATTGATTATTCCGTGATCTTGAGATATGGACCGTAAAATGTAGAAGCAACCATGACTGCTCTGGGCTTCTGTAGGGTAACCTGCTTTTCACCCTATGTCAGGTGGTGATTTCCACCAGCAGCCCTGCAGCCTTCATATGGAGGATAAAGTGATGATGGATGGATGGATGGCAAGGCAATTTGTATTTTGCCACATGCAGCATATTATACATGTTTTTGTAAGTAACCAACAACTTAAATAATATAGTAATAGATGTGATCTGTATATGTTGTTTTTTATTCTTAGAGTTTGGTGTAAAAGTATTTCAACAACACTTTATTAACATAATCTACAACACAGGCTAAGAAAATGAAATTATATATATATATGAATGACGAAAATAGAGCCGAATCTTTTTATCTTTCAAAGCTATTAGCTGACGTTTGTCCGTCTTTTTTTTGGCTCAGTGACGTCATCTCTGAGCGCCACCGGCACACAGCAGGGAAACAAAGAAGATGGCGGATGTGGTGAACGTAGGGGTCAATCTAGAAGCTTTCTCTCACGCCATCAGCGGCATCCAGGCGCTCCGCTCCAGCGTGACCCGCGTCTTCGAGTTCCTGAAGGATGGCATGAAGAACCGGGAGACGCTAGAGGGCCGCGAGAAGCAGTTTATAGCCGAGTTCCAGGACAATTTGCAGGCGGTCAACAGAGACCTGAAGTGAGTGCGTCACACCAGACTCACTCTCATTCGCTCACTCACTCACTCATCTTCTACTGCTTTATCCTCCACATGAGGGGAGCGTGGTGCACTGGTGCCTGATCCCAGCTGACATAGGGCAAAAGGCGGGGTGTCCCCTGGACAGGTCGCTAGTCCGTCACAGGGCCACACATAGAGACAACAACCATCCACTCTCACATTCACACCTACGGGCCAGATGTGGACACTGAATAAACTTTTACCACTCGCTTTTTAGACTCCTTTAAAGTTTATAACCAATACACAGGAATATTGTGTGTAACCTTTTAAATGTTGATAACTGTCATCTACATTCACACCATTGTCAGATGAGTTCACACAATGTATACTCCACCAGCAGAATGCAAACCAAATCATGTGCTTCCTGAACAGCTCTTTGACTACATCCTTGCATGTGCCAATAACAGCTGCTGCTGCTGTTTCCTTCACCAGGCAGCTTCAATTTTCCTGGATGCAGCCTTGACAGTCTCGAAGTAACACTACGTTAAAAAACAAATTTACGACAACAAAGTAACTTTACAAAAGCACTGTAGAAAACACCAACAGACAGCACCTAGTAGTGTTTAGGAGGATCCACAGTTTTTTTAATTGAATTTGCTTTTATCTACATGGAACCAACATTTTGTGAGACTGAAATGCTATTTTTGGAAAGTTGATCACAGAGTGGGAAAAGCACCACCCTCACTTTTTCATTCATACAACCAATATGCTACTTTGAGAGACTGATGATGTCACAGTCCCACCTCTCTCTTGCACGTATTCATGTTGCTATTGTCCCATCATCTTTCTCTTCTTGTGTTTTGAGATTGTTTGGCCTATTTGCTTAATGATACATTTTATTTTCTGTCCTTAGTTCCCCTGGTTTGGTTCATTGTTTCTCTGTTTCTGGGATTATATACATTGTATTGATTGTACTTGTTTGAATAAAGCTTTATTTAAAAAAAAAAGTCAGTACACAGCACGCATGCTTTATGTGCATGCTCAATGCACAATGGGTATCGTGTGGAGGAAGACATTTCTTTAAATGATACAGTTTATGGAAAACTTTTGAAGAATGAAAAAGGAAAAGACCATATATGGAAAGCTCTATTTCCATGTGGATTAGTCCTCATTTTCTCTCTCTCTCTCTGTGTCTGTGTATATGTGTGACTGTGGAGGGACGGGAAAGAGAAAAGTAGTTCATAGAGACAGCACTGGTTTTGGTAATTACTCAGAATTCTACGGGGGCAATAATGGTTCCACACTGGAGAGTTAATGAATTTTGTATGGCAGTGACTGTATGCAACTTTGTTGATGAGTTTCATCTGTATATCTGTAGATCAATGTGACCTATTCAGTTCATGTTTACCCAATAATGGTTACTCATGAGCATGTCAGTCAATAAATCCGAAACGCAAACATTTAATCAATTATTGCTTTAGTTTCATATTGGTAATTGACTCTATGCCTCTGCCCTGTCTGTCTCTCAGTGAGTTGGAGCGTCTCAGTGGTCTGGTTGGACGTCCCTCAGAGTCTCATCCCCTCCACAACAGCGGTCTGCTCAGTCTGGATCCAGTTCAGGACAAAACTCCTCTGTATTCTCAGCTGCTGCAGGCCTACAAATGGTCTAACAAGGTGCCTATGTTAACAACCTAATAGGTTGTATTATAGTAGCAGCTACTACTGACTAATGCCGCATTTTGCATCTGGGAAGTTAGAAGGCTTTTAAATCATAAGACATCTACAAGAAGAAAGAGTCAAATATTTGCTTTTATTTGATGAAAAAATGGTACAAACATATACACCACCAGACACATTTTCTCAATGAACTCAATAAGAAAGTGTGTCCAAACTTTTGACTGGTAGTGTAGAACTTTCTTTATTTCAGTTATCTAATGATAGGATGTTTTTCCCTTTTTAACATGTAGAGGTCAGAAATCAGAAACTTCCTGTAAGACATTTAGATTTTGGATTGTAAATTGTGGATAGAACCCAACGTAGAATATCTTGCTCAATTGTCCTCATGCTTCTTCTCCTTGTCTTTTGTGGAGTGATGTTTAGTTGATTGAGCAGCTGAGTTTCTTTGATCACTGGTCCACTTAAGTCTTATTGATGTTTCATTACCATGGCAACTAACCTCTGCTCCCCCCAACATCGGGGCCACTTCACCTGCTATTAGTGTTTCTGTTACACCTGGTGTCGGGTGCACATACATGTAGACACAGCTGATCCACACTCAGTCAGTACTCACATTCACTACTGCATGGGTTGTGTACATTATCCATGTTTGAACATGTGTGTTTTGATGCGCATTTGCATGTATGTATTTTGTGTATCTGTGTGTAGTTGCAGTACCATGCTAGTCTGGCCTCCAGTTTGTTGAACCAACAGTCACTCAAACGATCGGCCAATCAGATGGGAGCTTCAGCCAAGAGACGACCCAAAGTCCAACCCAGCACACTCGTAATACCTCCTCAGTGAGTAACAGTACTATTGTAATACTACAACAACTGTGTGTGCTATTATAATACTGAAGCAGTGTGTACTGATTTTCTTTTCTTAATACGATGGCTGTGTGAGCTATTATGGTACTTCGGTATTATGTTATAGTAATTTTACATGTGTCTTATTTTGTTACTGTAGTTATGTGTGCTTTTATAATATAACAGCCACAGTATGTGTACTGTTGTATTTTTACAGTAACTGCAGCAGTGTGCACAATTATAATCATGTAGTTGTGTATACTATTACTCTAGTAGTGTGTGCTGATATAATTCTACAATCGTGTGTACTGGTATGATACTAAAGCAGCGTGTACTATTAGCATACAACAGCATTTATGTACTGTATTGTACTCTGTCCTTCTGTTCTCACTGGTAACTCACAAGAGTGAACTGCCTCGGTCACTATGAGCAACCCTCATTAGGAGTCCATGTCTCGGTCTGGACTTAGCAAGTTTGTCTTCTTGTTTTCATTCAGAGACATGTTTACTGGCTTGTGGACACTGTGACTATGACACCTGTTTATGTGGAACCAATGTCTCAGAATGTTTTTGGTTAATGATAAATGTCGCTTTACTCTGATAGTAAAATACCACAGTAGGTCCTGTGCAGTACTGTCATCATACTGTTCTCCTCTATGTACAGTTACGTGGACGATGTCATCTCTCGGATCGGCAGGATGTTTCCTGACATGACCATTGAGCTCTTCAGACCCAATGGAACGTCTGCTGTACTGCTGGTATGAAAACACAATATAATCTACTGTATTTGTGTAACTTGGAATCACAGCAAACAATGTGTTGTGCGTGTCTCTCTCACTTGTCTTCCTCTCAGGTGACCTTGGAGAAGGTGTTAAAGGCAATTCTTGTGATGCGTTCACTGTTCATCGACAGAACCGTTGTTCGAGGATACAATGAAAATGTTTACAATGAGGATGGAAAGGTGAGAAATCAAATTCGCAGGTAACCTCTGATACTTATCTAACTTGTCTCTCTGTCTCCATGGTAACACATCCATCTGTTCCTCCCCAGCTGGACATCTGGACCAAGTCTCAGTACCAGGTTTTCCAGAAGGTAAGACTCACCTGTATTTACCTTCAGGTAATCACCTGTATTAAACACCGTTTTCTAATAAGTGAACAGTGCTCTGATTGGTTGTGGCTTTGCTAGGTATCAGATCATGCCACAACTGCCCTGCTGCACTACCAGCTGCCCCAGATGCCTGACGTTGTAGTTCGATCATTTATGGTGAGAAACTGATCAGCACTCTAGGTCAATCTCTAGGTGTCTGTCACATAGGCTGGGTCTCTTTGTCTGTCTCACCTGCCTGTCTGTTTCTTTACCAACCTGCTTGTCTGTCTCATCTGCGTATATCTGTCTCTTCATCTACCTGCTTGTCTTTCTGTCTCATCTGTAGACCTGGCTGCGGAGCTACATTAAACTCTTCCAGTCTCCATGTCAGCGCTGTGGACGTTTCCTGCAGGATGGACTTCCCCCCACATGGAGGGACTTCAGGACCCTGGAAGCTTTTCACGACACATGTCGCATGTAAATAAAACTGTCTCCTTTGTATTTTTGTTTGTGTTCTATGTAAAGTTTGAATAAATTACATTTTTCATAGATGTGTCTATCTTTGTAAAATTACCTTTATTACTTTTTTAAAATTATCTAATCTAGTTTTGAATATGTTACTAGTATCACTGTCATAGGTTATTAACTAGCAGTAGCAGTGTTAGCAGCTATGCAACTATTAGTTATGAATGTGTTGTTAGCAACAGAATTAGTGATAGAATAGTAGTAGCAGTTTTATTGGTCAGGATTATATGGTAGCATTGGTAGTAGTTATAGTAGTTAATAGAGGTGGTAGTTATAATCTCGGTTTACAGTAATTTAACACAAGCACAAACAAAATTGAAAAGTAGTAAAATTAATATTTTGGGAACAGCAATGTTTAATGAATCAATTTCTTTGGGTCAATTTGACCGCAAGCTGTTTCAGATGTGTAAAACATGAAATATCAACATTAAAGACAAAATTGTTTAGTGGTCAAATTGACTCCAAGGATAAACGTTGGCAAGTTTGAGGATAACAGGAGGGTTAATGTGATGATCAGTAATGATGGCTAAGCATCAGTTTTCTAATGAACCCAGTTTCCTGCAGAGTCTGAAGCTCTGAGGCCATTAGGATCCTCCAACAATAACCACTAACCTTAATCAATTATTGATTAGCAGCTCCAGCCCCAGAGAAATGTTATAGCACAAGCCCACACATTATTCAGATGGAACACACTTAATATTTATATTCATATAAAGCAGATGGTGACCTTTGACCTACAACAGTTGGGCAACTTTTATGGGAGTGTGAGTGTTTCTCTCACAATAATCTACAATGTCGAATTTAATTATAATGCAAATAATTCATTTTAAATAATAGCTTTTTTTTCTGATCCACACAAAACACCAATCAAAATGTATTACAAGGATCATGGTTGTTCTTTATTTTGTTGTTTTAGTACTGTCACTAAGGTTGTCAAACATGGTTGTCAGCGGAGACACAAGAAAGACACATTTTGACCACTCAACAAACGGCTCACCCAATAAAACATATGCCTGCTTAAGGGTATAGTGTGTAGGATTTACATCTGTTGGTGAAGTTGCATGTTACAAATAAAAATCTATCACCTCAATCTTCCCTTTCACACATGAAGGAGAACCTATGGTAGCCTCGGTCATCATGAAAAAACCCACAAGGTGTTTGTTTAGGTTGTCCATTGAGAAGAAGATGGTCCAATATTCTTAACTAATGAAAACAACAATTCATACATTCAGATGATTGTTTGCTCAAAATTATAAAAAATATCATTAGTTATTTTATGTTAAATTTCTGCTGAATGGAAATGAATTTCACCTAAATTTTACTCACTGGACCTTTACATCTACAATATGTACAATATCATTTTGCCATAGAGCCTTTTCTGACTGAAATGAAGTTCCAGGGGTCAGAAGTCAACTCACACAACAAATGACAAGTGTTTTATTTTAAGCAGCTTTGCAGCTTTAAGCTTGTTTAAGCAGTTTCTTTACAGCAAGAATCATGATCTTTTGTGTTGACTGGAATGTGGGAGTTCTTTTTTTATACTTTATGGCTTCACTGTTCTGACCTGTGTGTGATCTCCAGTGCAGATTTTTAATGAATGAATGTCACTCTAACCTCCATTCCACAAACGTGTCATCCTCAAAACCTTTTACATTTGATTCTAAAGGACTTGCTGACATTTTCAGCGGCTGATCTAGTGACGAAGGTTCAGGAAGAAAAAGAAGCTTTCACGGATTTACTGTGACATCTGCAGACATTTATTCTTCCACCACACAGGTGACATTTATCCTGTCACACATCCACTCCACGGGTCTATTTAGATTTCATGTTGGACTCTTTTGTCCCACTTTCACTGTTTCACTGTAAGCCACTTTTGGTTTCACATTTGGGTGTCACGTGGTCCCTTCTGAATTAAAATGTTGACATTTTGAAAAGATTACATTTTGACATTAGTCTTGAGGTAGAACTGACTATATATACATGTATTTACAGTATTTGAAGAGTTCAGGATTTCTGCATCATGGTAAACCCTGGTAATTCATGTATAAACTGAAACAAAGACCTTTGATGTTTCATTGTCGACTTCGTAGCTTTGTGGCTGGAAATCACAGAATTCAGTTATGACATTCAGAAATGACATAACTGAAATGTTACTCCAGCTTCAGAATTTCACAGCACTGGAAAAATGACAGAGGTATGTGTGTCCGGTAATGAAGAAAACAAAACAACCACAGTCTTAGATGGTAAGAAGCATGTACCAACAGCTGCTGGAGCTCCTCATTTACACCGTCACGTTTTTTCCTGTAGTGACTTTAAGTCTTTAAATTTTGAATCACTTCCTGCTTACCTTGGTGAATAAAGTACAAACACACAGTGATGCTCATTCTCCATGACTCTGTGAGTCTGATTCGCTGTCACTTGGACTTGATGACCTGTAACTCTGGCTTTGTTTCTCTCTGTGAATCTTTGATTATGACCGACTGTAATCCCTCGTACTTTGACCCTGTGCCTCTTTGACTGTGGTACTATCTATGTGACTCTTTGTGACTAAATAACGCTATGACTTGAGACAATGACACCTCGAATCTGACTTGCTGTGACTTTTGCCCTATGATTCCCTAAATATTTGATTTTATGACTGTGACTGTCAGCCCTTTATGTGGAGAAAAGAGAAAAGAGCGCCACTTGCTGGCTGACTGATGCAATCACAGCTGCTCTGTCTGCTGACTACAATTATATCATATTATAGTTTTATATGAAAATGAAAAACTAAATATACATGTTTATATGACACACACATGCACGTACACACTGTATACTGTACTATATATATCACACATAATACAGTATACTGTATTATGTGTGATAAATACAGTATGTACTGTATTTATCATATTTAACACCCATAAAAAAAGAAAGAATTCAACACAACTTAGTTTTATTGTAAATACAACAGAAATGAATATGATTTTGATAAATATGACCCAGTAATTGAAAACCATGTACAGTATGAGTGCTCTGTTAACCTGGTGCACTGGTGCAGTGCTCAGCTGGAGTGTGTGTGTGCGTGTGATATGTGATGACGTATTCCATTACGTGATCACAGGGTTGAGGTTCACTACAGAATTTACAACATCTGGTTACATCGAGTGCATTTTTCCAGTGAAAATGGAAGCGAGAGAGACAGATCGTCCATTCAGTTGTTAGATGCACAGTGTGTGTGTGTGTGTGTGTGTCAGAGATGATATATCAGGACAGTGTAATGTGTGTATCAGGGCGGGACTGAAAGAGCGCATGCGCAGTAACCACACACACACACACACACACACACACACAGAGCATCTTCTCACTGATGACAAAGAGACTCTGGGGAGACGCGCCGCGCGCCACAGCGTCCTCTACGTCGTGCTGCTGCAGACACAAACAGACCGACTGACAGACACAGGGAGAAACAGCAGGACAGACGAGTATGTTTGCCTGACGGGGGGTGTAGATGTAGGATGCGCGGGCCATACAGCAGCAGCAGCAGCAGCATCAGCATCCGCGGCGGCAGCAGCAGCATCATCAGCAGCAGCATCATCAGCAGCGGCTTGCGGTGATTGTGGGGTCGGTACCGAGAGGCTGAGCAGCGAGCAGCCGCAGCGGGACGGAGACAGACCGGAGACATGAGCTGCAACTGGGGCACCGAGTTGTGGGTACGTACACCTGCCCACACCTCATGCACGCGGAACCCACCGGGATCATACTCCGGTAAATCAAGGCCTCCTGGTTAACGCGCCAGCAGCAGTGACCACCCGGTTATCACCCGGTGCAGACCTGGTAACCGAGCGGCTTGTGTGTGTGTGTGTGTGTGTGAGCAAAAGGCCCTCGTGCTTCTCTCTGCTCTGCCATAGCAACACGATGAGTGACGACAGCAGCTCGCGCTCTGCATCCTCCATGATGCTGGTGCTGCAGCGCGCGACCCGAGACAGACAGAGACCCCAGACTTAATATACGACGACGATAACAATGATAATAATAATAATAATAATAATAATAATAATAATAATAATAATAATAATAATAATAAATTGCTTTCGATTATTAGACTGTAGATTGATTCTAAAAGAATATCATTAATGTCAAACTGAATTAGGTGAATGAAGTGTTTCTGCTTGTATGCATTCATTCAAATCCATATGACATATCACATACATTTTAAAGAGGACCACGTGACTTATCAGTCAAATTTGTTTTACATGAAAGAATTACACCTTTAAACACAAATTCAGCTTTAGTTCTGACTTTTCATGCATCGTTTGTCAGTGTTTTAGTAGATCTATTAAAGCATCAAATATTTATACAATAAAACAATAGTAATATTTGTCATATACCAGACTGATTTAAACAATGATTTACAGGCTTATTTACAGATGGATTTTCTAAGAAATGTACCTACATATGTTTGTGCTGTATTTCAGGATCAGTTTGATAATCTGGAGAAATACACCAGCTGGGGAATCGACTTCCTAGAGAGATACACCAAGTTTGTTAAAGAAAGAGCTGACATTGAGCTGAGCTATGCCAAACAAATCAGGTAAGTGCATATTGCCCATACACTACTCTGTCATGACCCCAACGATGGTGATGACCATCATATCGTCTACAGCAGGTCACTTTTCTTGAACAGTCTTTAGTTATGATGATCCGTTCTTGGACATGTCCTATTCCAACGATGTCCAGTTGCAGCCTGTAGTGCGCACTGCTTGCCCCCTGCTCATGGCACGCTCCATGTGACAGTCAGGGTCAGGATTGGGGTTGGGTCATCAGGATGCCATGCCACAGGCTGCAGATGGACCCTTATTTTCTGACATTACAGTCTCCATGCATTAAAATACAGAATGTCAGTTCTGTAACATGCCAATATCTTCCTGTTTTGGTCATGATTTTAGTGTTGTACAGCAGATTTGTAGAAACTCAATAATCATGGTAATGCAATTCAGAAAAGTTAGCTTAGAATTACACTTGTCATAACAAATCATCATGTCCCAAACAGCAATATTGTGTTTACATCACCAAAAAGGCAACATCCATTTCAATCAGTAAAATATAAAAAAAAAAAAAGTTCAGCACACAGCATGATTGAACACGAGGAGGGCTAAGACCAAGCAGAGCTTACACCATAGTTTATTTTAACGGGGCAATAGTTACCACTTGGAAAATATGTGAAACTGAATGTGCACTTTCTTTAGTGAATAGTAAAATAAGATAATAATATAAGTCCTGTTTTGCAAAATCAGTGATAATAAGTCCTGTTTTGCAAAATCAGTGATGATAAATGGCTAGAATTCTCTAGCTCTTTGTCTCTGCACTGATACCTTTCATGTCTTTGACGTTTATGATTTTGTGACTATACGTCTCTATCTTCACTCTGTACCTGTCTGCCTCTCTCTCTCTGTCTCTCTCTCTCTCTCTCCGTCTGCAGGAACCTGTCTAAGAAGTATCATCCTAAGAGAAGCAGAGAAGATGAGAGCCGGTCAGTCATCATCTTTCTGTCTTTACATTAAAGTGCAACTAAAGCCCTTAACAATTGTTCATGTAAAACTGGTGTATATGGGTATATAATAATGTTATTTGCTGATACAGGTGCAAATCTTCACATCGTAACGTATAGAAACTATACATGTTGTGATAAAAATCGGCCTATCTACTGCCTCTCTGGTCAAACATCAGCTCAGCAGACTTTTTCCAAAAATTAAGTTAAAATGAATGAATTTATAATGAGGTCCTGGGTTCACAACCCGGTTGGAACGAGGGGCCTTCTGCAAGGAGTTTGCATGTTCTCCCCGTGGTGCGTGGGTTCTCACCGGGTACTCCAGCTTCCTCCCACAGTCCAAAAACATGCAGATTTGGCAGATTTGGGGATTAGGTTAATTGGACACTCGAAATTGCCCGTAGGTGAGAGTGAATGGTTGTCTGTCTCTATGTGGCCCTGTGATGGACTGGCGACCTGTCCAGGGTGTACCCTGCCTCTCGCCCTATGTCAGCTGGAGATAGGCACCAGTGCCCCCGCAACCCCTAGTGGATAAAGCGGTAGAAATTGAGTGAGAGTGAGTGAATTTATAATGACCTGTAGTTTGTTCAAATTAATTATGAACCCCCATCCTCCCCCCCACCATCACTGCTCCCCCAGTACTCCATAAATGTCATGGTTTTCTTTATTTTATGAACAATTTGAATAATATTTACATTATTAATAGTGCTTCAAGTGTTAGCGAATTTATGACATACAGCAGTTGGTCGGTAGAGTGGGTTGAAGTTACCCTTTAACATAAGAATCAACATTACATGCATGCACAAGTGGTTATTACATGAAGTAGGTATGTGAATTTATAATGACCTGTAGTTTGTTCAAATTAATTATGAACCCCCATCCACCCCCCCACCATCACTGCTCCCCCAGTACTCCATAAATGTCATGGTTTTCTTTATTTTATGAACAATTTGAATAATATTTACATTATTAATAGTGCTTCAAGTGTTAGCGAATTTATGACATACAGCAGTTGGTCGGTAGAGTGGGTTGAAGTTACCCTTTAACATAAGAATCAACATTACATGCATGCACAAGTGGTTATTACATGAAGTAGGTATCTGGCTGTCACCGTTGTAGAGTGGCTTTTATGGTTACAACAGCTGTTCGATTGGATGTCACAGTTACACCTGACATCCGATTGGTTGTTGCAGGTACACTTGGTGTTTGGCGTTTGCGGCCACTCTCCGTCAGCTGAATGAAGTTGCAGTTCAGAAAGAAGAACTTGCTGAAAACCTGAACACACAGATTGTCTGTGAGCTCACACGATACACTCAAGAGCTAAAGACTGAGAGGAAAACTGTGAGTAAACCAACAAATGAACTAACTAAATCTAAGCGAGGCTTGTGGATTGTGGATAGTGGCAACAGTAAATCTTATTTCGTTACCTGTAAGTAAGAGTAATATAATAACCGTAATATAATAACCATAATAACAAAATAAAATACATTGTTTTAAAATCAACACTACAAAGACTGGATGCTTATTAATCAATAATTAACAAACCTTTTATCAGAGTAGTAAATGACATGCTTTGATGAAGCCAGATGAAACTCGTAGTTTATATAGTATAGTATAGTATAGTATAGTATAGTATAGTATAGTATAGTATAGTATAGTATAGTATAGTATATTCAGGGCTCAACAGTTTGTGTCCTTGTTGCAGCATTTTCAAGATGGCCGCCGTGCCCAGCAGCACATTGAAAGCTCATGGAAACAGCTGGAGTCTGTGAGTGACCTTTGCCCTCCCTCGACCACATCCGTACACACACACATACACACACTCTCACACGTTTGGCCCATATAACCCGGTAATCACATTATTGTCCTCTTTTGACTCAGATGTGATGACAGTGACAAGGCTGATGTAAACAGGTTGTTGTCTTCTTGTTCAGAGTAAACGTCGGTTCGAACGTGACTGCAAAGAGGCTGAACGAGCTCAACACATCTCGGACAGAATTGACCTTGACAACAAGACAGACGGAGAAAAGGTTTTTTCAGTAAACATTTTTGATAACCTAACCTACCATTAAACAATTTTCAACGGGTTACTCGTGCAATGAGTAACCCATAAGCACAAGCATAGTAAAGTGTGATCAGTGGCTTGAATAAAGTGGCAAACACATATTTTCAGGACTTACCAGATATTATAACTTCCTTAATCCTCACACTCTCCTACTTCACCCTGTCTTGCTCGCTTGGAGTGGTAGATACAACACTGCAAATTTGTGACACAACATTGGGGCATTGGAATAATCTCAATGCCGAAGATATCATTTCACAGCAGTTTTCTTAAATTTTAGATGTTTCAAGTTGAATTTTCTTTGACAACATGACTAGAAATTTACTTAGAAATTTGTATTGCTTAATATGTGATCTTATCGCTCAAAGAATTACTTGCGCATTCAGTATGGATGCATTTAAAGCCTGTGATGGCCATAAATCACTGAAACAGCTTAGATGACATGTTGTGATCCAGGATAATAGAGAATATGAAATAATCTGAACTCCTGTCTTTCTCTTACCTGTATGCCTCTCAGCGCTGCACAATGAAGGTAAGCTGCCTGCTCATATTAGTCTCACGGTCTTAACATTTGCAAAAGTCGCTAATAAACAATAGAATGTATTTGGATGTCGACATAGTCTCTGGGTCAGGAAAGCGAAGCCAACACAGAAGTAATTGAAACCTATATTTAGTTATTTAGTTTGTATGAGAATCCAAACCTGTTTTTCATTTGGCTGTGAACTAGTTTAAAGTCCTCCTCAGCACAGCATGGTATTCTTTCTGTAAATTATGGTCCCATTCAGAATGAAACAGACCATAAAACACGGCATGTATTGGGGCTTGGACACTTTGTGATTTTGAGTTAGTACTGTCAAATAGGTGAATGGTGGATATGCAGTGGACAAGCTTCCCAGTGAGGTACACCCCTAATATGGTTGCCAAATACTAAACTCAAGGCTTCAATTCACTGTGTCTGTGACGACACAATGAATTAATACTTCGTGGTGTTTGTACTGTTAGAGAAACTCAGTGCTATAAGACTGTGGCCATCGTGTGTTTTCTTGTGTCTCCTGGTTTCAGGCTCGTCAGACAGCTCAACAGAAACAACAAGCTGCTGAAGAGTCCAGGAAAGAGTATGTGACCAGCTTAAACCAGTTTAACCAGGACCAGCACCAGCACTACCACACTCTGGTACCAGTTATATACCAGGTAATTGAGTGCTACTATTTCCTGACACTGCAGTACAACACAGAGGTAGAAATTATATACCAGGTAATGGAGCACTACCATTCTCAGGTAGTCAGCAGCACCACCTGTCCTGTAGTACTACAGAGTGGAGTAATATGTGACTGTGAACTGTGTTTTATAGCGTATCCAGGACATGGAGGAACGGCGCATCGAGAGAGTCTGTGAAGCAATGCGCTCGTCAGCGGAAGCTGAGAGAAAAATTCTTCCTGTTGTGAGTCACTGCTTGGACGCCATGATGGATGCCGCTGAGAGCATCCAGCCCAGGATGGTGAGAAATCTGTCATAGTTCTGTAGGGTAATCTGACTAAACATGGAATAATGAATGTGTGCCTCAGAGTATATGCATTATTTCCGTGAGGTGCTGTGGTGGCTCTACTGAGACATTTCCACCTTTGTGGAACATTTGCACTGAATGTCATGTCATTACTCGTGCAAGTGGCAGGAGTAAACACTGACTGGTGACTACTAGCCTGGTGCTATGCTCGAGCCAACTACATTCATTATAAACTGCAACTAATGGCTTGAATCAGGTGACACACACACACACATATTTTCAGAAATGACTACAGTAGGTAGCACATCTTCCTCACTCAGATTAAGTCAAGCCCTCTCCCTCTTTGCTTGATCTCGCTCTTCCATTTCTGATGCAGCATTGGGATGCTGGGAGAATCTCAATTTCAATTGGCTTTTGTGTCATCGTGACTTTTGCTTGAGTTCAAATATTTCAACTATTTCAATTACTACTTACGTCTTTGCATTGACTTTGTATTGGATCTTATTGTGTGAAAGAAAGCACTTTGTTGTGAAGTGACCTCTTTCTGCAGAAAGTCATCTTTGAGAGAATTGGCTCTTTTCCTCTTCCTCGTCCTTTGTGTTGGACCTTAGGTAGGGTACATGTAAATTTTAAATTTCCAGTTAGGAACAACTTTTTTTGAGTTTTAATTCTTCATCTGAAGTCATCTGGACAACATTTCACATTTCAATTGCTTCATTATCTTGATGTGAAAACAAATCTTAAGTCTGTTGTTGATAACAGTGAACACTTTCAGAGAAATTACACTTTCTTCAAAAAGGTACAAATGGCTTTTTAGAGAAATAGATGAAAAGGTCCATAAAAAGGTCAGAGGTCACACGTAAAACTGTGTGGGTATTTCTTTGTGTGTGTTTGTGTGCAGGATACCCGTCAGGTGGTGGAGGTATATAAATCAGGCTTCGATCCTCCAGGTGATGTTGAGTTTGAAGATTACAGTGCCACAATGAGGAGGAGTATTTCAGAATCAAGTTACCTTGACAACCGTACAGAGGGGCGGAGACACAGCAGGAAGTTGTGGCCCTTTATACGAAAAAACAAGGTACACAAACAGCATTCTTCAAACACACCTGTGGGCTTCACCTGGCTTCACTGACTTAATCTCTGTCTGTCCATTTATCGATTCTCTCTCTCTCATTCTTCAGCTGTTGACCCTCCTCTCCTCCCCCCGACAGCCTCCCCCTCCACCCCCAACCTCACCTTCACCTGGGGGTGTGGACAACACTTCCCAATCCCCACCCCCTGCTTCAAGAGAACCAATCACACAACGGCTTAATGACCTCATGTCCTCTGGCTCCAGAACCAGGAAGCAGTGTCTGCGCAACCTCAAGAGAGGGGTACATATATACGGTTTTTCTTTTAAATATATGTGTGTGCCAATTTATATTTATATACTGTATATCAGGAGTCTCAGACATTAATCAAGGGTGATGAACAAAACTTAACAGTTGCCGCTTGCCCTCATAAATATTGGAAGTTGTGTTTATCAGTGTAAACTGCAGTCCAGGGGTTTGAAAAGACATTTTTCAGTTTAATTTGAAGCATGTCAATTTGAATCCTCACATATTTGCTGTATTCTATCTCTGTTTATTTTATTTTATTTTGTTTTATTAACACTGAGTAGAATGCTAAAATAACTATTTATTTCTAACTTGGCCTGATTGCATTTATTAATATGTAATCACAATTGTTGATACTATCAAAACTCAATACTTGCAGAATCACAATAAATCATCACCCAGGCAATGTGATACAATTGGATAGAATATTTTCCCATCCACAATATAAATACATATACACTAATATACAACAATATATATACACTGTATGTATAAATCCAAAAGTGTCATTAATGTTTGTTGTCATATTTCCTTTTTGCTACTCTTGAGCAGCTGTCACTCAAACTGGTCAGTATCCTAGCTGTCACAAGTTTATTACCACACGGTGTTTACATTGTTGTGTTATATTGTGCTGTAATTCTAAAATGCACTGCTACTCTTTTAGGGCTCCAGTCCTGCAGACTGTAGTCACCTGCCTCCTGAACAGAGGCGAAAGAAACTTCAAACTAGAATCAACAACATCAACCAGGAGATTCAAAGAGAGAGGGAGCAGAGGTAACAAACACACGGATCTCTCAGAAAACGTCCAAACGTGACCAAAGAAAACCACGATGATGTTTGTATTAAAGGAGACATAGAATGGTCTTTTTGAAAGATGACCGATGTCTACTTAGATAAACTAAATAATATTTATGGTCAAAAACCTCATAGTCTCTTCAGATTAAGCCAGTTTATTGCTCATCTCTGACAGCATGTGAACAGGTGCTCTGTTTCTGAGCTAATGCCCGCCCCCCAGAATACTGAGTCTCTTGTGATTGGCCAGCTACCAGCTGACTGGCTGCTGCACAGTGCTTCGCCCCCGAACCACAGGAGTGTCAGTTTGAGTGCCTGCCTGGTTTAATTTACATGTAAAATAAACCATTAATAAGTTGTTTCCTATGCAGTGGTTCGCTGCATAGTGTATTCTTAATACACACATTTCGACACAAGTTGTGCAGTGTTTTGCTTGTAAACAGCATCACATGGAGCTGAGACAAACACTCACTCTCACTCTCATTTTCTACCACTGCTGAGACAATCAGAAAAGGCGAGCACACGTGCTGCCTTTCAAATGAGGCTGCATTAGCCTTCGTTAGCTATTGCTATTCAAGACAAGAAGCAGTCAAGCTCACACATTATTACTTCATTTGGAAATACTTACATTGCCTTCAGGAAATCCATTACAGATTGTTGGAGCTGCTTCCTGCTGATGAGTCCCGCGTTGTATTGCCCAAAGTTTATATAACTAACAGCATCTTAGGAAGCTTAGCAGGGATATTGCTATCAAAAATGAAAGATATCCACTCTGCTCTTTTTTCCTCATTAGAAGGGAGTCTATAAAGCATCTGGTGTTGTTTTTGACAACCAACAACAGAGCAACAATGAACTGAACCTTTCTTCTGAGACATGTTGCTCTCAACAGATACAATAGTTGTAATGGTGGAAGTGATTCAGCTTCTTCTTCAGGTTGAATGTTCACGCCCATGACCAGGAGTAGCTGTTGAGGGAGGGTTCAATGCACATCAAATGTGCTAGTTACATAACTAAACTTTTCAAAACCGCTTGCTCGAGCACAGATAAACAGAGAAGCCCTTTTTTCTCAAAAGTGGCTGAAGTGTTTATTGTGATACTTAAGATGTTAAGTGATGTTTAGATACGGGAGGAACACGGGGACACACCAAAAAACATCAGAAATTTGATTTTCCACTGAATGTCCTCTTTAAATCTATGTCCGCACTCATTGCATTGCAGCTCTTTTCTTTTACATTTTGCCTCTGACAAGTTTATATCATTTTTATGCACCTGACACCATCTGATTACTGCTGGAGAGACAGAGTTTTGTATTTTGTAAAAAATAACCTGAACATCATTTATTTGTTTGTGTTACTGTGTGTCAGTCTTACTGTATAAAATAATTTTCTTCCACTTCCAGAAGTCAAGCAATAATTAGATAAAGTCACTGGTGCAATTGGAGGCACACTGCACATCCATAGTGTCTATTATTTTGTGTTTGGGGGTTGTGTTTTAAGTTTAACATACACATTAGCTGCTCTTGTGTGCATGTGTGTGTGTTTCAGAAACGCTCTGCTGAAGATGAGGGAGGTTTATGAACAAAGTCCACAGATGGGCGATGCCAGTAGTGTGGAGCCTCGACTGGAGGAAGTGAAGCAGAGTCTGCAGAGACTGGAGGACGAGCTGAGGAGGAACCAGGTTTATACTATAAATACTACATACAGTAAACACTGTACACACACACTAGATCACTGTACTCACATCTGGCAGATTTCTGTATTATGTGAGTTAATGTGTGTTACCGTGTGGGTTTACCAGCATGTAACAATGTAAGCTCACGTTTCCACTCATATTAACAGATTAGTAATAACACATAGTAACAATCATGTTACCACATACAGTATGTTAACATGTATGGTAGCTCATTTATTATTGTGGCAGTCCACTGACCACATGTACACGCTCACACTAGCATGAATACAAGATTAATCTTTAGTGTCATAGGAAAAAGGATGGTATATGGGAATCTACTACACACACACAGGCAGGGCAGAGAGAAGGAAAAATAAAAAAAAGTATTTTTTTAAACAAGTTTAAGAATAAATATTTATGAAAAATATTTTACTAAAAACAGAATTAATAAGAACAAGAATAAAAACCATGATAAATATACAATAAATATGAGAATAAACTAGAGATGCACAATATTGTATGCTTGGGCAGATAACCCATACCAATATACAGTATTACACAAATTACACATTCTGATGTGTCTGAAGTGACAAAAAACTTAACATACAAGTTAGTGTGTAAAACATGTATTATAATCTCTTTAGCATGTATGTTAATGTGTGACTATATAATGACTAAATTGATTGAAGAACTATTAAGTACAAGTTAAGGTACACGTAAGCACATACAGCAGTGTATATGTTTGTGATTATGTTAATGCATATGGTAGTGTGTATGTTGCTAGTGTGCATATTTTAAGGTGTATATAAGTAATTGTTAAGATGTAGTTAACTTTCATGTCGGCTCGAACGCTAACAGGAGTGTCTGTATGTTACTGTAGGCATGGTTGTCGGAGGTGGACAGCAGACTGTCCGATCACAGTACCAGAAGACAGAGTGGAGGTTGTGGGTTAAATTCCCAGGCAACAACACCGGGCAGCAGCAGCCTGAAACAGCTGGACAATCGCAGTCCAGCCAGCAGAGAGAGGTGCTCCACTGAATATTTCTGAATTCTTGTTTTTGTCAAGAAGGTTGTTTTGGCAGTATTGGTATGTTTGTCTGTCTATGAGCAGAATATCTAGAAAAGGAAAGGACAGATTTTGATTAAAGATTTTGGAAGGTGCGTTATGGCTTAAAAGGACAGTATGTAATTGTTGCTGCCAGGGGTATCTTTCTCAACCAACCAAAACAATAATAAAACACATAGTTTGATTATGTTGGGGAGCAGCGTAGGATCGTGAGCTTTGGCTAACTTCCTAATTATGTGACTGATCCTCTTGTTCTCGTTACTGAAGTTGCTTACCGAAGTAGTATTCCACATTTTTAAAAGATATTTTAGTTACATACATCAATATAATGTATATATATTTAGAGGGCTTTTATTGTGAAGTCTTTGCAGGACCACTAAATCACTGGATTCGCATTGAAGAGTTCAGTCATTTTATTGAGTCCAAATGAGCGTTTAGAACTTTAAAGTTCATGATTTAAGGAAAATTTAAAAGGCAAACACTTTGTAAAAACATAGCAGCATCTATACAAAGTAGAAAATGAAATTGATTTCAATGGATTTAAAGTATATTGGAAATATTTTGGCCTATGTAATGCAATGTAGTGCAATATTCAGAAAATATACAACATTAATCTGGTCCTTTAAGATATGTTAATGCAGAGATGTTGTTTGAGTGCAGTGTCTTGTTGGTTGTTGTTTCCAAGACTTGCTGTCAGGTTATTCTGACATTTTCAGATATTCATTTTATTTTTACTTTTCCCCTCACTACCTGTTTTTTCTCAGTCCTGATGGCAGCTACACTGAAGACCACAATGCTGAGCTTCAGTTTAAGTCTCGCAGTTCAGAGTTTGATGAAGACTTTGATGATGAAGAGCCCTTGCCAAGTATTGGCACCTGCAAGTCTCTTTACCCATTTCAAGGTATACTGTGAGGTCTTCATGGGGTCAAAGGGGATGACCATCCAGGATCTTGGTCTCTGCATTATTATACAAATCCAATTTGAATTTTCCTTAAATTGTAAAAAAAAACAATTCCAGGTATTTATTGGTGTTGAACATTTCTGCAGGTCAGAATGAAGGCACTCTATCTATGGTGGAGGGAGAGCTGCTTTCTGTTGTGGAAGAAGACAAAGGAGACGGTTGGACCAGAGTGCGGAGGAATCTGGAGGAGGAAGGATATGTCCCCACATCTTACATCAAAGTCTTCCTCGACAGCAGCGCCAAAGGTGCCAAGACCTATATATGACATTCACATAGTCTGCACACTACCTCTGTATATGACCTTCATCTGACCTTTAAATTATCTCCATACATGACCTACTTTAAGACATTAACACAACCACCTCTATGAATCAATATGAATCAAATCCGACCCAAACATGACTCTTCAGTGACCTCCATATATGACGCATATCTGACGTCATGACACAGAGGTGACTTTTTTAATAACGTCTGCAAACACTAAAGTCATTTGAACCTTTCCCACCACATGACCTCTGACCTCTGAATGTCAACACATTGGTTGCTATGGTTATAGCAGCATGTCTTGTCTATTTGCTCTGCTTGTCTCTGTGCTGAATATCTGAGGTCTGTCCTCAAAGTCCCTCTAGGATATCCACAACATATCTTTATTGTCTGCAGCCAACCACACTCTTACTTACTTACAGTAAGTGGTCACTTGATGGTGTGTACAGGTGAGTGTTCACACCAGGAGACGTCACAATATCATCCACGTTTATTTGCGTTGCAAATCAATCCCAACCTGTTACTGCTTGACTAGAGGTAATGCTTGAGCTAACGACCAACAACAGTGTGAACAACGGAAGACATTTCTAGTTTCTGCTGCGACCTGTCATCCTTTGCCCAGGTATGCACTTATAGCAAATGTCCTCCATTTCTGATAAGACATTGAGACCTTAGAAGACTGGTTGTTTGTCTTTCACCGCCTTGTGTCAGGTAAAACTCACTTGAGCAAATGTTTCCTGTTGTATTTAGATTCACACAGTTCAAACCACTGATAAGAAACTCATTGTGTCTTGTATTGCCCTTGTACATACAGTAATGTCTTCATGCAAAATGCTTGTATTGCATTCAGTGTGAACCCACCATTAGTGACCGTTTGTTTCTTACTCACTAAACTTTCACATGTTAAAACATGAGCAAGTTTTTAGAGCTTCAGTCAATGTCTGTGACATCAGTGCAGCCAACAGGAAATAATGACATGAAGAAGATGGATGGGGCTGCCCACCCCTTCAGGAACCCTCACATGATTCGTCGGATACATCAAGAAATCTGATTGGCCAGTGGGCAAAGTTTTTATTGAGCTGCTCCAAATCAGGTTACGTGTCCATCATCATGGTGATGGTTAAGTTACCATGGTGATTTTCCATGATAACTTAAGTTAAGTAATGATAAATTAAGTAATGATCCACAGTTATATCTCTGAAAACCTGGGTTTAAACTTGCAGTAAACTGGATAACAAAAGATTCTGCCTTGTAGAACAGACTTCCGAACACCTTTGTACACCTGTAGACTCAGAGAGGCTCCAACTCCTTAAACAGGCATAGATTTTATTATGTGAGCATTTTGTTAAGTGTCTTGTGTCCCTGCTGGAAGCCACATTTTCCATGAGAGCCTTAGGTCATATGATTCATATGACCTGTGAAGGAGGCAGAGTGAAAACTGACACGCAGCTTCTGGATTTATGTAGTCTGATCGCATGCTTACATGTTGGTATGTTGGCTGGATCAGTATAGATAATATCATTGATATCAGGCTCACTCACTCACTCACTCACTCACTCACTCACTCACTCACTCACTCACTCACTCACTCACTCACTCATTTTCTTCCGCTTTATCCAGTGAGGGTTGTGGGGGGGGGCGCTGGTGCCTAACTCCAGCTAACATAGGGCGAGAGGCAGGGTACACCCTGGACAGGTCGCCAGTCCATCACAGGGCCACATAGAGACAGACAACCATTCACTCTCACATTCACACCTACAGGCAATTTCAAGTGTCCAATTAACTTAATCCCCAAATCTGCATGTTTTTGGACTGTGGGAGGAAGCCGGAGTACCCGGTGAGAACCCACGCACCACGGGGAGAACATGCAAACTCCTTGCAGAAGGCCCCTCGTTCCAACCGGGTTGTGAACCCGGGACCTCTTGCTGCAAAGGCAAGAGTGCTAACCACTACTTGATATCAGGCTATTGTAGAATTTTTCACAGACTGGCTAATGTGCTGTTAGTCACCAGCAGACAGTCAGTGAATCTGTCAGACATCTGCACACCTGATTTGCAGCTTTTGTTAAATTTTGATGATTATGAATTACAAGCAGTATGATCAGAACCCTAACCCTGACCTCCTGTCTCACTCTATAGCCTCTAACCTGTCTCTCTCTCTACCTGTTTGTCTATATCTTGTAGGCTTTGTGCAGAGTAGTCGTCTAGTCTAGCGCAGTAACCGACCAATGAGGACATCTCGCCACAGGAAGTGATGTAAAGGAGAGAGCTCAGAGGAAGTGCGGTAACAGCTTTTCTTTGAACAGTTTAACTTCTCAGATATCTTGAAGCTGACACTGTTGTCGTGACAGGAAATTATATGAATCAGATATTAGACAGGTCCCAAAGTGAACAGATGAGGATAGATATTAGAAATGATCACCAAACACAGTTGGCGAGTTTCACTGTATCAGTCAAACTGTTGAGTAAATTTAACTGAAACTTCATTGACTTAATTAAACTCAATGAAATCTATAAATAAAGCACTTTAGTTTCTGTGGTTTTGACCCTGTTTTCAACCAGAAACTAGTCCTGAAAAGAATGGGTTATTGGTTATCACTTATCAATCTTTAATACTGAATGTGTTTCTGTTTTTTTATCACTGGCTCTGGATCTGTTGTAATTTGACTTGGTTTTTGAATTGTGAAATGCTAAATTAATTACTTAGTTTATCAATCTGTCAGTTCATTAATAACCTAAAATTAAAGAAAGTGACCCCGATAACACTGGAGAATGTCAGAATCAATACAAGATGATATGTATCTGGTTGTTTAAAAATAAGAATTTCGGTGAACTCACACGTTCAGTGGAAACACTGCTCATTCACTTTGAATTTACATTGTGGCAATACAAAGAAGTTACATGGTGGCTTTGTTGCTTTGCTTTGCCCACCTTTTGTGCTGCATGGGTCAAGCTGATTGGCTGGCAAGTGCCATCACAAATGACATTAATGTGTGAAAGCCCAAACACAACACCGTCCACACAAGCTCTTAAACAAGGTCACGCTCATTGTTGTCAGCATTTGTGTCACCCAGTGATGGCAAGTAACACATCGCCACCACTTTGGCAACATTAGCAACTTTATCTACAAAGGCGGCCATGGGAGACTTTTTAAAGGTGTCTCCAGCACCATGTGTCAGACATGCCATCTGACCAGAAGAACAGGGATCCGTGCGTGTGAGTGCAGGATTATTTCTTTCATAGTTTTATCTTGATCATCAAATCATTAAATGTAGGTGAACAAAATGTGTAAATAATAAAAAAAAAATAATAAAAATAAAAGCACCAGTCGGTGCCCCGGCCCTAAAAATGTTTGAAAACTTAAAATTTCATGTTGTACCCTGAATTAATAATGTCTTTTTGTGCTTTAAGCATTTACAAAGTGAACATTTTCTGTAAATGAATGCATTTGTTTTTCAGATTCACTGACAATCTGAGATTAGTTTAACAAACTTTGTGAAAATCGAACTGTAAAAATATAAACATTTAAACGATGGAAACTCTTCATGTGATTTTAAGGAAAATTATAAAATAGGTGATGTCATTGTTCGGTGCACTGTGACATCACTGTGGGTGAGACCGATGTCGGGTTACAGTGTAAAGACTTTCAATCAGTCAAAAATGTAACAAGTGACGAATTTGTATATATAAACTGTAGCTGCACTGGTGTACACCCATCCTCTGTAAAACTGCTGATATTAACCTCACCCATCGGATTTAATCAGCCCATATTAGCTCCACCCACTGCTTCTCAATCAACGATCATGTTGATTGACTGTGTGAAATGTGAAACTTTTTTTATTTTAGAGTTAGCTGTTGATCATTTTTATCACATTTTTTAAATTCAAATGTGGGATAGCTCTTGCTCTTTACAACTTCCTGTATGTTAAACTTTCAAAATAAAGTACATTCTAAATCAGACATTGTCACTTGTTCTCATTCAGATATTTTTTATTATCACAATTTGTTTACACACTGAACATGTAATGTAATTAAATTTCTTTTTTTTTTAAATCAAAACTGCAGTATTTTCAGTTTTTTAACATGTATTTGCTATATATTTAGAAACTGAAATACAGAATATTCAGTTCCTGTATTGTACCACTTTACATTTTGCTTTTATGTTATGCTGTTTTGTTTTGATATGTACTTTTCCCTAAGGGAATTCACTACCCAATGCATTTTTTAAATAAATTAAATTCTTATAATTTCTTCCCTCAGCTTTTAAAATAAAATTTTACTTAACAAAATAAAAACCACACTAATATATCATATATCATTTCCTGTTTTATTTTGAAGTGCCAAGTGACCAAGTTTGTTTGTGATTTTGCTTCCCGTCTGCCATCTGCTTCTTGTGCTCATTGGTTCTCTGAGAGAGTGGACACAAAGGAGGTGTCGCTGGGCCTTAGGGTAATATTGTGTGTCTCCATGGTAGCATTTGTGTTGTCAGTGCCATGGTAACTGTGTTTCGCTCAGTTTAGTCAGTCATGGAGGAGCAGAGAGTTCAAACCAGCGATTTTTACAGGACGGATCCAAATCTTCCATACAGATTCAACAACCCAGACTGTTTTCATGGTTACAGGTAATATGTGATGGTGACTAGTTATTATATCAAATAATTTGTGAATTCATTGAGTTAAGGTGATTCAGTGAGGGGGTTAAATGTCTAAAGGGACAGTCAGTGCTGCTATGATTCATGGACTTCTTTTGTACCACTGTTGTTAGTATTCCTGCTGCTTAATATTTTTTGTACTAAATATATTACTTGTATTGCTGTCTATAATGCCTGCTAATGCTGCACTACTTCTTCTACCTCTTTAACAGAAGTTTTATATGTATTGTATATGATGTTCCTCTGTTGTGTGTTGCACTAAGATATGTATTTGTTGTTTATGGCCTGTGTGATGTTTAATGTATTTAAGTGGCTCAGGAACTACTGAGGATCTTCCTTATGGAAGAGCTGATCCACTAAAAGAAATGTTTATGATATTAGTATCAGTACTGAATCACTAACCATGGTTAATATTAAACTGAAATACTGACTCCACTCATAATAATGTTGTCAGTTTATTTACAATTTAAAATTTAATTTACAGCCCCTCTCCAATATTTTGCTTTCCAATATTTTTTATTGGGACTCCAGTACCTGATTTGAACTCTAGTTGCATATCTTACATATAGCCATAGTTATAAATATTAATCTGAAATACTGATTTAATTTATTTCATGCTTATTTAACCAAGAAAACATCCCACTGAAATTAAGAACCAAGTTTTCAAGGGATAATGACATGTTTGATGTTTTTGTTTCAGTCAGAAAAATAATAACCCTTTATATCGAACAACCAATCAAACCTATGGCAGCAAGAAGCCAACTGTTCATGAGATACAGGTGAGACTTGGAGCCTTACTGTGCATATTTGATATATTTGATGAAGTCGCCATGACAACTGTGTGTTCTCAGACTCAGTACAGAGGGATGTCCCGTCGGTTTTCGGAAGCGATGCTGAAGAGTGGGATGTACTGCAATCATGGCTTCAACACGTCTGTGGACAGCAGCAGAGTGACGGCTCCCATGGCAACCCAGACCAAAAAATCCAACCTCCACTATTTGCATCACCATCTCAGCCAAAACAAAGACTACAATGAAAACAAGTAACCTGCATATGTCTAAATGAAGAGCTAAAATTGACTATGACAAAAATAAAGAAAATATGCATGTTTGTAACATTTCACAAAATTAAAAACAAACAAAAAAAAGCATGAATAGATATTTTAAGTTTCTTGACTGAAGCAGATAAAGACTATTTGGTATAATCTCAATACTTCCTTTAAAATAGATTGAATGGAAGGACATAAATACACCATTTTAAATGTTAATAACACTGAATATGTTTCATCAGTCCGTATAAAGACATTTAAATATAGATCATAATAGAGTCAAATGTTTTTCGTTGATCACCTCTGATATGTTGGATTCAACTGTAGGTATCTACAGAATCTAAAATCGAATCATTCAGTCTGGTCTGAATAAGTTTTCCATAAATGTTAGAGAATCAAACTCTCTTTTGTTGAACTTCAAGCTGTGATGATTGTTTAAAGCTGTGGAAGTGAAACATTCATTAAACTGCAGTGACAATTACAGTAGTGTAAGTGACACTTTCCTTCAACAGTTTGAACAGTTGGTTCTTGCTTTATCTCTTTATCTCTTATTTGATACATGAAGTCTGGGAACAACAGAAAATCAAGGTTCAGGGAAGTGATATAAAAAAGATACAATGCAAATTTAAGAGATCAGAGCTATTACAAAAATGTCATAATGTGCAACATATAATATTTAGCACAAACATTATTATTAGTAGTATTATTATTGTTAATAATAATGTAATACTCCAATTATTTTGTAATAATAATGTTTGTTAGTGTTAACAAACCCCATGTTTTTTCCCCCAAAAACCAAAGATGTTAAGTTTACAGCCATGAAGGAGCAAAGAAACTAGAAAAAACCCAAAAAGTTCAAACTACAGCTTATTTTGGCAAAAACTCACTGAAACTAATTTTTCTGGAATGGTCAATAGCATATATCAGAATATATAAGTATCACAGCAAATACAGAGACATAGAAAATAAAATAAAAATAATAATAATAATATCAAAATACCCCACCCCAAAAGGAAGACAAAACAAAACAAGACAACACAAAGTAATATTAGGCATGACATCTTATTGTTTTTAAACACAAGTATATAAGGCTAATATGTGTAGCATTGGCAAAGTAACAGAAGAGATGAGACACCACAGACCTATAAAAGACATCTTAGTTGTCAGCTAGCAGGATTTTATCTTGAACATGGTTCAGAAATGGATTCCATAGGTCATAAAATGTATTAACACAGCCCCTCAGTGAGTATTTCATTTTCTCTAGCTTAAGGAAAAACAACTATTGGATGAAATCTTGTGGCGTATATTTCGATTGTGCCAGCATTTCCTGAGTTCTGCGCAGCACATTAACAGCCTTAGTCTCTGAAGAGAAGGATTTCAGTCAACTTATGAGCATTCAGCCTTGCTTCAATCCGTGCCCTCTCGACCTCGATATCGATCTGGCGTTTGGCAAACTCGGCTTTGGTGCGGGCAGCTTCAGCTGGAGCTCGTGCTTGAGCTTGAGGTGCCTAACTCCAGCTGACAAAGGGCGAGGGGCAGGGTACGCCCTGGACAGGTCGCCAGTCCATCACAGGGCCACATAGAGACAGACAACCATTCACTCTCACATTCACACCTATGGGCAATTTAGAGTGTCCAATTAACCTAATCCCCAAATCTGCATGTTTTTGGACTGTGGGAGGAAGCCGGAGTACCCGGTGAGAACCCACGCACCAGAACATGGACAGAATACTAATAATCATAATAGTTTATGATGACTTCATTTATGATGAATTTCAATGCAGCCCAAAACAAACATCTTCAAAAAAAGCATACGTTTGTTTGTCTGGTTGGCTGTTCATTAACAAGATATGTGAGTAGAGGATGAGGCACCTGCACGAACAGAAAGTGTGGTTATTGTTATTAGTATTAGGTGTTCTTTGGATGGGAAATTAAAGAAAAACTCTAGGCACTCTCTTTTATGTCTTCACTTTAGTGGCTCAGTAATGTTAATCCGTTTAAAACACATGTATGTACTGACGTGTTTGGGCCTCAAGTCTCACCTCGTCAGGAAGTCAAACATATCTAATGGAACAAGACACCATCTTGTAATGGAACTCAATGGACTGGAATCTCACACTTGGACATGGGATGGAGGCCTTTAGAGCGTGTAAACAACAGCTATATAATTTAAATTTGTCTAATAATTATACAAGTTGGTGTTGAAATACTTTATGTATTATCACCATGATGACATCAGTAAAGTAAAATCCATTTAATATTTCTGGTTCTCCACACAGAAATGTGTGTATTTTTTTTTGCCTTTGTTGGACAGGACGTGAAGTGTGAAAGAGGGAAGAGAGAGGGGGAAGATGCATAGCAAAGAATCATGGGTAGAATCAAACCTGGGTCACTGCAAATGGGCCCTGTGGCCTACAGGGCACCAGCTCCAGCAGCTGAACTATCCAGAGCCCCTGAATGCGTGTATGTACTGTATATTTTTAACCCTGCTGAGGACCATCTGTCCCTCTCTCTCTCTCTTTGTTTCCATGACGACGACCAAAGAAGGAAAATTATTAATTCAAAGATGTTTTATTTCCTTTGAATCTTGTTTTTTTTTACTGTTTCTCCTTAAAATACAAATGTTTCAGCGACCTCTGACCTTTGACTCAATCACCTAATACATCATGTGCACAGTACACACAAACACACGTACTTATATACTCAAACATTTGCATTGGTGTTGGTATTAAATTAGAATATTTATATCTTTGTTTCAGTGCTTTTGAAACGGAACTGAAATGATCCATATAGCGCCGACATTTTATTGCCTCAGGCCAAATGGCTTCCTGCAGACACACACACACACACACGCAAAGAGAGAGAGAGAAAGAGAAAGCTGAAGACACCCCCTCTCTCAGCATGACAGCTCCTCCTCTTCCTGCTGCTCAGATCTGTTCACCAGCCTGGCTGTGACATCATTACACACACACACACACACAGAAGGAGGTGGAGGATCTTGTTTCCACTCGGGTGATTTTTGGCATTGCATCAGGAGGAGGAGGGAAACATACATAACGCAACAGATAACCAGGTTAATAACCAGCCTAATATTCAGGTTAAGAACCAGGTTAACCTGCAAATAAACCACCAGGTTAACAGAGAAAACCAGGAGGCTGTGGATGTTTGGTGTTTCAGGAGATGAACCAGATGGAGTCTGAAGAAAATCTGCTCCATGTTTCTCTGCTGCTGCTGCTCTTTGGATCACAATTCACCCTGGTAATGTTCTATTCTATTCTATTCTATTCTATTCTATTCTATTCTATTCTATTCTATTCTATGCTTTAGTCACAGACTGTGTGAAACATCTGTCTCTGCTAGTTTGCCAATTTGATTCAATGGAATATATTTTCATGTTTGATAAGAAACTTGGAATATGAGGAACACGAGGGACCAAAAATGTAATAGAAATGTGTTTAGTTTGTTTGCTGTGACTGTTTTTATATTTGTATATGATTAGGGTTAATCTCACATCTATTAATGATTATAGACCATCAGTGAGAGGAACAGACACTCATCGTTAGTGCAGAACATATTGATAAGGCCAAACAACCCTACACACACCTCTGAGCTCTTGTTAGGAAAGAAAACGTTAGGAAGAAAACGTATGTCTGAATTTTCACATGAAGATTCAAACATTATTTATTTAACATCAAGAAAAATGTATAAAAAGCTTGCAATATTAAGGATTCTTTTAAAATCTCTGACCTATAATAGCATAAAAAACAAATGCATAGTACAACATAAATAAATCAGTGTGTGAAACAGTCTGTAGAGGGTGGCAAACACAAACCTCACCACACAAACCACTTCCTGGTGTTGGAGACGTTCCTAGTTTGTTGTTCAGGACGAATGCCAATGGCCACCTACACAGATACAGACTTTGAGGCACATTCACAGTCAGTCAGTGAGAGCTCTCTCACAGACTTTCTGCCCGTAATGCAAATTTTCACTTTCTGCCTCTCTGCAGAGAGTATAAATAACAAACCAAACAGCGTCATTTGATAACTATGTATTAAAAAAAGAAAAAAAAGAAATGAATCTAGGCAAATGCCCGATTAAGTTAATGAATCGAGCATTTATGTGAATAATGATGACATCTTGTTTAAAAGAGAAAATGTATTATTTAGAGTAAATAATTTTTTTTTTATTTTTATATAATTTCTATTTTGTAAATTGACATTCACATTTATCATGTTAGTCACACATCACAAGGCACATCATCAAAGTCTGTGGGGGTTCAGATCGTGAGCGGTTAAGGTTGTGATTGTGCCTTCTTCTCATTGCTGTCTCCTGACGCCCTGTCTCACAGGTGGGTCCTGCAGCACCTGAGGAGGGCTGGCAGGTGTACAGCTCAGCTCAGGACACTGAAGGTCGATGTGTTTGCACCGTGGTCGCTCCTCAGCCAACAGTCTGCTCCAGAGATGCTCGAACCAAACAACTCAGACATCTGCTAGAGAAGGTCCGAAATACTACTACTGAACAGTGCCATCTACTGCACTACTAATGCAGAGTCTCATAACAACTGAATTACCGAGTGATTCTGTTGTTTTCCAGGTGCAGAACATGAGTCAGTCCATTGAGGTGTTGGACCAGCGTACTCAGAAAGATCTGCAGTTTGTAGAGAAAATGGAAGTTCAGCTGAAAGTTCTGGAAAACAAATTCAAGCAGGTGGAGGACGGACATGAAACCAACATCGCCAGACAGTTCAAGGTACCTCCCACCTCATGATGACACAGATTAAAGGTCCAGAATGCAAGAATTTATGACATCAAACAATCAATCTTCATCGCAGTCCATTACTGTATAAATGTAAAATTTAGCTCTCCTGTAGACTCATTCAGGAAGTCTAGTCTGTTTCATGCTCCAATCATAATCTCCTTCAGACACTTCTGGATTTCATCTCCTCTCATGCAAGTGCAAAAGTGTACAGACTTTCAACAAATGAATACAACTACTCAGTTTGTGAAGTGGGAAAAATAATTGTCCATATGTGACATGTGCTGTATGTCTGTCTGTATTACTAAATAAGTAAACACTAAATTATAAACATTTTCAGTCAATAAAAGGAACCAGAAGATGTTAGTGGTGTTCACATCTATTTATTGAACTATTTAGTGCATATTAAAATAACTAAAAACTCAACCTGTGTCACTTTTTGCCAACTAGTATATTTAAATGATCCCTATTTCCAAAAAGTTCAAGGTCCATTTTATTTGTGTACTGTTTTATTTTATTTGTGTTTGTGTACCTTCAAATGTGGCAGGAAGTCAGTGAATATATCTAAACATTTGTGACAAATTTTCTTTTCATGTTTAACAATAAAAATAAAAACTCTAGACACTAGAAACAAACACTAGACTCTTGTGAGAACAGGTGAACATCATGTACTGCACCCTGAGAAATATTACTCTGGACCGTAATAATGCATTGGACTGGCATCTCATGAGGAGTGCCACTGCACAAATAAAAGTACTGGTACTCACTATCGTAAAATCAACAATTGCCCAGGCACTTTTAATTTTAAGCACTTTAAGCACTGCAACAAATGATTCTGTTCAGTTTGGGGCTTTGACAAGAGGGCACACTGGAGGTGTGGGTGTATTAAAGGTGTAGCCTACTGTCGTTAGCTTTTCCACACCGACGGACTCAAGCTTTAATCAAATGTAAACCATGAAAGAAAGCTTGAGCCCAAACCAATGACAGACCAACATCAAGTCTTCTGTCTTTCTGTCTGTATCTCTCGTTCAGTCCATCAAAGCAAAAATGGAGGAGATACGTCCTCTGATCCCTGTCCTCGAAGCCTACAAAGCCGATGCTCTGCTGGTCCTGCAGTTTAAGGAGGAGGTGGCAAATGTGACAGAGCTGCTGGGATCACTGCAGGAACAAATGGGAGGACTGGATTACCAGGAGCTCCACAGTCGAGTGATGACTCTAGAGGATCGACTGAAGGCCTGCATGCAAAGGCTGGGTGAGTAATCCACATATTAAAGAGCTCAAACCTGTGAGCAACAGAAGATTAACTCAAGTCCCCTGAAGAAATCCCAGCTGTGTTTGTTAAAGTGTGGGTCTTTATGTTTCAGCCTGTGGGAAGCTGACAGGAATTTCTGAGCCAATCACCATCAAAACGTCTGGATCCAGATTTGGATCATGGATGACTGACCCATTGGCTCCGCCTGGAGACAACAGAGTGAGTCCCAACAAGAAAACATCAACTGCAGCAAGTGATGCAAAGGAAAAGCTAACAATAAGGATGCACATGAAGCTGAACAGACTTTGGCAAATCAGTTTTAATTAGCAGATGTAACATAGTGTAATGGAGCATGCTTGCAAAAGGTGAAAGGTCAGAATAGCTGGACATGGTTGTTGGGATCTTTGGATAACTGATAATGTTTTTGCCTGTTAAGATAAACTGAAATACCAATGTTAGCAAGTGTTTTCCAGTAAGAAGCTCTTTTACCAGGAATATATATATATATATATATATGGCATATTATATGTTATACCAGGTATAACAGGAATTATGTAACATGGTTTTCAGTTCTCAGCACGCCAGGTAAGGACAAGACAGAAAACTTTAGGAATATTGGGTCATATCGACCTGAGCACTGTTTGAATTTGGATTCCAGACAGGGAGCATCAATATAGGAAAGGAAATATTAGAGGGAGAGCATAAATAAGAATTGTAACAATACATCATCACACTATGTAAGTTGCATCATCAAATTAGAACTGTGCCTTGCCAAAGTCTGCAGTGTTCTGGCAAATGCAGGGAGGCTTTAATTCAACACTTCTTTCCAAGTGCATTTTATAAAATGTTGTAGCTGGGAATTCACAACATATTATATACAGAATGCATTAATATTTTTGCATAGTTTTTTAGTGAATACAATTTAACCCATTACAGCACAAAGAAATCATGAACGATTTTCAGGTCAATTTTTCATTATTTATTTGGTTTCTGCCCCTACAGGTTTGGTACATGGATGGTTACCATAACAACCGCTTTGTAAGGGAATATCAGTCAGTGTACGACTTTATGACGACTGACAACTTCACCTCTCACCGTCTGCCTCACCCTTGGTCCGGCACTGGTCAGGTTGTTTATAATGGGTCCATTTACTACAACAAGTTCCAGAGTCACACCATCATCAAGTTTGACCTCAGCACATCACTCATCAGTCGCTCAAGGCAGCTTGACTACGCTGGCTATAACAACATGTACCATTACTCCTGGGGGGGCCACTCAGATATTGACCTTATGGTAGATGAGGGTGGGCTCTGGGCTGTTTATGCAACTAATCATAATGCTGGAAATATTGTCCTGAGTCAGTTAAATCCAAACACTCTGCAGATCATCCGCAGCTGGACCACTAACCATCCTAAACGCAGCGCCGGCGAGGCGTTCATGATCTGTGGAACCCTGTATGTTACTAATGGGTATTCAGGTGGCACCAAAGTGTACTACGCATACTCCACCAACTCCTCCACATACGAGTACATCGACATTCCTCTAATTAATAAATACAGTCACCTGTCCATGCTTGACTACAACCCCCGAGAGAGGGCACTGTACGCCTGGAACAATGGCCACCAAGTCCTTTATAATGTTACGCTTTATCACATTATACAGTAAAACTTAAACAAAAAAATTAATTAATGTCCCCTATAATAGTAAATGCAGCTATGTTGTACGGCAAAATTAAAGCACAATGCATTATATACAGCATATATTGTTGCAACCTTGCCTTCCAAAGAATTACCTTCCCACAAAACTACACTGCATTTGATGATGTCTTTTTACATATTTCAAGAAACAAAATAAAGTTTATATTTAATTGTTTATAGAAATATTATCTGATAATGTTAATGGAGCTTTTGGCACTTTAAAGACATGTCAGATTATAACCATTTACTGGTTATGAATTTGATTAGGTTTAGGGACATAAAGTATCTGGCAAAGGCTAAAATAAGATTATAGTTATACAGTAGGCGTGCTGCTCGGTGGATTATTAGACGTCCACTGGAATGATGTATTGGTCTTTTCATGGATGTCTCACAGACGTGTTGTTACATGCCACTGCCAACCCAACATCCTCCTAGTGAGAATTACACTATAATGTTGGTTACGTGCCAGAAATAATCCCTTATCCAGAAATGTGTCCCTTATGAAATGTAATTCTAGAATGCAGTTTAGGTGTGTGGGAATGGAAGTTCTTTGAGGCAGAGTTGATTGTGCTCAGACAGACACATGCCTGAGCAGTCCAAGCCCCCCCCCCAAAAACAAACAAACAAACAAACAAACAAACAAACAAACAAACAAACAAACAAACAAACAAACAAACAAACAAACAAACAAACAAACAAACAAACAAACAAACAAACAAACAAACAAACAAACAAACAAACAAACAAACAAACAAACAAACAAACAAACAAACAAACAAACAAACAAACAAACAAACAAACAAACAAACAAACAAACAAACAAACAAACAAACAAACAAACAAACAAACAACTAGAACGCAGTTTAGGTGTGTGGGAATGGAAGTTCTTTGAGGCAGAGTTGATTGTGCTCAGACAGACACATGCCTGAGCAGTCCAAGCCCCCCCCCCAAAAACAAACAAACAAACAAACAAACAAACAAACAAACAAACAAACAAAAAAAAAACCAAACAAACAAAAAACAGTCCAGGTCTGTTTTTTAATAGGTAACCAGTGCAGGACCAGAGATGCCGCTCTGAGTCAATGCACTGTTAATTGGAATACATTTATTCAAACCAAATTCATCAGTTCATTCAGATGGCTGTTGTGAGCCTCTGGTGTGAAAAGCTTCTACCTTTTCTTTACCCCTTGTTCTTCTGTCTTTTTATGTCACAGTTTCAAACCACGTCACGACAATAATCAGACAGACCCACAGGTGTTAGAAGGTGAATTTGTTCTCTGATGGAACTAACAGACCCAGGGTTTCTCGTCTTTAAGAGAAGCCAGGCTAATTTCATCCTCCACATCTCTCTGGCCTGGAGTGTGTCCTTCTCTGTTGGACTGTTAGATCTTTGATGTCTCTTTTAAGAAAAATACTAAAATTACTACATATTTAAAACTTGTCCACCTGATATTTTAAAGATAACAACTCATGCTTTTTACACAGATGTACTTGACACTCAGAGAGGAAGAGAAACTCATTAACACAATCACCCAAAAAAGTTTTACATATGTAAATGTATGTTTCACAGCAGTAAGACACGCACACAAACACACAAAATGTTTTAACAATTTGTTTGACGGTGAATATTGCAACATGTTATAATGATTAGAATTGTTGTCTGTTTGTTACATTTTCTTAGAAAAATCCAAGCCACAGTTATTCAGAAGTAATAATGAATTTTTTAATGGTCGTGTATAGAGCAATACAACGTCTTTATAACAGTTTTTTAACAAAGTTTTAGGCTCGGTGCAGGTCGAGCAGGTGTTGCATAAATATTTCCATCTCTTTAAGTTGTCATTCAGTTTTTTTATTTTTGAAGTTTGATTTTATGAGATACTGACACAGAGTCAGAGCTGTGAGTGCGGTCAGAACTTCCATTTCGAATCAGGAAAAGCTGTAGAACAGGAAGACAAAGCAGGAAATGCTGTATATTCTGTAGATTTTATTTAGGTAAACCTTTTGTTAATTCATAACTGTTTTTTCATTATATCCTACAAGCCTGCCAGGATCTAGGCAATCCACAGCCCAGTTAAAAAACAATCTCTGTAATCTGCAATTATTATATAGAAGTTTATGAGCTGGATCCTTATGATTCAGAAGGCCTCATTAATAACCATGACCAAACTGTGTGAAAGAGGTATTTTACCACTTCACACAATAAACCTGGAATATGTGGCAACTAAAGAAACACTAACCCATGTGCACAAACTTTGGAATAAAGGGAGAGCAGTGCAATAAATAATGAAATGAATGCTGTTGACATGTGAGGACAATTGACAGGTGTCTCAACATTTTCTGTGATAACAAATATAACTCTTTTCACCCTGGCCACATCGACTGGACTAAATTACCATCATCACTTTGTAGAAATTCAAGGAACAATCCTTCCCAAAAAAAAAAGAGTTAAAGCTCCATATCATATCTGTTAACTTAATATAATGTAAATAAGGTGCGATAGAGGAATCGACTCCTTTGGGAAATCTGACCCATGATGGGAAATTTGGACCAATCACAGGGCAGTTCAGAGACAGAGGGCGTGTACACATCCCTCAGTGGACTACTTCAAAAAAGGAAAACAAATGTGATAAAAGACGTGTCAATATGGGCGGAGCCTTAAAGAGATGGAGGGACTGCCTTGAGTCATTTGTCACATAAAAAGTGAAGTAACAGTGTCACATCTGTTTCTACTCATCTGGTGGGAGGGGCTTAGGACAGAGAGTCTTCATCCCAAAACCTTAGCAATTAATTACTCAACATTCAGCTATTGTCTAGTGTTTATAGTTTTAAAAATCGTTTTAATAATACTTTGACTTTGTCAGCTACATACATATCTACAGCCTATAGATGTTAAACAAATGGAGTCTGTGGTTGGTGTTCAATTTGGCCACTTAATCTCAGTTGTCCTCAGCCTTCACACTCTGTATTGTTTGTGAAAACTGCCTACATTCTCCACAAGAACCACATGTAAATGTTTTATATTCATGAGAGACTGAGGCAGTGGGATGGAGATGCACTGGTTACCATTGTTAGCCAACTGCATGTTTTCCCACTTCCTCCCACAACCTAGAGGCGTGTAGGCTCAGTACAGACTCCACATTGTAAATATGTTGTTTGTTGAAATAGACTGAGCTGATGTCTTACATAATGTGCTGTGGAACAACACTGCTATTTTCTGGGCAGCTTCTGTACATTCCTGGTTATGGTTTCTGTGTATCAGTAGATAAAGTGGGTTGCCTTCTAAATGGAGGGTTGACGGTTCAGCAGCCGGCTCCTCCAGTCTGCATTCTGATGTGTCTTTGGGCAAGACACTTAAGCCCAAAACTGCTCATGATGGCTGTGGTAATGGTGTGTCTAGACTATACTCAATTGCAAGTACAAGTACCTCATCAGAAAATATTTTCATAGAAGTTAAAGTCACCTATTATAGTACAATACACACTTGAGTAAAAGTCTTGACTTATCTGTACACAAGTAAGAGAAGTAATTTGGTTTTAAATGTACTTGAAGTATTGCTAGTAAAAGTTGCAAATAATGTGAGAGTTTTGACACGGAAGTTTTACACTTTGAATGTGGAGCATTAATGTAAAACAAAGAAAGAAAGAAAGTCCCCACAGCCTTAAGAATAAAAAACTGATACAGTATTATTTTGCATTTTTATTACGTCACTGGTGAATTATGTTTGATAGAAAAAGCGTTGCATATACTTTGTCTGTTACTTAATGAATGTGCAGTCTGCAGCTGCAATCCTGTCCACTCAGCTGCTTCCACAGCACAACTGTGAGAACATATGTATGTGTTTACATACATACATGAGATTTTATCTGGAACCATGAAGGGTACTATTTCATGTCATATATACCCGGGCAGAATCAGGCAGTGGGTCACTTTCTGTCCAGTGGTAGTTTTATGTAAAGTCTGAGGACTAAGACAGATGTAAACATGTAAGGAAACCGTGATCACACATAGCATGTTCTATGTTCACAATAAGGATCTGTCACAGGTTTTGTGTTATGTGGTCCTTCTCTTGTGTTGGTAGTCAGTATTTTATCAGAATGTTCATATACTGTGGGATTTACACTTAATACTGTAATGTTTTTTTTTATTTATTTTGCTAATTTGATTAAATTTTTTTTAAATTTCTGCTTCTTTGTGCTTTGTATTTAAAGGTTTGTACTGTACACGATGTCCTTGTTTTTCACAGACATTCAGACATAGCTTCACATTGGTGTGAATGTAAGGGGAAGAAAAACAAACTGCTGGAGAAGATGACTTATTCAACAGAATGCATGTAAAGTGTTCAAGAGATCACTCCATTTTTGTAACCAGTAGTTTTAATAGCTTGTGTTTTTGATTCCATCACCCAACCACAATGTTTTTTTAAGAAATAAAGACACTTCTCTTGATAAATAACCTTTACACAATCTGCTGATTCATTTATTTGAGGTAAACTGGGGAAGGATGGGTGTTAGAATTAGAAACAATGGGTTTTTGGTTCTGGATTATATATTTTTGACCTTTTAAAGTATACATTTATTTTGAATAAATGTTTAATTCTCATGATAAACATGGTTTGCACACAGTGTCTAACATTAACCATCACTACTAAATGCCTAAACCTAACCTTAACCTAAACTCTAAGGGTTAAACCTTAAAACCAAGCCTTAACCCTCAAAAAACCTTAAAAGGGGTGACAGAATGTGAGGGTTGGCCAAAATGTTCTCAATACTTATGCTTTACAAAGTTTTTGGTCCTCACACATACAGGAACACGTTAAAAAAACGGGAGAGAGGTGGTGCTCAGTGGAAGTTGAGGGTAGACAGAGGTGTGGAACAACCTGGACAGGTCACCAGTCCACTGCAGGAACAAACCAACACCAATGGTCAATTTAGAGTGTTCAGTTAACCTCTGCATGGTTTTGTTCTGTGGGAGGAAACCAGAGAACCCAGTGTCTTTAAAAACATTATTCAAGATAAAAATGTTCCAGAATCAAACATGGTCATACAAAATATAACAGATACTAAAAGCAAATACAAGCCATTGTTTCCTGTTCAACAGGGTTAGTACAATACAGTTAGACAATGGCTGGGGGTCAGTAAAATATGTGAAATGAAAGTTATCCAAAACAGTCAACAATTCAAAATGGAATTAAATGTCTGTCAAATATCAAACCTAATTACAAGGCATTTTTGCATATACTGATATATTCAATTCAATTCAATTCAATTCAATTCAATTCAATTCAATTCAATTCAATTCAATTCAATTTTATTTGTATAGCGCCAAATCACAACATACATTATCTGAAGGCTCTGTACATAGTAAGGCCAAAACCTTACTCCAAACCCTGGATTACTCACACATGATTCAGAGAGAGAAAAAGAAAAATTTCAACCTAAAATCTGGGCTGAGATTGCAAAAAGGTTTTTCAATATTAAGGTTTTAAGAATGTCTGTGAAGATTCTCAGTCATCCAGGTCATGGTATCCAAAAGTGTAGTAAAAAAAAAGGCAACTAGACTTAGATGAATTTCAGTTCTGAAGAACTGAAGAAGCCTCTTGGATGAGAGGCAAAACGTCTTCAAGAAATTCAACTAAGTCCAGTTGCCTTTTTTTTTTTTTACTACACTTTTGGAAGGTTTTAAGAATCTTCCCCAGGTGACTCTTTCAGGACACAAAATGTTCATCAGCATAAAGTAGTACTCTATCATTTTTTTTCACCAAATATTATTTCACTGTTGATTCAGGGGTGTTGTCTTGCTGCAGTAAGAGGACAATTTAAACTGTGTTGAATGTTAATGACCACCAGGTGGCACTACGTGCACACAACTAGACTACAGAGTGTGGAGAGGGAAAAAAAAGTAGGAGTGCATGAAGAAAAAATTAAAAAGTGCGATAACAGTGCGAAAGAGAAAGAGGGAGAATATAAATAAAAAATAATTTAAAAAAAAACAAATTTCTTCTTTTGGTCCCCGGTGGTTTGAACAATCTCCAAAGGCTTTTCACGCCTGAAACTCACCACCTGTGTCTATCTGTCTCCCACACACACGCACACACTGGTTTCCATGACTTCAGAGGACATTGCATTGACTTACATTCATTTCCTAGAGACTTACTCTAATTTCTAGTGCCCTAACTTCAGCCTAACTTTAAAACATGTCTTCATCTTAAAATGCATATAACTGTTGACTGTAACAGTTCCAGTTTGGTCAGTGTCTTAACGATGCAGCTGTATCAGGAGACCAGTAAGGACACAAGTCATTTTCCTCACAGCCAGTGTTGTATTGTGTCATATTGTCTATTCTTTGCCCGCACAAAGAAAGAAGTCTCAATTATGTGTTGGCGCCTTCTTGACCTTCACTCTGCCAATCAATAAAAAATAAATCATGACTATCTTATAAGTAGCACAATTATTCATAACTTCCTTTTTTTAAGATAAACTGTTGTCTTTTTTAATTTCTCTGCTCCAAGGCATTTCAATGTTATTCTTCCTTTTTCATTTTTTAAATCCTTAATTGCTTCCTGTTTTAGTGAATATGTTTAGGGTTAAAAGTGCAAAAACAAGATCAATTAGCTGCAACATTGTACATTTTTATATAACAACTCTGATGCATTGATTTAAACCAATTCATGGCGAATGCTCTTTTGGAGCCTTCCAGTGGGATGGTGCCCACACTAATGTCATCTCCATTCCATTCTTACAATCTATCATTCAAATGTGTTCAAATGTTCGCATGTCAGTTGCCTCATGTCAGTTCGCATGTCCTTTGGCTGCACAATTTGCCTCATAGTAGCGTTAATAAAAGCACAGTTCATGTAGAAACAATATGATAATTGATGCACAGATGCAGCCCCTAACTCATCTTTACATGACCCTTTTCTGTTTGACACACACCCTGGTGACACATGTTTGCTGAGAGCACCACAGATTTGGTAAAAAAGTTGTTTATCATCTGGAATGATCTCCGTTTTTGTCTAGTCTGTGTGTCTACGAATGCACGTGTCAGTGTTCATATCACTTCATCTGGAGGGCTGATGATGTGTGTGTGTGCGTGTGTGTGTGTGTCACACTGAAGGGATTAAAGTCTACTTCCACAATCACACTTTGTGGATAATTGTGTTTAAATGTAATATACATTTTCTCCCAGTAAATCAAAGCAGTCAAGTGAAAAATAAAATTAAAAAAAAAAACAAAACATCAAGTGCATGTTGTCCATCTCCATCTTGTGTGCCCTTTCATGTGAGAGTATCCTGCCAAGTCGGATGTAAATGACATAAGCAACAACTGAATAAGCAATTTGTAATGACGTCCTTCAGTGACCATGAGTTTTCAGCTGATCCTGGCTGCATCCTAACAAGCTGTAGCATAAGCAAAACAACTGAGAAATGTGACATGAAATGCATGGAGCCAGAACCAACTGGTAAATGATCAATATCATTGGACTGAAGCTCTTGGTTTGTCTCTCTATTTGGTTGTACAATATTCAGTGTAGAAAATAAATAATAATAATAAAATAAATAAATAAATATGAAATTTAAAATGTAGACAGAAATTGTCTTATAATTATGTATTGACTGAAGTGCATAAAATAAAGATAAAACAGATAACTGGGTTTAGTATTATGGCTGATCAGTGTATTATGATGTGTTTCTGTTGTGAGAGTAAGCGAGATCCTTTGCAGTGTGACAAATATGGGTCCTACAGTGACTGATGAAATGAGCACTAACAGTGTCTTATCTTATAGAAAACTGTATATACTTATTTGCAAAAAGGACCAGTGACATTTGGTGTAGTTAAAAACTTTCTTCCTGCACCAAATGGACCTCTGAAGATTCGCTGAGCCTAAGAAAATTTGCTATGAAATTTACAACTGAAACGACAGTGAAATAATGCAAGAGTAACATTGATATGTTGACAAACAGCACAGCTTAACCGCACCACACTTTGTACGGAACGTATTTTATAAAACAAAATGATGGAACTTATTAATATGTCTATTGATGTGAAAATTAATGCTATGGTGAAACTGTATATACTGTATCGTCACTGACTGTTCCTCACTTTACACTTCCCTTCCAAGTGTGTTGGAGAAAGTGTGTTTTTAATTTTTTCTTCATCAGTTTGTCCATTGTGGGCTATTAGAAAAACATGATGGTCAAAAATCACAGCCTCCATAGAGGTGTTTGGGCTCCTGATATACATTTATTGAAAAACAGCATTTTCATTCAAATATACAATCAGGTTATTGTACAATTAAGGGAAAAAAAAGTCTAATTATTTTATCTTTCGTTTCTGCCAATATAAAAAAAATCCCCCCCCAAAATTTCACACCTTAAATTTGCTTTTGGCAGACATGAGGAAATGAAGGAGGTTGGGTTGGTGGACACCTCGTGGATATGTTTGTGTGCTGCTGTGCGACGTCCTACAAATGCCCTTTCCTCCAAACAGTCAAACGTCTGCCTCAATACTTGAAAGTGTTCGCTGGTTTATGATGAACAAACGTAATACGAGCGAAAATTCAGTACATTCCGGAGCGAAACAAAGCAGGAAAAGAGTTATAAAGTTGACTGACTCATTGTCTAAATTGGACACACAGTATAAATAAATTAATGTGTAAAACGAATTTCTAGCCAACACATATTCATAGAAATGTGAAAAGCAGAAAAATGATGCCTGGTTATTCTTGTCCATATGCCTGTCATTTACATGTTCACACCTAAACCATCCACCCCCACTACGTCTGTGTTTCTTTCGTCTTCCACATATTTTTGCATACATGAGTGACTGTCTGTTTGTGTGTGGGCCTGTGTGCTGATTGTGTGCATGTGTCTGGCTGGAGTAGCTAATTCTCTCAGCCAGAAAATGTCCCACAGCAAGAATTTGGAGTCGATAAAATGCCCGCTGCTCTGTAGATATGTAATATGGTGCCAAAATGGGCAGCATGCAGCCACTTTCGATTAGCATGGCCCAAAACTGCTTGGCCTCACATACTGCGCACTGCCAGAAACTGGTCGAGAGTGTTGAGAAAAGAAAAAAAAAATCAAATCGCCAATTCAAGTTCAAGATGCTGCAAACAGAAAACCTGTAGATGCCAAAAACTTGTTCAGAATCCTGTGAACAATAAAAACAACAAGACAATCACAAGTCAGCGCAGGGATCAATTATTGTTTACTATCCAAACAATGATCAGACGTCTCAACATATCACTACAAAGACAGCTATGTTCACAGTTTTACTTTTATGAGAGCTGATGATAAGATCACAAGATTGCTCTGGACCACAGCTTCCCAAACATCAGAGGTTATATACATTTTCTCCCACAAAAAAATCAAGTGCATGTTCACAGTGGGTTGTGCGCCATCTCCATCTTGTGTGCCCTTTCGTGTGAGAGTTTCCTGCCAAGTCTGATGTACATGGCACAAGCAACAACTGAATAAGCAATTTGTAATGACGCCCTTCAGTGCAGGAAGTGGCCATGAGGTTTGAGGCTCCAAAAATTCAGCAAAGGTTTGTACATCAGCAAGAATGTTTTGTCTCACTTACCAAGAATCATAATTTAATTTAAGGCTTTAATTAGTGCCACGCTGTTTTTACCCATAAATCAAAGTAAACAATGAATTTGGATGACACTTGGAAGCAATGCGATTCTTTGTAAGTGAAGTGGAAACTGAAAAACTGAAGAATTGTGGTTTCTGTGTGCTTTCTTTATTTAGTAGTGCTTTCTGAAACAAGTGCAGAGGAGTGAAACTGCTTCCTCTTAACAATGGCACACATGCCCAATGTATGTGAATGGCAATGCCACCTGTCAGACATGGTAGTCAGATAATAGTTGAAAAATGATAATCTGGATGCAGATGCTTGTTTTTGAAGTCTGGCGTGGCTGAGCTGTACTGAATCGTTTTCTTGATGTCCCGTTCAGGAACCCTGTTACCTCCTCTGCTGCAATACTCTGCTTGAGGTGTGGCTTAGTGAATTTCAAAAAGCTCTGACAGACAGAACCCGACAACTTTAGAAGAGGCCACTATTCAGACTGGAATGAGTTGGAATGATTATAGAGTCGTTGCTGAATGTCTCTGCCATGTTGGCTCCTTATCCTGAACTCCAGGTGACACTGTAGGGGAAATTAACAGATAGTCATTAATTTTTTTTTTTCCATCTCCTCATTTTCTACCTCTTGTTTTCTTTCTTGCTCATTGACTTCTTCTGTCATTACTGCTGTCTTTCTGTTGCCTCCCTCTCCTCCTCCACTTCCTTTTTGCTGTTCCTTTCCATCGTATTTAGCAGTCTGGTTAACAAGGCATTTATGCCCCATCTTCTCTGCTCCCTAATCACCCATGTAATATTCACACAAGGCTGTCACTCAGACACATTATGGCTGTCACCCCCTCTCTGCTTTTCTCTTTCCACTTCTCTTCTGCTCCCCCGGTGTCCCTTCCTCATTTTCATCACTAACCTCCCTCCTCTCCTCCCCCACCTATATTTCCATCTCCCATTTTCTCCCACTTACTCTGCCCTGCCTCTCACCAATTCATGCTTCATGCCTGATGCCATCTGTGTATATAGAAAAAGCGTGACATCCTCGGTCCTTTGTATATCATGCTTTATGGGGAGTCTCAACCCCTTTAATTTGGGTAAATGTGAAAGTCTTTATGCTTGATTACTTGCAAAATCTTATGTAATTCTCCAAAAGCATATTGAGCATGGAAACAGTACAATGCAGCCTTTAAAATGGCACACTGAAATAAACCTGAATTTTGCTCATCAATAAGGTATAGAATGACAAAGCAGCATATTTGGTAAAACTAGAACAGCATCCATTCACTATTTACTATAAGAAGCATCCTAAACATTATATTTTTGCACAAAGACAGCTATCAAAAACAGTTTACATACATGTATAATGTATGAAGGAGAATTTTGAATGTTGCAACAGAAATGTTGGATGGAGACACACATAAGTTGCTGGGTCATGCAGGTGCTCCTCAGGCTGCAATGATCCAGGTTCACTTTTGTGGTAATTTTCATGCTTATATGTCCAGTTAAATCAATGTACACAACATACAGTAACTTTTCAAAAGTGGTTCCAGAAAGTCAAAAATGTAGAAAACACAAGCTGCTTTGACCAGGTGGGTCTGAGATGGGGTCATCATAAAAACATTTCAGCTGCCATTACATTCATTTACCAAGTATAACTGGTGAAAGGGTAGAGAAAAGAGAAAAGTTCTATTTACACTCGAATTTTGGTGGCCGTCTTATACTTATACTTATACTGTCAATTTGATTACAGAGGGTACTACATTAAGTATGAGTGTGGTTGTGCTCTTATGATCATTATGTACAGTGGTTAATGGTAATGGATATATTATTGAATCAAAAACACAGAAATGCAGAAAAGTTCACTGGTTTACTGGTTTACTGGGAACTGGTAAGAGAGACCACATCACCCCAGTGTTAGCTTCTCTACACTGGCTCCCTGTACAGTTTAGAATTCAATTTAAAATCCTCCTCCTCACGTACAAAGCACTTAATGATCAGGCCCCATCATATCTTAAAGATTTAATTTCACCTTACCAACAGATCACTTCGGTCCCAAAACGCAGGTTTACTTGTAGTTCCCAGAGTCCATAAAAGTAGAATGGGAGGCAGAGCCTTTAGTTACCAGGCTCCTCTCCTGTGGAACCAACTGCCAATGTCGGTTCGGGAGGCGGACACTGTCTCTGTATTTAAAGTTAGACTTAAAACCTTCCTTTTTGATAAAGCTTATAGTTAGAGCTGGCTCAGGGAAACCTGAACCATCTCTTAGTTATGCTGCTATAGACCTAGACTGCTGGGGGATTTCCTGTGGTGCACTCACACTCACACTCTCTCACACTCAGGGTATGAATGTGACTTAATTATGTGTCATTAACCTT